>JAGKQL010000034.1:3204834-3224201 GCA_018398635.1 Cyprinodon brontotheroides | reverse complement strand
AATAGGACCACATCATCTGCAAAAGCAGAGGCGCAATCCCTAAGGCCACCAAGGTAGGATCCCCCTCAACACCTTGGCTGCGCCCTAGAAATTCTGTCCATGAAGGTAATGAACAGTCCGGTGACAAAGGGCAGCCCTGGCCGAGTCCAACTCTCACGAGAACGAAGCCCGACTTACTGACGGCAATGCGGACCAGACTCTGACACCGGTTATACAGGGACCTGACAGCCCGTATCAAAGGGCCCGGCACCCCGTAAAAACTGATATTAGAAAGTAAAATTGTCTTAAATTAATGCTATTTGCCATTAAACTGAGCAGGTAAATAAGATCCTCTGTCAGAGGAATGAGTATTGTTGCCCTTGAATAAGGTAATGACATATTAACCTCTTGAAATAAGATGACCCCTGTCTAGAACGGCCCATGCTGATACAAGAAAAGAAAACCTAATGTCATAACAAAAAATACTGTCCCACAGCCGTGGCCGAACTAGTTTTTAGGGTTTTACAGGTTAGATTTCATAAAATGAGACTCTGTCAGTAGTTTGATCTGAAACATTTAAGTGTGACCAAAAATCTGATCGGTGATTTGAACTATTTCACAGCGTCGTAACAATTAAAGGTCTCAATAAAGTTCTCATTACAACCATCTTTGTTTTTGTTTTTTAAATATAGCAGATACCATGAGTATATTTCCTTCTATTCACGGTCTATGCTGATATTTATTGAGCAAAATGGACTCAATTTTAAGCTTCTAAAAGGTATTTTATTTTATTTTTTCTTCTGTGGTTTCCAGCTGTGGTTGGAGCAGGGATAGGAGGCAGCGCCACGGCCCATTTCCTTCGACAACACTTCGGCCCGGAGGTTCAGGTGGACGTCTTCGAGAAGGGCGAGGTCGGAGGCCGTCTGGCCACCGTGACGGTCAACAACAATGAATACGAGTCTGGAGGCTCCATCATTCACTCCCTTAACTTGCACATGCAGGAGTTTGTCAAACAGCTGGGTGAGTTTAGACAACAGGTAGGAATGGAGGAAGTAGTTTTTGTAAAAATTCTACTCCTGTCTTCTTATCTCCCCTTTGATTCCTCCGCTCATCCATTTCTATGTTTGTTGCTGAAAGGTTTAAAATATCGCCGGAATGTAGCGGGAAAGACGGCGGTTTTTAACGGCGAAGAGGTGATTTTGGAGGAGACCGACTGGTACCTGTTGGACCTATTCCGCCTGTGGTGGCGCTACGGGATCAGCTTCATACGGCTGCAGATGTGGGTGGAGGAAATTATGGAGAAATTTATGAGGTATGACGGACATTTGAATTTGACTCTTTATTGTGTATTCTAAGTTTCTTCTTTCTAGGTCAAACTCAGAGAAACCAGAGACATTAGTTTGGTGAGTTCTTTAATTTTAGTCTAACATGAACAGGAAATAAGAAGGTCTAATAGTCCAATTTACACTACCCTCCGAAAACCGATCCATGCGAGCTTGGTTCCTTATGATCATTTACACCTCACGCTAGCTTACGGTACCTCGCCTCCTAGTGACGATCCACGGTATTACTGCTCTCTAGAGGTAAACAGAGCAAATCAACATGGTGGCGTAAATGGTGACATTCAGGAAGTTTGTTGAGAGTCAGGCGAAAAAGGCAGCCTTTGGTGAATTTACTTAGAAGCAGAGTGGAAGCTTTTGGGAAGTGGATACGGCAAACGATAGTCTAACCCCTTGCCTCACACTGGCTCGGTGTGGATTACCAAGCCGGCGGAAATCGCAACTCCCCGCACACCCCCTCTCACACACGCCCTTTTGATCACGGGTTCGCGGTGGCGGCTCATCTGACTCCGGCAACAGGTCCGGAGATTTAACAGAAGTTCACTTGAGTTCCGCGCGTAACTTCGCGATAACCGCACGGCCCAAATAAGGATATTTCGCGAGAGCTTGTTGCGGGAGGGCTCCGCACGCCGCATAAGGATAGCTTCCTCGCGGCGAATTTTCTGCAGCGCCGGGAGTGTCATTTCCGGTAAACGCAGCCGGGACAGCTCAGCAGCGGTGAGAGGTTCGCGTCTTTTGAATGACTTGGAATCACTGGGCGCAGCGCACCGCACCCGAGTTCGGTAAGACGGAGTCGGTGTGAGCCTGGGGTAATCAGGGCTTTCAGATGCAGGAAACGACGACAGGCGTTGAGGTTCATCTCGCTGCTAAGCAGAATCATCACTTTAAATTGTGTGGCACGCTAGAGAAGCTAGTAATGGTATGAATGTCTGAAATTTCATGAATATGGAGGCTGACTGTAAGGAGATGACGCGGTCTGCTCATGCGCTCTTTGTTATCTGAGAACCGAGCTACAACTAAACCGCCCCGAGCCCTACTGATGGAAAAAAAAAAAAAAAAGTGGGACGTACAATAAGTGATTATAAAATTAAAAACAGTTTACTTTATCTTTTAATTGGAGCATTTAATTTTTAGACATTTTATTCTTTCCATCTCAAATAAAAAACAACATTAATATGTTACCTGGAAATTGGTGAGGAATCGAAATAAATACAAAATAACATCCTATTATAAACCTATATTTATAAAACTGGAGCTCCTCTAAGTAACTCCTTTATAATTTAAACTTGATGAATTGTGAACAAAAGTTATAGTCAGACTGACTTAGTTTTATTTGTTTTCATCAAGACACCTGAACTTGCTTTGATGAGGTCCGATAGCTCAGTGTGAAAACGGTTGTTCTCTACATCCAGTCTGTTCCTCTGCTTGGTTTGGATGAGAGTCAAAGCTGAAGATGAACTCAGATTAACTAAATCTGTTTAATAAAAAACGTGTTTAATATTTCAATTTGCTCCTCAGAAAGCAAAACAGACCCCAGACCTATTTTATTTTACTACATAAAAATAACATATTTTCATGTACACCTTGCATTCCACTAGGGGTACGAGTACCCCCTGGTTGGGAATCACCGAGTTAGAGGAAAAAATAACTGCTAGTTTTACACCGGATAAGAAGACACCGTCCCAACCTTTGTTGCATGATGTCCAATCTACCATCCTATAATTAAGGGGATGGCACAACTGCAAATCTACTAAGATACGGATGTCCAGATGCAAGGAGGAGGATTGGGTCCTCTAAAAAGCTACCGGCAGAAATGCAAATAAAGGTTTTCAATACCGTTTCTAGATTTGTCAATATCCAGCCGACCATAAAACTGAAAAACCCGTACAGCAAGTGCCTTTGCAGCTGTTATTATGATAAAATCTGGTTTCATAAATTGTTTGCTAAAAATGTGTGGGTGGGTGGGGGGAGATGCAAATAACATTTCAGACTATTATTATATATTTTTTGAGATGTTGAAACCAGCTGTTATTTTCCTTCTATCTCTCAAAATAGCTGATGCTTTCAAAAACGTTTGCAAAGCTTGTATTGCTGTATATATACAGGAAGTGTTTGCATAAAGATTTATTAATAATGAACTTGTTTGAGCTTTTTTATTCTTAATTTTCTTGTGACAAGTAACAAGTTTCAGTGATTTTGAAGCCAATCCAACCTCCTTTTCAGATCTTTACTTTTTTGTTCTTTTTTTCATTCCTCTTCTTTATGAAACATTTTGGTACATTTGACAACTGCGTCTCTATTGTGGTCTTTTTTTATTGTGCCTGAAATATCCACAGCCTTAAACTCTGTAAAATCTGAACTCCGTGTTACACTTTGAACACGAGGACCTCTTAAATCCATTAAAACATCTGTTTAGCACCATTTAGGAAGCTGATGAACAGAAATAAATGATAACGATGATGATGATGATAATGAAAAAGCAGCAGAGAGAAGGAGTACAGACACATTGAGCTAATAAGAGAGAACTTCTCTTGGCTTGATGTCTGTTTTGAAAGATTACCGTATTTTCACGACCATAAGGCGCACCGTACTAAAAGGTGCAGTCTCAGTTATGTGTGCCATTACTGTATTTAACACACACATAAGGTGCACGGGATTATAGGGCGGCGGGTTTTAACTATACTACGGTACATATCCTCTACTATGTTTAAATACCTCTACTGCATATTTAATTACAAAGTATTAAACCCATCAAAGTCATCATCCTCTGTTTCTGAATTAAACAGCTGTACTAAATCAGACATGCCATTTTCCCCTTCTTCGCTGTCAGAGTCACTTTCCGTGCCGTCGCGGCTCCTCAGGAAATGATGCCGTGCCAGCTGAACACGGTTAGTCCAAGCATCAACAATCCATCCGCAAACTGTGGCGTAACTTGCCCGGCTGCCTTCCACTTTTAGTGAAACTGTGGTCTCCGTCGGTCATCCATCCCTCCGCATGCTTTCGCAGCCTTACTTAAAGCGGCGGTTCACACCAATGTCGAGCGGTTGAAGTTCCTTTGTCAGACCTCCCGGAATAACAGCAATTCTTTTATACAAAGTCCACGCCCACACTTCCCCCTTTAACGTTCTCATGGCGGTCTCAACAACGTCCGTAGTAACAACACACATAGAGGCGCGCCCGCTGTTTTGAGGGGGAAAAAAAGACTTTTATATGCGCCTTATAGTGCGAAAATACGGTACCTAACCTCACAGTGAATCGGTTTCCTCCTGCAGGAAGTATTTTATCTCTCCATTTCTCATTTCTCTCCAAATTTACTCTGAGCTTTCCATCCATTTTGCTCTGCAAATAATGATTTATACCAATTTTTTAAACATCAATGAAAAGTGCTAACATATATTCCCAAACTGTCTGCTGATTTTTACTTAGCTGTAATCTGTGTCCTGTATAGGATTTATAAATACCAGGCTCACGGCTACACCTTCAGCTCCGTGGAGGAACTCCTGGACTCTCTGGGAGGTAGCGGCTTCATCAACATGACCAGAAGGCCGCTCTCCGATTCGCTGCTGGAGCTGGGCGTGTCGCAGCGTTTCATCGATGAAGTCATCGCTCCCATCATGAGGGTCAACTACGGACAGAATGTCAGCATCCCTGCCTTTGTAGGTCAGCTCAGTGTGAAACAAGAAGGGGGAGAGGGGGTGATGAGCAGGGCAGAAACCGGTGGTGAATTTAGAAATCAATATGACTGAAGCGGCTCCATCTCTGCTGATATAGGTCAGCTCAGAGGGGAGGGAAAGTAGAAGCTGGAAGACGAGTAGAGAAGGAGGTGGCCTTGGGGAGCAGAGGAACAGGAAAGCGTGTAGGCAGCTAATAATTGGTTTATAGCTTTTGGCTTAATTTCCTCTCTGTGTGTGTTTCAGGCGCCGTTTCTCTGGCTGGTGCCCAGAACAACCTGTGGGCGGTGGAAGGAGGCAACAAGCATGTGTGTCTTGGACTCCTGAAAATGGCTAACGCTAACGTACTGAAGGCACAGGTCACCTCCATTTCCCCTATCCGCTCAGGTACTTCCTCTCTTTCATTAATTAAAACCACGTCACTAATATAAAGTGCCACAATTAAATAAATAAATACAGCGATAAACAATTTATTAAATGTGTAATTCATTAAATAAATAAGGAATTAAATATATAAATGTGTCATTAATTTAATAAAAATACGTCTTCATTTTATTAAAAAAATATATATAATTATTTCAGTGTGCATTTAATTATTTCATGGTCCTGTGTCGCAGTGCATCGAAACCATTAAAAGAATCTGTCAAACTCACCCATCAAAGTTAGGGGGCGGTTATCTAACACCTGATTGGTCACCCTGCACATTAAAGGCTGAGAAACAAATCGATTACAGAGACTGTGATCCACAGGTTGTGAACATACTCTGATACAGTAGGTGGCGACTCGATTCGCGTTAACCCGCCCCCTAACTTTGATGGGTGAGTAAATTGTACGGACTATTTTAATGGTTTCGCTGCTTAGCTATTAAGACTCGCTGAAATAATCGAATATTCACACTGAAATACTATTTACTCTTTGACACAAAAATAAAGCGAAGGCGTGTTTGTTTGATTTAAACTGTGACACATACACTATTTAATTCACTTATTTAATAATTACACATTTGGTATTGAGGGTCACTGTAGACTATTAAGCCAATGACACTTTCGGCGATATTTCTAAATAGCATTTAGCTTTATTTATTTTAATTCCACATTTTAATTAATTATTTTTTATATTTAATTATTTATTTAATGCTGTATTTATTTATTTAATTTTGGCACTTTTTATCCTCCATAGCATTTTGTATTCATCGACAGGGTTTTGGGGTACCTCGGCTAGGGCTGGGTATTGTTAAAAAATTTTCGGTTCCGGTACCAATACCGATACCTTCACTTCGATACCGGTTCCTGAACGATACTTTTTTCGATACCAGTTTTATAATATCAATTTGAAGAAAAAGAAAATTACACAACATAAAAAAGTACAAATCTTGAGTTTTATTTTAAGCTCTGATTTTTCCATTTACATTTTCCTCTTGCATAGAAAAAAAAAATCAGTGTCTAATATTCACTGTTACATTGTGAGGACCTTTTTTACTTAGCAGTTTTCCTTTAGAAAAATTACCATGTCTGACAAACAAGCCCGTTGAATGGGATCCTACTGACAGCGCACCGCTGGTATGTGGGGGGTCTGAGCGGCTCCGACAGAAATAACTATTGGAAGGCAGGATGAACTGACTGCACTGATTAAGTTTTTCAGGTGGATTTTCCCACTTAAAAACATAATAAAACTACTTTTACATTCCCCACTGATCACAGCAAATATAGCTGCAAGGCAAATAAAGGATAGAGTAGCTCCATAGCCCATCGTGGCGTCAGAGGCACACTTTGACACCCGGCGCGGCCAGAGCAGCAAAGCTTCTTCAGCCCGTGGCGTCAGAAGCTGGTACAAACAGCAAAAAGGAAGCAGCAGGCGTGATTTTTGCTGCTCCTGCTGGCGTCCAGTTTGAACTGCAGCATGATTCACTCCGCTCTGGCTTTGCTCTGCCTGCACGCGGGCTGCTGAGAGGAGGATGGTCGCGCCGGCTGCGGTCGGCTCTTCTTGCAGTCAAACACCGAGCAACTTTCTGCTCCTAAATTGTTTCCGTGCCTACGATGTATTGCATTGCGCACTATTGCCATCAGTCTTCATAAAGTGAAGCCGCACTTTTGACCTGGGGGGCATTTTAAAGGGGTTCCACGGCGCTCCGAACCAGTTCACAACAGATACACATGAACCCTGGCTGTAGGCGTGACCTCCTGTGTATTTTTCCTGGATGACCGCAATCACGTTAAAGTGTTACAGCCAATCACCCGAAACTTAGTACCGATAAGGCGAGGCATGTTTCGATACTCTAGAACTGAAGCATTTCGATGCGGTGTATCATGTAAAGAACCGAAGTTCGGTACCCAGCCCTAACCTCGGCCTATTTGGCCCACTCCTCTGATCAGTGTTGAGACCAACACAGGACATTTTCATTAACGGCTTAGGAAAAAAGTTGTATTCGCACGAGTGTACTCAGCCAAAATGAAGACAGTGTAGTACACCTGCTGGGCCCTTTGGTGGCCCTGTGACACTTTACAGAATCCCACCCCCAAACTGCAAATGAAAGCCCTTGGCATGTGCAGACGGCACATGAGAGGTAAAGCAACAGCAACATGGCGGCAAATGGGTTCAAATTAGAAATTCCCTTTGCTGTTACACCTCATTTTTTCTCCATGGAGATGGGACCTTAGACCCATGTATGGACTCTGAATCGGACAGGATTCAGATGCATCACAGTCCGTTAAATGGCCTCAAAGTATTAAACGTTTATGTCAGCTCTCCCTGGCCCTTCATTTGTTCTACTTTATTTACCTCTAAATTAACAGGGGATATGCTGCAGTACCAGCTGAGCTACTCCAGTGAATCAGGAGCCGGATCGGAGCTGTACGACATCGTAGTTTTGGCGACGCCGCTACAGGCCAGCGTTGGTTCTGGACTTCAGTTCCAAGACTTCGCTCCTCCCCTGGACGAGCTGCCCGGCAGCTATCACGGCACTGTGGCGACAATCGTTCACGGTTACCTCAACACGTCTCTTTTCGGTTTCCCGGACCCCCGCCTGTTCCCTTACGCCAGTGTCCTCACCACTGAGACGGACGGCCTGTTCTTCAACAGCGTGGCCAGCGTCTGTCCCGTCAACATCTCTGCCGGCTTTCGCCGCAAGCAGCCGCAGGAGGCCGGAGTCTACAAGGTGTTTTCGCCTCAGACATTGGACAAGTCTCAACTCAAAACACTCTTCAGGTCAGTCATGTCAGTGGTGGGAAGTAATACTTTATATAAGTAATACATATCCTTCCTGCTTCATTTTCTTCCTCCTAAATGTTTGCTCCTCATCTTACACTCCTAACGTCTTGCTGTGTTCTTGTGTCTGCCTGTATTTCCTGTGGTTTCTCACTTACAGATTTTTGTCACACTTTAATATTTCAGATCACTGTTTACAGATAAGACTAACTTCAAGAAGCAAGAAGGTTACAAGTTCGATTCCCGGACCCGAGTCTTTCTACATGCAGTTTGCATGTTCTCCCTGTGCATGCATGGGTTCTCTCCGGGTACTCCGGCTTCCTCCCACAGTCCAAAAGCATGACTGTTAGGTTGTGTGTGCGCGTGAATGGTTGTTTGATCTGCTTCTCTGTGTTGCCCTGCATTAGACGGGCGATCTGTCCAGGGTGTACCCTGCCTCTTGCCCGTAGATAGCTGGAGACTTGACAGCCTTTTGCGACCCCACCAGGGATAAGCATGACGGAAAATGGATGGGTGGAAAAATATTTGTCCTCCCTCAGAGATCATTTTTTGAGCTTCCCTTATCACCAACAACTGTTTTACTTCACTTTAAAGGGGTTTTAGCCCAAAAGTGTTCCTTCCATTTAACTCCATGGATGCTTATCAAGCATGAATTTCCTGTTCAGCTGGAATACAGGTTTTGAAGCTAACAGATTCATAATTATGTTCTATTTGTAAACTGCATCTTAACTAGATTAACTCCAGACTCTGTCTAAGCGATTCAGAACTGGACCTGCTGGTTTGCTTCTGGTCTTTATCCTAGCCGTCTTTGGACCTTTAACCTTCTCTGCTTATATCAATGAAATCAAGGAATGCTGTTATTTTAACTCATAGTAAAACATAAAACCCCCCTTAAAGAGGTTCCACTCTTTCCTCGTTCTACCACAGAATATTTCCCCAAGTATCTTGGAAATCGTGGGGCTTTCATGGTGACTATGAGGTTTTTAATTCTATTGGTCAGCAGTGTTTTTTTTTTCTCAGGCTTGTTGTTGCTGCCCAGCCTATTACTGAGTAATAAACTCTGACCTCAACGTTTAAAACTGGTTCATGTTTTCTTTTTATCCATTTGTAAAGAAAGGAAATGAGAATCTTATTTCTGTATTGCCTACTTTATGTTTTTTAGACATGTTTATTAAAGTCCATCCATTAATGTCTCTATAAACATCCATCATCATCTTCCACCTCCGTTAGGGTCGTAGTGGGGGCGGTGCCTATCTCTGGCAGTCTATGGGCAAAGGTGGGGTACAACCTCAACCGGTTGCCAGTCTGCCTCGGTGTAACACATTGACATACAACCATGCAAACACACATTGGGACAACTTAGAGATAACAACTCTAACAGTCGTGTTTTTAGACTGTGGGAGGAAGCTGGAGTACCCTGAGAAGAACCAACGCATGCATGGGGAGAACATGGAACCTCCATGCTGAAAAGGATCCATTATGCCACTTTGTAGCAGAAAAGAAAACATTAAAAATCCTAATTTTGCTACGGTTGAATAAAAATTTGTCTTTCACACTACATTGTGCATATATATATATATATATATATATATATATATATATATATATATATATATATATATATATATATATATAATGCTGATAACTTTAGTGGGATCTGAACATTGCTTTTCTGCCCCTTCAAACTGTAGGTCGTACTATTCAGCCCAGGTGACGGAGTGGCAGGCCTACCCTCACTACGGCAGCAGCCAGGGGCTTCCACCTATAGAGCTGCACCCCAATCTCTATTACCTCAATGGCATCGAGTGGGCCGGCAGTGCCATGGAGATGAGCTCAGTGGCTGCCAAGAACATCGCCCTGCTGGCCTACCACCGTTGGAACAAACAGTCGGACATGGTGGACCAGAAAGATCTCATGCATAGAATCAAAACTGAGCTCTGATCCTCTGAAATCTGCTGTAAACATCTTTTTTTGTTCTTGCTTTTTTTTGTGGGAGGGGACCAGAAAAGTGTTTGATAAGATGGTGATACAAGCGTACAGAAAAGCCTCAGCCTTTTTTTTTAGAGGATATAAAGGAACGTGACCTAGTTTCTAAATAAAAGTATAAATATGATTTGTCATAAATAAAACTCATGTATTGGACTATTTTAAAGCGAACCTAAAACCCAATGATTTGGATTCCTGTTTTACAATAGCTACAAATATTACAGAGGAGAGCTGATGCAGAGGCTGTACCACAAAGCAAGCGCTACATAGCCAGGTTACTTCCAGCCTATCCAGTTTAACTAATCCACAACAATGGCAATCAGGATCAGCGGTACCAAGAAGCTGGTTACCAACTCTAACTAGACCAAGCTAGAGCTGATCATGAACCTACACTATATTGCCAAAAGTATTTGCTCACCTGCCTTGACTCACATATGAGCTTAAGTGACATCCCGTTCCTAATCCATAGGGTTCAATATGGCGTCGGTCCACCCTTTGCAGCTAGAACAGCTTCAACTCTTCTGGGAAGGCTGTCCACAAGGTTTAGGAGTGTGTTTATGGGGAATTTTTGACCATTCTTCCAGAAGCGCATTTGTGAGGTCAAGCACACACTGATGTTGGACGCGAAGGCCTGGCTCTCAGTCTCAGCTCTAATTCATCCCAAAGGTGTTCTATCGGGTTGAGGTCAGGACTCTGTGCAGGCCAGTCAAGTTCATCCACACCAGACTCTGTCATCCATGTCTTTATGGACCTTGCTTTGTGCACTGGTGCACAGTCATGTTGGAAGAGGAAGGGGCCAGCTCCAAACTGTTCCCACAAAGTTGGGAGCATGGAATTGTCAAAAATGTCTTGGTATGCTGAAGCATTCAGAGTTCCTTTCACTGGAACTAAGGGGCCAAGCCCAGCTCCTGAAAAAACAACCCACACCATAATCCCCCCTCCACCAAACTTTACACTTGGCACAATGCAGTCAGACAAGTACCGTTCTCCCTGGCAACCGCCAAGCGAACCCGTCCATCAGATTGCCAGATGGAGAAGCGCGATTAGCTCACTCCAGAAGAACGCGTCTCCCACTGCTCTAGAGTCCAGTGGCGGTGCTTTTTACACCACCGCATCCGGCACGCTTTGCATTGTTGCACTTGGTGATGTATGGCTTGGATGCAGCTGCTTTCGCAACCATGGAAACCCATTCCATGAAGCTCTCTGCGCACTGTTCTTGAGCTAATCTGAAGGCCACATGAAGTTTGGAGGTCTGTAGTGATTGACTCTGCAGAAAGTTGGCGACCTCTTCGCACTATGCGCGTCAGCATCCGCTGACCCGGCTCCGTCAGTTTACGTGGCCTACCACTCCGTGGCTGAGTTGCTGTCGTTCCCAAACACTTCTATTTTCTTATAATACAGCTGACAGTTGACTGTGGAATATTTAGGGCGAGGAAATTTCCACGACTGGATTTGTTGCACAGGTGGCATCCTATCACGGTTCCGCGCTGGAATTGACTGAGCTCCTGCTGAGGCGACCCATTCTTTCACAAATGTTTGTAAAACAGTCTGCATGCCTAGGTGCTTGGAATTTACTCACACACTGTAGCCATGGAAGTGATTGGAACACCTGATTCCAATAATTTGGATGGGTGAGCAAATACTTTTAGCAATATAGTGTATGAACGTGCATGGATAAAGGGGCAGGTTCAAGGTAGCGGACCAATCATGATCATAGAAGGGAGAGCGCCATAGTTCTTCTGTGAGGAACAAAAACCCATCTTACAGAAATATGGGGCGGGGGTCTGAATGAAAGTTCAAACAGGGTGGCGGCATGAAAGAGACGCCACATATCGTGGCAAAGGATTGCTGCCTGCTTAAAGGTATAGTACACCCAAAACATGATTAGCCTTCATTTTTCTACTCACCCCCATGCTGAACAACACTCTGGAGTACTTTTTTTGATATCTCAAATGCATCTGGAGATCTGGGAGGCTTCTTGCTGTCTGCTGACATTCAAATAATGGAAGTCTATGGTGCCGAGGCAGAAAGGTCCATAAAGTCCACAAAAACGTGTCAATATTCCTCCATACTGCTGCTCGTCCAATGTATTCCAAGTGTCCTGAGTGGGTAGCATCCAAAATTTACTCGAAACGAAGTCATTTAGAATGTTTTTGTAGAGCATAAACAGTAGTGTATAGTATTTCCTAAAAGCGGCGTTCTCGCGAGGTCCCACGAAAACATGCCGGGCAGACCAAAACCAGACGAAAGTGCGCGATTCAGCTCAGCAAAGAACCTCATGCTCTTCCTCAACACTGAAGTCCTCAGACATTTTCTTTTCATTGTTTCTTTCTTTGCACAGGTAAACAGCACATTTCTTCTTCTACGCTTGCATTATTGGCAGAGCAGGCGCTGAATGCGCACTTTCATCTGGTTTTGGTCTGCGGCTTCCGTAGCATCATCGAGCTGCGCAGGTGCGCGCTTTCAAGAAATCCTATACACCACTGTTTATGCTCTAAAAAACATTCTAAATGACTTTCGTTTCAAGTAAATTCTGGATGCTACCCACTCCAGGACACTTGGAATACATTGGACCGAGCAGTATGGAGGAATATTGACCGTTTTTTGTGGACTTTTATGGACCTTTCTGTCTGGGTCACCATAGACCTCCATTATTATTTGAATGTCAGCAGACAGCAGGAAGCCTCCCAGATCTCAGATGCATTTGAGATATCAAAAAGTACTCCAGAGTGTTGTTCAGCATGGGGGTGAGTAGAAAAATGAAGGCTAATCATGTTTTGGGGTGTACTATTCCTTTAAAGGTTTAGTTGAAGATTTTTGTGAATTTTTAAAAGACCCGCCCTCTCACTTAAAAAAGAAGTAGAAACTTAACATGCACAACCACAATACCCACTCCCGAGAGGGAACGCCTATTAAACATTTCTCCTTGTGCACCAGTCCATTAAAAGTTGCCGTTTGCATCACTCATAAAAGCTTATTTTTCCAAAAAGAAAATTATAAATTTTTCCACTATGTCAGACCTCACCACCGGTAAGTGAAAATGCGACGAGCACGTAGGACGCGCCTTTACGTAAACATATCAGCAGAATGATTGACAATTAGGAGGACCACTTATTTAGATGATCCACCCAGAAATAAAAGATCGTCCTCTATACCTTTAAATGCAAAAGTTACACATCAGTGATGTTTAATAGCCTGCATCCCAATCGGTCTGCTGCATATTAATAATTTGCCCCTCAGGAGTCAAGAGGACTTGAATTACCTCAATGTCTTTTCTACTTGAATGAAACTTCTTAGTATTTCTGTTTCAGTCTGATACAGACTCTCTGTGCATGATCAGTGTTAAATTTCACAGAAACATTACAGAATAGTAAAAGGTTGGTGTCAAAAAGGAGGCAAAATAAATGAATTAATTAAAAACTTCAATTTGTCAAGAACATGTTTTAAAGTTTCTTTATTATGATATTGTTGTGTTGAAGTTATTTTTTCCCCTCTGAATTCCGTAAAAATTCAAAAAATGTCCACTGGACTTGGTTTTCAAGATTTGAAGACATTTCGCCACCTCTCCAGGAAGCTTTCTCAATTCAAATTCCCCTCTGAATTAAATCGGGTCTTCAATGAAAGGACACGTCATTGTTTCCCAAACAGCTGATTGTCTCCTGGATTAAACCTTTTCTAGAATTCAGATCCTTCCTGAAAGCTTGCAGTTCAGAGTATGTTACCATGATGACTAGCCTCGCTAATAATGAATCCAGCTTTGTGGTACCGGGAAGTCAGGGTTAAACCTGACTCAGGACAATGGGAGCATTTTGTGCTGCTGCCCCACGTCTGTGGAATTCCCTCCCTGACACCTTGAGGGCACCTCAGTCCACTGAGTGTTTTAAAAAAAAGGCCTTAAAACATTTATTTTTAGCAAAACTTTTGGTCACCCTTAGATGTTTCTTTTTTCTCTTTTAAAACAGCTTTTATTATTTTTATTTTATTTCTTTTATCTCTGTATTTCTTTTTTAATGCTTTTTAAAATGCTTTTTTGTAGCACTTTGAGGCCTTTTTGGTGAAAAGTGCATTATAAATTAAATGAATTATTATTATTAAACCTGAAGTCTTTGCTAAGCCATTAATCCTGCTTGATGGTACAGGCCTGATTGGACGGTTTTGTTTTCTTTTTAAAAACATTATCCACCTAGTATATAATAATCCATTAACTAACTGGATTGTTGGACTGTTATCTTCATTTGGAGGAGTGGTGAAAGGACATTAAATACCTGTAAGGGTATAGATACTGCAGTTGCATATAGATTATCTTTGTTTTACTTTAGAAAATGTGGCTGGTTTACATTTAATGGTCTAATGATCTTAGCACATTAAAATATGATTGGAAGTTTTATTTATTTCAGAAATGTAAGTAAGAACAGTGAAAGTACATGTTGATATACTTTAATGGTTTGTTTGTTTTACTGCGGATTATTTGTACATACATTTTCAGTCGATTGGAGCAGGAAGTTCGCAAAAATGTTCTGGAAAATGGCTGCAATTACCTTGGACTTAATATAGGAAACAGTGGGCCATCATCAGCAGGTGACACGGTACCCAGAACCATCACTGTCTGGAAAATCTTCACATTGGACCTCAAGTGTCTTGGATTATGTGCCTCTCCAATGTTCCATTATTTCCGAATGAAATACAAATTTACTTTGAATGGTAAACTCTGTCCGCTAAGTTACGGTCCCGTTATTTATTTATTTACAGCCCAGATAAGACCCTGTGGGTGCCATCTCTGGTTCAGAAGTGGTTTAAAGCTAGATAACAAACTGCTGTAGTCCATGCTCTGAATAAATCTGTGTGGTAGCTTGCAAAATACTGACTGCAAAATCGAAAAATCCTTAATCTTAAATAATCTTTACTTTCCAGACCTCTCAAGGTTGCAGCTATTCCTGTCAGTGCATTATATCTATCACACTTTTTCCTTCTACTAAGCTTTCCATGATGATGCAGCGATAAAACACTGAGATAATGGCCTTTTTAGCTTGCTTACTCTGCCTTTGGAGGTATTTGACTTTGTTCTGGAAAAGTCAGCAGTCTTCCCTATGAATGATGTCAAGCATAATTGTCTGTTATGCTGCATGTCCTTTTATTCTGTTATGTAATATTTCAATCTGAGTAAAAGAATTTGGGATTTCCATTGGCTGCAATTGCAAATGGACAGAAATAAACCCTCCCAATACATTACTGTGATAAATCTTTATACTAGAAGACATTAACTTTCCTTGAGATAATTAATAATGTAATATGTTTTTTGTTAATTAAACTACAGCTTTGCACTGACTTTATCGTAGTGAACCCTGGTGTTTTGCTCTACCCCCACTCCATTAGACTTTCTTTTCTTTTTTTTTTCTTTTTTTTAAAGGACCCCTCTGTCCTGTATGCTGTGGTTGCATAATCAAGTGGAAAAATGTGTTCAGGGAGTGGAGCCAGCCGGCTTTCACTCTGGACAGATAACAAAGCAGAGGAGAGATCTGCCCTCTGTGATAATTAGGACGCATTTTCCTCCTCTCAAACATGAGAGCCTTACTGAGCACATCGATGGGTCACCTGTAGAAATGTAAAGCTGCAGAGGGATATTGTTTTTGGATTTGGGTTGGAAATTTCAAAGGACAAGATTTTACAGAACTTGGAAAAGTCTGATCTTCTGATTCATCATCTGAACATCTTGTGACTTATAGCGTCTTTGTTGATTAATAAAGGGTTTTTTTTGTACTGTGGATGGTAACTTGATTTATCTCCTACGAAATGAATTATTTTCATATTGCATCAGACTGGAGAACTGCTGAGTTTTAACTTTTAATTTACAAAAAAGCAACAAGAATCTGGAAGTGGAGATCTGCAGGAAGTCAGTTGAACTTTCTGGTTGGTCTGAGGGGAGAAATCGGACTGATCAGGAAGGAGATGGTTGATGACAACTGATGACTGATTGATTTGCTTACTTAAGAGATAAAGGAGAGGTGATATGGATCTGTAGGAATTTGATTCAGCAGGCTTTGCAGACTGAACCCCAGAGGTCCAGGAGAAGGTGAGTGAGATCTGAGAGCGTTGCTACTTGCAAGAGACGTCGTGCTGAAGAGCAGGAAGGCAGGTGGTGAAGACTGAGAACTGCTGCACACACAGGTATGACCTTTTCCATGAAGATCGGAGAAGAACAGGTTCACTGGTTGCCTGGAACAATAACAGGTTCCGCATTAAAAGAGAGTCACAAGAAGACAAATTTCAACAAGAAAGATATTCCTGGTTTAGGTCCTTACCTAGAATATCATCAGGGCTAATCATCCAGTGAAGATGGAGGATCCTTTGCCTCCTTATATACATGCTGCTCATCTTGATTGAGAAATGCTCCAAGGTGTGCAGCAACAAGGGTTTGGCCCCGCCTCCAACCAAGATCCTCTCTGTGACATGGAGCTTACTCACATCAGAAAAACAGCAAAACCCCAGAGACTCTAAGAGGCCTTTTTGGTTTTCATTCCCCACCTCTGTCTGCTTCAGTTTAACTTTCAAAATAGATATAATCATAGCAGCAATGTCTCACTTTAACGTGTGAAAATATGGCAGCTTCCTGAGGGATCATGTTGGGGTTATCTATCTTGAACTTATAGCTTTTATCTTTGTATTTCTTCCTTCCTTAACCCAGACTAGTTGACTGGTTAAAAGAGAGAGCTGTTCTGAAATGCCTGCATGAGAAACAACATACCCCCCCACCCCCGTCCTTAAAAGAAGCAGTAAAACATGGAATGAAACTAAAACTTTCTGCAGCTCGTAGGTATATAAGTGAAAAAGACTCATCATATTTAATTTATTGGTGGATGAAAATGTTGACATTTTGTCACATTGAAGCCACAAACCTCTGGGGTCTTTCTTAAATAAGGGCACAAATGTGAACAGTGAAGGAAATGCTACAGGTTTAATTTTTCCACATAAAACTGAAAAAAGTGTCATACGTTTGTTTAACAGTAGGGAGCTTTGATCAAGCTTTTTTTTTTTTTACTACTTTTCAGGTCTGGAGTTTTTTTTTTTGTCCGTTCTTTTGCAAAAATCTTACACTCAGTCTGGGTCAATTCTTGTCACGGTTTTCTAATTATGATTTAATCTGACTTGGTTTGAGCCATTCTAATGTATTAATATGCCTTCATTCTATCCACTCCATTCAAACTCTTCAAGTTTTTTTCTCAACCTCAATCTAAATCAGTTTTCAGCCTCTAGCAGACATTCCTCCATGGTTTTCTTACATTTAACTCTATCTATCCCCATCTATCCTTCAGGTTCACTGTCTCTGCTGAAGATAAACATCGTGGCAGTACTTTTGATTTCACCTACATGTTTTATCATCAACATGCACACACAGAGTGTTTGCATGTGAGCAGAATAAGATTCTTTGCTCCCAGTTTAAAAGAGCTCCTGCTCCACTTGTTTTTTCTCAAAGAGCGCAAAGATAACGTAGGATTTTCCCACCTGAGCTGTGGATCCCTGCAGCTCCTCCAGAGTTAACATTGATCTCGTGGCTGCTTCTCTTATCACTACTCACCCAGTCCATACACTCTAAGCAGCTTGGCTGTGTTGATGACAAAAAGCTTCCACAGGGTTGGTGTGTTCAGAAAAATTGTTTTCCCACAATTATGGATTGTTAAAGTGGTGTGAATAATTTTGCGAGCAAATTGGGCCTGGCAAGAATAGTAATAGTCCCTAACATGGTGCCTTAGAAAAAGTAGAACAGATTTAAATGATATGCTCACCTATTCAACATTTAATGGGTGTACAAGCAACAGAACACATCTATCGCTATGACGAATTTCCGACGAATTAAATTGTTAATAAAATTGATTAATTTATGAGTATTTAGTATTTTGAGTAAAGATTATTCAAGATTCATGTTTTGTTACAAGAAAATAACTTAACTGGGGTTTAATTGGTAGCAGCCCAGCATGATAGGGGGAAAAAAAAAAGGAAAGCTTTTGATTCTTGAGAAGTCCCATTTCAGCGCCAGCTCTAAATTTCCACAGAACTCGCACACATGCTGAGTTTTCAATATTTTATTTATTACCTCTCAATATGATCTCTTCATACTTAGCAGGCTGCGACATGAATGTTAAAACATCTAAATACTAGAGTGAATGGACAGACCTCATATTTAAACTCTTGATCGTTAAGGAATTGTACTAAAAGCAACGTATACATTTCTGAATTCGTCCATTTGAAGAAAAAATAGCCGTCAGTAAGTTTTCTATGTATTCCCTTCTCTTTCGACTTTTTTTTGTATGATGCAACACTGAAAAAGCCTACTTTCTGTTGATTTTAAACCTTTATCACAAATTAACAGAAAGAAAAATATATTTTTAGGTCTTTAAGCTTCAAAAGTAAATCACAATGTAATAAAAAAAAAGTATTATTCACCCTTCTTATAACTGAAATAAAAACCTGAATTAAAATAATTAACTGAATTAAAATGTGTATGTCTTGGACACTCGGGTGAAGAGGGGTGCTGAGCTTTCCACTGACCACTACCTGGTGGTGAGTTGGCTCCGGTGGTGGGGGAGGATGCCGGTCAGACCTGGAAGCCCAAACGTGCTTCATGAGGGTCTGCTGGGAACGTCTGGCCCGAGGAGTCCCTGTTGGCGGGCTTTAACTCCCATCATCTCGGCAGAACCCGAACACATCAGCGGGGAGGTGGGGGGACGTGAGTCGAGTGGACCATGTTCCGTTCCTCCATTGTCGAGGCAGCTTATCACGAGCTGCGACCGCCAGGTTATTAGGTGCCCACAATGGTGGCGGCAACCCTCGAACCCGCTGGTGGACACTTTCGGTGAGGGATGCTGTCAGGTTGAAGAAGGAGGCCTATCGGGCCTTTTTGGCCTGTGGGACTCGAGAATCAGCTGATGGAGTTACCCGGCGGGCCCGGCGGCATGCGGCTCAGGATGGTTGCTGAGGCAAAAGCTCGGGTGTGGGAGGAGTTTGGAGAGGCCATGGAGAAGAAGACTTCCGATACGGCTCCGAGGCGATTCTGGTCTGCCATCCGGCGTCTCAGGAGGGGGAAGCAGTGCAGCACCAACACTGTTTATAGTGGGGATGGTGTGCTGCTGACCTCGACTCGGGATGTTGTGGGTCGGTGGGCGGAATACTTCGAAGACCTCCTCAATCCCAC
>JAGKQL010000034.1:3120051-3199834 GCA_018398635.1 Cyprinodon brontotheroides | reverse complement strand
AATTCCCAGCGGGCTGGGAATAGAATTTAACTATAGAATCACAACACATCTTTGTCTGTAAATACATTCTATCCTGAACTCCCCCAGTCAAACTTTGAGATTAATGTGGCTCCAAACTAAAACTGTAAAAATACTCCAATAAGCAATTTTTTCTACCTGATTATGAAATCTACAAATAGATCTTAGTAGCTACAGCTCTCCATGATTATACATTCTTTTTCTAAGTAAAGTAAAAATTACTCACATGTTCACCCAAACACATGTAATACATTATTTTTGTATCATGTTATTTATTTTTCAAAGATGATTAATCATTTGATTTATCATGTTATAAATGCAGTTTCATGTTTAGAAATAATGACAATAATTAGTTCTATTACAGCTTACTGCCTTCATAATGAGGAGATATGGGTTGATTTCTAAACTTTCTTGATATTTAATTTATTACATACATATTAAACTATTGATTTATTATTTTCCACGTTGCATTATTGGTCCTCCGTATTGGAAGTCTTTGTTAGGATTCCTTTACAGAAACTGAATGAGTAAATCTGAAACTGAAAATACTGCTTTGGCCCATTTCCCCCCCTTTTCTGCCTTTAAAAGGTTAAACCCTACATTCACATGGGATTTTAATGTTTTATATTTGTTTAGATTACTATATAATCTTCACCCTGAAATGTAAATCTACATTTGACACATTTCTTAGTTTCATTATTCAAGAAAATGAAAGGGGAGGGGTTATTATCAAAAGCAGAGTAATGCTTCACAGAATTTATACAAAATACAAAGTCATATATAAGACTGTTTGGTAACAAAATAGAAATATATGAGAGATAAATTGGAATTCTGATAATTAAATAGCAGAACCATTACAGTAATGAATGTCTAAGAAAACAAAACGGCCTTCCTACTTTAAACCACATTCCGTAATTTATCTCTACTCTGCGGAAGAGGATTAGGGCCACTGAAAAAAATAAAAAAGTTAACTGATTTTAAAATATTATTTCAGTTTAATATAGGAAAAAAGGTCAGATTTCTGACTTTAATCTCAGAATTCTGACTGAAATCTGACAGATAACAAACATGTTAGCATCAAGTTGCAGCCATGTTTGTTTTAGAGACTAGCTCTCTTGTTTTAATCACCTTTTGCTCTTCCATTAATGAAATAGCATCGCCAGGGACCCCTCGGGCACTTAAAAAGTTGCCTAATTTTTCCTCAATGTGTTATTGGCTCTCCCAAAAAACTCACATCTTTGTCAGTAAAGCTGAGGGCTCCCACATCTCTTCCTTCATGGTGCCCATGTATATTAAGATCCAAAATTCTGAGATTAAAGTCATAATTCTGAGAAAAAAAGTCAGTATTCTGAGATTAAAGTCAGAATTTTAGGAAAAAAAGTCAGAATTCTGAGAAAAAAGCCAGAATTCTGAGATTAAAGTCAGAATTATGACTTTTATTCTCATATTATACTGAAATAAAATTTAAAAATCAGTAAACTTTTTTTTGTTTTTTTTTCAGTGGCCTTAACCCTCTTCCGTACTGCTCTCTATAATTCTTCTTCATAACTTTGTAAATGAAAACTAAAAAGATATTTAGAAGGTGTTTTCCTCCAGCTAGGAGCTGCCCCCCTATTGGTTGATGAGCAGACCACGTGGATCGGAGAGTCACGCGTTTTCCAGAAACCCGTCAGGAAGGAGAAAAACAAAACAAACCCGAGAGAGCTGTTAAACCGTGTGTACTCCAATTGGAAAGGGAAATATCTTTTTAATCAACAGTTTAACTCAACACGGACATCTGGCAACGGGAGTGACGTATGCACGGGAGTCTTAAAAGTAAGTAGGACCGATTGTGGTGCGTTTAATGACCCCGAAGTGAGTGTTTCTGTCGCGTTAGCTTCGTTAGCTCCGAAGCTAGCTGGCTCTGGTGGTTGAGTGTCGGGCTACAGCTGGGATGAGGAAGGGACGGAAGGAGGCCATTAATGACCGATTTGCAGCTGAAAAATAACATTATTTGTGATTTCGGCTTTATAACATTCAATTGAATGCAACGGAACGAGCTTAGAATGACTATTTTATCAGCTTTTGGCAGTTTATCGACGAGCAGCTAGCTCGTATACCTAGCTGATATAAACGTCGGTCAGGAGGCTCTTTAACGCATACCGAGACGAGATCCTGCTGGTTTTCTGTCATCAAGCACCCAAAACAGCTGATGATGTGTCATTATTTGTAGAAAAATAAAAACAAAACAAACTGTTATGTAAGCAGGCTGCACTGTCAAAATAGTAAATCTTTTTACTTTTGCCTATTTCTAATATATTTCCGGAATACGTGCAGTTAAACAATGAAATAGTTGTGTAATTGTGGTAGGAAAAGCCTGGCTTTACAGCCTCAGGTCTCCCTGGGTACACGCCCCCCACCCACCCCAACACCAAACAGAGAAAAGCTCGGCTGTTTCATGTGATTTAAACTCTAATACACTTCGATGGCATATATTAAGCGTCTCACTCTCCAATTTATTGTTTTTATACCCAGTAAAAGTATTTCTGGGCTTTCTATCCACCGTAATAATTAGTATGTTTTTGTTTTCTGGGGGGAAAAAACGACCGTTCATGAAATATTATTATTTTCAAGATGGCGATTTTCTTATTTGTGTGATTAGATTGAAATATTTGATTAATACTAATATGTAGGGCACGGGGATGCAGGCCTCCTAGTTGTTTATCTTCTGCTTCAACCTAGATTGAAACAAGCTGTTTATGATGAAGCAGCTTCTGTGATTGACGGTTGAGTCGTCCAATCAGACGCTTGCGGAGGCGGACCCTGGTGTCGGTTTAGCCAATAGGAATGCAAGATTACGTGGGTGTTGGCAGAGGCTGTTAGATTGAGGTTTTGTTTTGCTTCTGTGATGGGTGCAGAGAACTGGCGAGACACTTGTGACTTTATGGCTTTACTGGGGGGATAATATGGGTCATATCTGTAATACACGTCATCGTGTTATGCAATAGTACTTTGCTTTCAGGTTTTGAAACCTAAAAAAACGCTTCAACTTTATGGTTTTGCTTTAAGGAAAACGTATGTTTGTGATTTTCCACTGACAGCGTGGTTTGCCTCAACAGGATTTGGATACATGCAAAGCTCAGTGTCCTTTCATCAGCAATGTCTGAGGTAAATTGAAACATGCATTCCCTCTTTGTTATGATTAAGATAATGTCCTTATTATTGATGCTAATAAAAAAAACATCCTTATACAGCAATGAGTTGTTCTCAGTTAGAAGATTCTCATCAACATATTTGCTTTATACCTTTATAATAAAACGCAAAATATGATTTGATTCCTGTAATGTTAATCTGAAAATGAGCAATTATTAAAAAAAAAACAATATAACAGCACAGTTCTTACAGGTATAATTATTGTACAAAATATTATTTTTCTGCTCTCTACAGATGGACATAAATATAACAAGCTGATTTTAGAAAATAGTTATTTAATCATGCTGTCCATCCCGAATAAAGCCTGTAGAAGTAAGCCATCTATTATTTGAAAACAGCATGAATAGGAAAGGGCTGTGTGTGAAGGAAAAGACCTTGATAGAGTTAGCAGTGTTTACTTCAGTTTAAATGGGAACAATTAACAGATAATTTCTATATATATGTCAAAATGTTCTTTGTCTGTCTAATGTGTATAAAAGAATAAGTATCAATATGCATGGTTTTATCTCAAGTGTTAGGGTGGTGGTTTGTATTATGTTAAAAAATTGGATGAATCAGATTTTTTTTTTTTTTTTTTTGTAGAGGTTTCCTGAACACGCCTGGTCCCTAGCCAATTGATTGCCACAGTTGTTATTCATACAGGTGCTTATAAACTAGAGTCACATGACAACCACATATTTATTTTTGTCACACATTTTAGTAGGTCTGCAACTACCGATTATTTTGCAAATTGATTAATCTGTCCATTATTTTTTTCGATTAATCGATTAATAATCGGATAGAGCATATTGACAGACTAAAAAATCGGAACATAATTGTAAAATGTTTTTTTTTTTTTGTTTTTTACCACATTAAGTGGGTTGCTCTGTTGGAGTCTCTATACTCCAGTTAAGGATTAATTGATTACTAAATTAGTTTTAGATTATTTCAACAATTGATTAATCATGACTAATCCTATTTATTGTTTCAGCTCTACATTTTACTAAAGGTTCCGAAGTCAGTTTTAAACTGACTCTTAAAGCTTACTCCTCTGTTTGACAGAGTTAAAACCTTTTGTATTCTATATTTGACTTTTAGTTTATCCTTGTGTTGTTCCTCGCCGACCTAAATTCTGAAGCATTTAAGTCTTTACCCTCCTCTCTTTCTGTGCAGTATTTAAATCATTCAGATAAAACAAGCAAACATTGAGAACCCTCTCAGCAGGAAAAGCACAAGTGGTTTGCTTTCAGAGATTATTACACTGTTGTGCAGCAATTATCCGGGGAATTAGGTGCGGCTATTTTTGACACAATTAAAGATCCTTTAAAAAAAAGAAAAAAATAATAAGTTTGCTCAACCTTTCATCATTTTAAACCAAATCACTTGAACCAAAATGAGGCCATTACCTCGGGTTTGGCTCTGTGAGTTTTTAAGGCTCTCATTCTCTATTTGAAGCTTTGTCAGTGAGCTGCTGGTGACTAGATTCACACATCTGATTAAAAAAAAGTGCAGCAGCGAGTAATAGCAGTCTGTTATAATGGTTTGCTGTCTCTAAGTGCTGAAGCAGGACACTTTTAACAAGGTCTTATTTTGTAATGCAGCCCAGAGTATTAACTGGAGCCATCATAAAGTATTCTATTTATGTCTCTTTTTTTGCTTTTTCTTTTTATACTCAGAAAACTGAATGTTATAACTTATTATTAGTGTAAATGCTGTATTTTGTCAAGACCCTCAAACCGCTATGTTTGTAATCAAGAGTATGTTATCCTGGGAATCTAATATCATCCCAAGCCTTGTCATTACAAAATACTAGTATGTAGGATGGATGGATTAGGATGGATATTAGGATGCTTCCGTCAGACTTAATGTGTGATTTTCATTCTCTTTCTGGTGAAAATGTAACAAGCAGATCTTAAAAGTGGGAGGAAGGTTCCTTCAATCAGATTGTGGATTTAAATCCAATGGAAAACCGCAATATTCCTTAAAGCTTATGCATGTCCTCTAACCTTTGTTTACATTTTTTTAACTTGACCCAGAAAGCTATCATGTCTTTTAAATGACAACTGAACCCTTGACACACCTCATTTTTTAGTTGTATGTCATGATGATAGGATTTTTTTAAAGGTGTGCTTTTTCATTGATGTGGGTTATATTGTATGCTGCTCACTTTTTTATAACTGAAGGATGATGATGCCAAATGGACTAATTTCTGAACCACTGACCGTGGTAGTAAATTGCTAACCTCCGTCTGCTCACACCAGCAACTCAACAAAACGAGCAATGAAAATCCCTACCCTTTTGGGACAATCGGCTGTTACTTAGCGTCTATTTCAGTCTGTTGCCACGCTGTCCAAACACATTGGGGGCTTGTGGATTAACAACCTTTTGTGATGTGCGCTCTCGCATGTCCTCTTTCATAAACGGGCTGCTATCTCAGGCTTGTTATTTCTGCTGTAATCATCTGCGGGTAACTCATTCCAGAGAAGATACTGCTGATTGGCCTACTTGAATCACATCCAGTGTTGTGAGGCAAAGAATATCACCTTTTTGCATGAAGGGAGATATGAGCAGAGCACAGCATGCTGACTTTTCATTTGATGCTACATAGGAACCAGGTCAGGTTATTAGAAGTGCTTCAAAAAAAGATTGTATTACACCTTGAACCTTTCACAGATTTTGATGTGACAGCCGCAGCTCTGCTTTCAGTGATGGAACC
The DNA here is from genome assembly GCA_018398635.1 of Cyprinodon brontotheroides. Classification (NCBI taxonomy): domain Eukaryota; kingdom Metazoa; phylum Chordata; class Actinopteri; order Cyprinodontiformes; family Cyprinodontidae; genus Cyprinodon; species Cyprinodon brontotheroides. Next base: position 3,193,929 of record JAGKQL010000034.1, on the reverse strand, counting down.
ATAGTAGTGTGAAGATGAGAGGTGTGTGTTTGTACATAGTAGCTCTTAGTTAAAACATACTGCCTTATTTTGTTAGTTTTTTTGTTGTGCTGTTTCTACTCGATTTGCATATCTAGAAACTGAAATGATCCCAATTATTCTCTGCAAAACAGCTTGATTAGACTTAATGAGTGTGAACCTCAGTTTTCATCTTCTGCTGCTCATTGTTAACTGTATATTGCCGTGGTCTTTGACTAGGCCATTTGACACGAGTATATTTTGGGTTGAACTATTTGGCTACAGCGTTGTCTTTGTGTTTAAGGTATTGTATAGGTAGAGTTTAACTTTTTGTGCTTGCTAGCAACCTCTCTTCCCACATTGTCCATTATTTAGCTCCATTCGTCCACCTATCAGCTAACTAGCTGTTTTGTTGGTGTTAAAGAAGAGCTACAAAATAACGCTACTGCCGCTTTGTTTCATGGTGAGTTTAGTGTTTAGGTTAACTTAACTGACACGCATAGCATTTTATATGTACAACCAGAAGGTTTGGTTGTTCTCGCCTGATTTTAGCAGCTTTTCACTGTTTTTACCCCCAACATTGTTTATGGCAAACATGACTTTTCATGGCTCTTCTTTAAATGATGGATTTCTTTAAGCAGCTTCTTTATAAAGGCCAGATTTGTGGAGTGCCAAGCGGAAGTTGTCCTGTCTGCAAGTTTACCCAGAGTTCCCATAGACCTGTTAGCTACTTTAATGCATGTCCTTGCCAAGCCTTTCAGATCAGGTAGATGTTTATTTCTCTTTCTGTCTTCATATGATCCACTGAACAGCCTTGTGAGATGTTTAAATTTGGGGAAAGTGTTTTAAAGCTGCTTCAAAGACTTGCCCCAAACATTACCTCCGACTTTGCCTTGTCATCATTTCTTTCCTCTCAAATAAATTTGGAAAACCATTTATCAAGCGCATCCCACATCCTCATCATGAACTTCTTTGTTTGAGTCTATAACACACAACCATAACAAATATGTTCGTGTTTGTGGAAATCAACTTTTCCACAGGAAGTTGTGATGAAAAACCGATTTTAAAAAAGCTTCATCTGTGACCAGTCATGCCAAGGTTCATTACAGAGGGATCAATGTCTGATGGTGTATTTTGCTTTTGATTGAATGCTTAAAATCTAAGCAGCCGCTGTTAAGCCATGCAGTGTTAGGTAATTATTTCTACAGCGCTGTAAAACTGATTGAAGGTAGCTTTTTTTTAATTAAGTATCAAAGTTATATGTAGTAGCTGCAGACATGTTGCTCAGACTTAACTGAAGTTTAAGCTGCTACAAAAACTGAATAAATAGTAATAATTTAACTTTATTAATCTCACACTGGAGAAATCCACTCTCTGCATTTAACCCATTCCCTTGGAGAGCAGTGGGCAGCCATTTGCAGCGCCCGGGGAGCAGTGTGGGGTTAAGGGTCTTTCTCAGGGACCCAGAGTTGCAGTCTGCCAGTAATACTGTCCCTTTAGCAACTTTGTAATATGTGTAGTGTTTTGGTAGTTATCTGTAAAGACTTTGGATTTGTTAAAGCATGGGAGGAAGGTATCGGAGCTCAAATGTAGCACCAATAAAGACAACCTGCATCTCTAGGCCTCAAAATTCTAGCACTAGAACCCTGAACTGAGCTTGAACTCTAGACTTCAGAAATGCTTTCTCACTGCATGAGTCGCTGTTATGTGATTTTTGTTATATTTAGTCTCTTTTCTTGTGTGGAATTCAGCTCACTTTGGTTTGCTTTGCTTTTGAAAACTTGCGGGTTACTATTTCGCAGTGTAGAATGGGGGATTGATGCAGAAGCTTTGTTGTGTTTAAACTGTGCCTTTCCTTATTCCGGTTCTGCCACAAATGAAACCAAACGCAGCGGAAGACCTTGCAAACTAAGCTCTGATGATACTCAGCAATTTATTTTGGCTGTCGAGCTGGTTCCAGGTCTGCTCTGGGTGATTAAACAGATATGTTCGCACACAACCCATGAGCTTGCTTTGGCTTCTGCTATCGCTAAGGTGTCGCTTTTACAACTGCAGTCAAACCAGCGGTTTGCACAGCAGTGTTTTGCTTTTTTATTTTTACCACTTCCTGTCTCTATGCAAAGCCTACCAGAGGGAGATTGAACTGTCAGGGGTGAGAAGTTTATTTTCGTCAACAAACGCTGAGCTAGAGGAAGCGGCGTTGTTCAGTGGCCTTGTGCAGGAGAGGGATTGGTGAGTGATTTTTCTCTGCTTGAGGTCATGTCTCTATGCAGATCTTATTTATTTGTCATGCAAAAGCAAAAGCAGCTGAGATAAATACAGGGCCACGTGTTTCATCATTGTTGTGCTGTGGTTCACTGAGAGAAATTCATGCTCTCTTGTACAGCAGACTTAAAAAACAGAAACTGCAGCTGTTCATCTTAGAAGCATGAAGAGTAATAGTATCTGATTGAAATAAAGCCCACATATATAGGATTAAATGAAATAATAAATAATGTAGGTGTCTTTTCTTTTCTTGGTTGCGATTGATTTTATATGAGGTCTGATTTACCACTTCTCGCTTTCTATTTCATTTGTTTTTGTTTTTCTAACTACTATAAAAAGCCTGCGGCTGATTCTTAGTTAAAGATCTATGCTTTACCCAACAGAAATTATATAAATTAAGTGATTCTTTGTGTCTCTATTGAAGGTTTTGTTCCAAAACATTGTCTTTTTAAAAATCAAACTGTATAAAAGTCAATCAGAAACATTCGGTTTAATGTGTTAATAGACTGACAATGCCTTGATGAACAGAAAAAATATATAGAGATTTTTAAAATGACTGCTATTTCAAACTGATGATGAAAAATCAAAGCTAATATGGAACCGTTTACTATTTCTAAACCCTGTTTTTTTCATTGGTCCATCCGTATCTGTGTGGTTGCAAAAAAAGTCTTATTTTTAACATTTTTCATCTGGTCTCTTATAGCAGAGGTGTTAATTATCTGTTAAAAATAATTGACACTAGTTACATAAAGAGGTGTGAGTTATATCATTAAACATATTGCATTTAATCATAATCCAATGTCCCAATGGAAAAATAAAGAAAATATTATAATAAAAACTCACAATTCACTCATTTGTTTAAGTTTCTTATCATTGCTAATTCCAATGTATTATTTAGAGCAGGGATCTTTAACGTTTTTAAAGCCAAGGACCCCCAAACCTATAAACGATGGAGACCCCTAACACCATATATATATATATATATATATATTGTATGAAATTAAAAGCTATGTCAAACTGGCTGTCCTATATAGGGGCCTCTCACTCTATTACATATGTATGGAGTAAAAATCCAAAGCAATTTTCCTTTCGGTATTATTAAAAGTATTTCTGATTTTGGATTCCCGGTTACGGACAGGTGCTGTGAATGAACGGGTAAATACCTTAGGCGCTCTGGCCCTGTGTGTGTCGCTGAATGTGTGCATTGATGACTGAAAGACATCTTCTGCTTCATTTATCTGTTTACTACAGTGTGTTGAATTCATGTTAATGTGTATTTAAAGACATTTTAATTAGTGCAAAAAATTGCAGGAGGGAATATAAAAAAAGCAATCAACCAAGACTTTCGCGACCCCCATGCAGTACCTCCGCGGACCCCCTAGGGGTCGCGGACCCCCTGTTGAAGACCTCTGATTTAGAGGATAGATCGAAATTGCTGTCATGACTAGAGATCTATCACGATATTGATAAACAATATGACAAATGCCAACCCCTTTTTCATTAGAGAGTTGTTTCTATATATTGAGATTTTCTGGGTCAAACATTCAATTTATGCACAATATTTGGAAAGTGTTAAATTATATTGGTAAAGTCGCAATACCGACAAGACCTGCGATTAATACAGAACATCTGCCTGGTCACATACTATGACATAATGCATTACTATGCCAGTAGCTCCCTCTAGTTGCATACAAAGGCTTAATATATTTCATTTTTGTGTTTTACTCCTTGTTTTGGATCAATTTTTCGGTTAACTTGAGCTTTTTTGTATTTACCATAACAAGCCCATGTAACCAGAGATATTGCACAAGTAAACATGGAAGTAATGGAGGCAAGCTGTTCAGCGTTTCCCCGGCAAAGGTCTAAAAAATAGGAAAGTATCAAAATCAAGTGTGAACAAAGTGCCAATGATTCTCGGATGTCCAGAGAGAGAAGAAATGAGTAGTTCTCTGAATACAAGGTGACAATTGTTAATTGAAGCTGGGGCTAAAGCTTCAGAGCTGGTAGGATAATGGATGAGTGGGCCGGTACTGCCAGCAGATGGCAACGGCTTACAACAGAGTTTATGTCTGCTGATTGTGCTTGGTGCAAAAGTTCTTTTCAGGGCTAAAAAACATTAGCTGGACAAACGTTTGTCATATTTTTCTTTATTTTAACAGGAAAATATTGTTTTCTTTGTTTTATCATATAAATGATATTGTATATGCCTAAGACCCAAAAGTATTACTATAGAAGACTGTATGTTTAATTTGCACTAATTTCAGATTTCTCATCAATTAAATCTTCCTCGGTCAGAAGGAATATGTCGACTCAATCGGTGCAGCTTAGAAGGTTTATTGATGGAATAGAAGCAGGTACATTGGAGATGATGGTACAGATGATGATGAGGTTTATATTTGGTTTAGTATGTGAATGTGTGGTTATCTGAAACAGAAGTAAAACTAAAGGTATATATTTATAGCCATGTAGGCAAAACGGGTACATATAGATGCAGAAGGAAAACAGCCTGTAGTACCATAGAAATCCACTAGATTAACACCTCACATGCATTATCGGTCAAATGCAATAAACATACAACTGACAAAAACCGTCGGAAAATATGAAATGAATGGTAATTCCATCATATACTAATAAAATGACAATGTATCTGGCAAAGTATAACAAGGAACTTGAGTTATTGTAAGTAAACTGTTGCATTGTCAGTAACCAGAGAAAAACGAGGATGATTTCCCCCCCTAGATAATAACGTACATTAAACACAATATCGGACATGAAATGTATAGTTGCGTTGTAAAAAAACGCACACAGGTTTCATATACACTGAATTAAGGAAGGATTAACGGTGGATGCTATTTTTATGCCACCGAACCACCCAGAAGCACAGAACAAAACAACTTGCTTAGCGACATGAAATTGGAACTACAAAATGAACAGATGCATCATGGGTAATGTGGTACTAAACAAATGGATGGACTTTTAACAATTACTGTATTTCTGCTTTTGGGTCACAGAAAACAGAAACGACAGATAATGAGTCTGTCTAGCTACCCTTCAAAACAATAAGTATTAAAAAAATCTAACGTCCATCAGTTGTGATTGTTTCTAAATCAGGGGAGTGGTGGCCTAGTGGCTAGAATATTGCACTTGGGTCTTGGAGGTTCTGAGTTCAAGTCCCCCACACTCCCCAAGACTGCCACTCTGGGTCCCTGAGCAAGACCCTTAAACCCAGACTGCTGCCAGGGCGCCAACAGTGGCAGCCCACTGCTCCCTAAGGGAAAGTGGTGTCAAAAGTTCACACATTTGTTATTTAAGCAGAAGTATAGATACTGCAGTTTAAAAACACTCTGGTAAAAGTTGAAATATCAACTTGACCTCTTTACTCAAGTAAAAGTAAGAAAGTAACTGCTCCAAAAACTACTTAAAGTATAAAAATATAAAGTAATCTTTTGAAAAAACAGCCAGATGCCCCTTTATGAACTGAAAAAGCCAATTTATTTCGAAAAATTCTTTGAGAAAGGGCCAAGGATGAGGGCGGTCTTGTTGGTCTCCATCTCCCGATACGCTCTCGCCCTGTGTTCGACCTTTCAGACATTTCAACATCTTTTTCTGAATCCGACATTGTAGCATGGCATAGACAATTCATGTTTGCAGTTTGAAGAACACCTGCTTGCTTCTGATGATTTCCTTTAGCTAACCAATGAGTGTTTGCGTTATATGACTCATCCAATTACACTAGTTTTCACTAGATGTGGATGGCGCCAATGATCTGCATTGGATGACGTGAAATAAATATTTATAAACATTAAACCAAAGCCAAGAGTAACGAGTAACGTTTGTTTTAAAAATGTAAGGAATAGAAAGTACAGATACTTGTGTGAAAATGTAATGGTAGAAGTCCAGAAGTAGGAAGAAAAATAAGTAATGGAGTAAAGTATAGATACACTAAAAAGTGTACTTAAAGTACAGTAACAAAGTATTTGTACTTCGATACTTGACAACTCTGCCAAGGGGATGGGTCAAATGCAGAGAGTGAATTTTGTTGCTCTGTACTTGTGATAGTTTAATGACAATAAAGTAGAATTCTATTCTGTGTTAATATTCCACCCTGTATACATACATCTCCTTAAATGTTTCTTTCTTGGTTGCTGGAAATGTTTTTTGTTCCAAGTAGAAAAGAATATTCATACCATGTACTTGACATCAAGGAGTTTTTTTTTCATGTCTTTTTTGGCATATTAATCCAAAGCTTTGGTTATCTGACTTATTGTTTTCTTCTGTGTTTTTCACCAGACCTAAGGCATACGGAGAAACGCAACAAACGACAGAAAAGACGCTTTTTGCCCTTTCTTCACAGCCTTGAAGGCTGCACCCCCCCCCAGAACTTTGTGGTCATCTCCCCCTGCAGTGTTTTATTGTGCTGATCAACTCAGAGCAGGGGGACTGGACAGGAGACCCAGAGGTTCCCGCCGCTGGAGCTCTAAGCTGTGCCTGGCAATGCCTCAGGTAAGAGGTATAACAAGATAATTCATGTTTACATGTAGATATATACGCACAGTTGTCATGATGTCTGTTTTATTCCTTTTTAAATGAAAATATTTAATAATTCTTGTATTTAAATGCTTGAAAAAAAAAAGCCGGTGCGGACAGAGAAGATCACAAGATTAAGATGGTCTAGCAATAAAGAAGCGCTGTGTAAATGGCCAAATATTAGTTTAATTTGAACTGTATTCGATCATTTTTCAGGTTATAACACAATATTTGGCATGTATCGAACTATCCCTCTCTAGATATTGCTTGTGTAACTGTAAGTTTAGTATCTTTTCAAAGCACACATAATAAGAGTAAGAAAAATCAGTCAAATTAATTTTTTTCTGACATAAATCTAAAAGGAGATCAAACCCTTATATCACATTTAGCTTTAGCTTGTTTAGCTCTCATGTTGAAGGGAAGCTGTAAAGTGGTGCTCTGCGTAACATGACTCTTTTAGTGACAGATCTGTCCCTCTTTTGTTATATGGGAGATTGCATTGAGCATCAATAGAAGTGCTGTATATTGACCTGAAAATGAATTTAATATGTCTCAAATTCAGTTCTTATTTGGATCAAAACCTACACACTGTTGCTTTAACATAACACAGTGTATTCAATTCTTTATCCTTGTTGCTCACTTGGTATGTGTGTTTTCTCTCTCTATTACCCTACAGCCCAGCGTCAGTGGGATGGAGCCTCCCTTTGGGGACGCCTTTCAGAACTACTCATTCGCTGACCAGGCCCTAACCAGCACAGAGTTGCTGGCCACCAGCTCTGACCCAGATTTCATGTACGAGCTGGTGAGTGAACATGACGGAACACACACGTAAAATAAATCCACAAACCCACAACCATCCAGCAATCTGGTTTCAAACTTTATCATCCATGCTTTGAGTCTATTTTCTCCTTACAAAATTTAAAACTGCTGACATAATGCTATCATTAATTTACATCCAATTGTAGTCTAACTTAGGTAGTTGTAAGCTGCCTTCTTAAATTATGCAAAAAAAAAAAATGTCACTGAACAATGTCACTAATTTGTCATTTAATAGTGCTACTCTAAGGCTACGTTCACACTGCAGCCTGAAGTGACCCAAATCCGATTTTTTTTTTTTTTTGCCCATATTCGACCTGGATCTGATCTTTTCATGACAGTCTGAACAACACAGATCCGTTTTTTTTTTTTCCCAATGCGACCCAGGCCACTTGGCTATGCGGTCCTGAATCCGATACGAATCTGATCTTTTCAAATGCGACCCATGTCTGAACGGCCAGGTCGCATTCATCCGACCTGAACGTCATTAATACCCGACAAACGTCACTATTATGCGTCTTGCTGCGCAGAAGCAGCAAGAAAAACGACCATGGCAGATGATGATGCGGGGAACAGTATTTGTGTTTAAACATATTGAAAAGATTGTGTTTTTATAGTTGGAAAAGACCGCTAGATGCGCGCCGGTACTACATCCATGTTTACTTCTGGGAAAAAAAGAGCACGCTGGCCTGTGACATCATTGCATCCTCTACTGCGCAGGCGGGACACTTGCGTTGTATGACTGCAGTTCACACAGGATCACATAAAAGTCGCATATATTTGTAAATATGAACGGCAACGCGAAAAAATCGGATTTCACAAAAAAATCGGAATTGTGCATCAAGGCTTGCAGTGTGAACGTAGCCTAAGACTCTGACTCATTAATGGTTTTTGTGTTCAAAAACATTGTCTGTTTAGCTGCAGCTAAAATGCACCTTTAACATTAGTAAAATAGCGCCGTTCATGAAGCGTTTTTGCCATCATTAATAAACTGGACATATACTCATCAGAAAATAAAAGAGGGGGGTGATATGCAAATGTGAAGGCCTACCCCGCTCCTCATTGTTTTTTATCAAACCTTAAAATTAATTGCACGCATAGTTTCTGCATCTATAGTAAATTTCTGCTGTCATTTGTGGCCTGAAGGCGACACAGTTACAATGACGGGTGACAGTGTCTGAGGACATGGGGACATTAAAAAAAATAAAAAAGCGGAAAAAACCATACTTATTAAGCAATTTATTCTTGGGAAATGCTCCTTGAAACAACATTTTCTTGCATCTTGATCATTTCAACACATCATCGCTGTTATTGGTGACTTTTTTTCTTTACTCATCCACACCTATCTTCTCCACATTGCCATCTTACCTGTTATCTGTGTGCAGTGCGGTTGTAAATTGAATCCAATCTGCCCTCCAAAATGCTCCATGTTGAAATCCTCTTTAAGTTGGGAAGTCTTTTGGACTAATTATCAACTGTGAGCACAATCTTAGCAAATTGCTCTCAACACATTCACTGGTTGAATGTATTGCTTTTTGTTTGTACAAGAAATAAAGCGTTCCTTCTTTGGGGTCACTGTAAATCAGGGCTAAAGTGTTTAAATCTTTTACACATCTAGAAAAATAAACCTGCTTGCATTGACAGCTAGTCAGAATACTCATTTTGAATTGGCAATATCTACTAATCATTGAACAAACTGATTAATTTGATGACTGTTTTTCTGGTTAATTTATTAATAATCAGATAACTGTAATTGAATAAAAAAATTATGTTAAAAGGTGTAACCTTTCACAGACTAATTATTTAATAGAAGCTTTCAGAGGTTTGTGGGAGAATACTGGTGCAAGAACCTGTTTCCATCAGCTTTTAGATCAGCAGATAACTGTTGTTAATGTTGCAGTGAGAAATCCTACAAGTCATGCAGAAAGAGCCCCGGTGGGAGGCTTTATTCAAAGGTGCAGACGGTAAACACCAACGTAGCACCAGAAGTTTATTTGTAAGCATCTTCTCTAGCTGAGCTGTGCTGTGTGAAAACACTCCCCTCTGCACTCTGTCAGCACACAACTGCTCATCCTGGTCTTTACCTAAAGGTATTATGTTACCTCCTAACACAGAACTGATTAAATATCTAACACCATAAGCAACACTAATGGTAGCCCCCTAGTGATTCTGTCATAGAAAGTCTCAAATTACTTCTCCATGTTTTAAACAGGGTAAAATGCATTTAAATCTCCAATAGTAGAACCAAAATCCCCCTTTTTTTTTAAACAATGCAGACGATTGTTCATTTTTCTATAGAGGCATTAGTAACAAATGTTGCACAATTCTCAATTAAACACAAAAGAAACATTTATTACCGAAACAAACAAAATGTTAACCATGGATAGCATACTCTTCACGTGATCCTAAGGCATGGCTGCTGAATGCTGATGGAGCACATATCCAGGTATTGGCCGATGCCAATTTGGGGAAAAAAGGCTAATATTGATTGGCTGATGTACCAATCTTATTGTGCTTTGGTTCTTCTTCCATTAGTTTTTTTTTTTTTTTAACAAATGCATGGTTGATTCTTTATTCATGCTGTGGCTCTGGTTCTCAGAATGTGAGAACTGTAAAAAACCTACGTTTCTGAGTTAAAAACATCACAAATTGTTGCCGTTCTCTGAGCTTTTTTCTTTTTTTACCTTATCCACTAACAGCTCTTTATATAGTTTAACTACTACAAAGTTAAACTGCTGGAGATCTTGAAATTAAAACCCTAAAATCACCCGATTACCTTGCAGATACTTTGGGATACCTTGTCTTTCCTAATTAAAATGCTGATAAAACCTATTTTTCCTCTGGTATGTTTGAAATCTTGCAGCTAAGCATGCAGCATCTGACTTTATGTGACATTCATTAAGACCAAAGCCAGTATTCCTTTCAATACGCCCATTTTCCTGCTGATGACAGACATTCCTCACAATACTTACTGCATATAAACAGAATTAAACAAAGCCTTGCTTACAGCTGCAGGTCTTGATGCTCAACTCAGATTTTTTTGCAAATATCTGAGGTTTTTCTGAAATGTTTGTTCAGACTACTACTTAAATGCAGTCACCATGAGATTCCTTTCCAAATGCTTTACAGCGCCAACATGCCCCTCGTCACACAGAAGCAAACTGTTTAGGGAATGTCAGATGTAGTATCTCTGTGTTATTATAAGCTGTTGAATAACTGGAGCCAACAGTATTATGATCACATCACAAGATGAGGTAAGGTTAAAAAAAAATGAGAGCAGAACTATTGGTAATGTGTTTTTGTGGAACAATGAGACGATTCTGTGTGAAGTCTGGGTGATGACATCAAAGTCTGATGAAATACGACATGATCCTTTAGACTGCAGGTTGTTTAAAAGCTATAAGATACATCTCCATACCACATATGGCAGCGGCACAATTCAAGGTTGTTTGGAGAGGAAAAAAAGAAGGAAAAGGTCAGAATTGAGTCAATGGAAAAAGGTCGATATGGGCAAAAAAATCAGATCTGATCACTGTGAAAGTTGCCTTAGAGACGTTATATAAAACATTATCAGACCATGTTAGCAATCCAATTATATAAAAATTTGTATTCAAAGCTGAGCTTTTTGGAATTAAAAAATTTGAATAATTTATTTAGTATAGGCTCCTCCATAAAAATGTGTTTCTGTTGATAAATATGTCTCATGCTAGTATTTGAAAGAGTATTACTTTTAGTTTCTGATGTGTATCTGTAGTGATGACATCAAAGCTAACCAATCAGGATTAAAATCTACATTTTCTGCAGAGAACAGCTTCCCTCCTTTTTTATTTTTTTAAAAGAACTCTAAATATAAATAAAATATGGAGCTCTTTGCCAGAATTTCCACTGGAATTTCAAACACAGAGGCCTGTTACCCCGTTGTTTGACATCCTCGATGCATTTGTCAGGCTTCATAGCAGGTTTAAACAGAAACTCTTCTAGCTGTCAGCTACAGGTGTCCACTTCAATTAACTTCCCGCTCCAGACTAAACAATAGTGATCTACTGCTGCGCATTTGATTTCCTGCTCTGTAACAGACACGTTCACTGGATGCTGGGACATGCGATCGGTCTCCTTTTTAGTCTGCTTCATGGATTAAAGCCACATGACTTCAAAAAAAAGATATTTGGTAAAAACTAGTTTATTAAAAGGTTTAAGATTAATTCTTCTCTGTTTTAAGTGAATTAATTTTATAAGTTATTCACTGTAACTCATTATAAACTCCATCAGTTATTATGGTAACCCTGTTGTGATAGATGATTGAAAATTACGCCTAAATGAGTCGGATATAGACTAAAGTGAAGCCAAGCTGCTGCTGTAGCAGATAAGTGATCAGCATACATGCTTTCCAGTTCAGGTGAAGTTATTGCAGGCAAATTCTGTTTTGTTCTTCATATTATCACTAATTACGTAAATTGAAAAAGCTTTGCCACTTAGGTGATCATAACCACCAGCTGGGAAACACATTTAGTTGTATTAAAATTCTATAGTGTTAAAAGTTTTGAAATTGTTGAAATGTTATTATGGATTATAGTTCTTGAAAAGAAGCTGGATTCCAAGAATAAGTGTTGTTAAAGGAAAGTACACCCAAAACATGATTAGCCTTCATTTTCTACTCCACCCCATGCTGAACAACACTCTGGAGTACTTTTTCGATATCTCAAATGCATCCTGGAGATCTGGGAGGCTTCTTGCTGTCTACTGACATTCAAATAATGGAGGTCTATGGCCCAGAGACAGAAAGGTCCATAAAGTCCACAAAAACGCGTGTCAATATTCCTCCATACTGCTGGGTCAATGTATTCCAAGTGTCCTGAGTGGGTAGCATCCAGAATTTACTTGAAGCGAGAGTCATTTAGAATGTTTTTAGAGCATAAACAGTAGTGTATAGGATTTCCTGAAAGCGCGTTCATGAGTCTACCCACGGAAACCACGGCAGACCAACCCAGACGAAAGTTCAGCTAGCAACCAAAAGAACTCATGCTCTTCCTCAACACTGAAGTCCTCGAACACATTCTTTCGTTTGTTTCTTTCTTTGCACAGGTAAACAGCACATTTCTTCTTCTACGCTTGCATTATTGGCAGAGCAGACGCTGAATGCGCACACTTTCATCTGGTTTGGTCTGCCTGCAGCTTCCGTAGCATCGTGAACATGCAGGCTCGCGCTTTCAGGAAATCCTATACACTACTGTTTATGCTCTAAAACATTCTAAATGACTTAGTTTCGAGTAAATTCTGGATGCTACCCAATCAGGACACTTGGAATACATTGAACGAGCAGTATGGAGGAATATTGACACGTTTTTTGTGGACTTTTATGGACCTTTTCTGTCTCGTCACCATAGACCTCCATTATTTGAATGTCAGCAGACAGCAAAAAGCCTCCCAGATCTCCGGATGCATTTGGAGATATCAAAAAGTACTCCAGTGTTGTTCAGCATGGGGGTGAGTAGAAAATGAAGGCTAATCATGTTTTGGGTGTATACTATTCCTTTAAGCAGCTCCACTCCTCATCCAGTTGTTACTGAGAACTATTGCTCTGCAAGCTTTTCATATTTATTTATTTATTTATTTTTTTACTCAAGATATTTTTTATTGAGTTTTACATAAACAAAAAACAGAGCACAGTTATATTGTGTTGCAAGGCAGGCTTATAGAAGCCAGTTGAACAAGTTGCTCATACAAAAGTGTGTTCAAGTAAAAGATATATAAACTTGACAAATAGAGAAAGTAGCATGACAACTACAATACAACAAGTCAAGTAATGAAGCACAAAGATATAATACAATAAAACAAACAAAATAACCCCTTCCCCATCACCCATCCAGTCACTGCCGAAACTATATCATCACTCCACAGCATTCAGGACCCGCCTAAGGTAGAATCAGTGCCGTTGAGCTTGTCTGAGCAATTAAAGAGCTGGAAATGCTTTCAAGAAATGGCCCCACAAATTTTCAAATGTATCAAGAGACTGTTTAAGTGAGTACCTGATCTTTTTGAGTTTTAGACAAGACATAATATCTTGCAGCCACTGTGAATGAGATGGTGGGGAGGCATCTTTCCAGCTGAGTAAGATTGCACGACGTGCCAAAAGTAAAGTCATATTTAGTTGTTTTTTTTAAAGATGTGAATATATTATTTATGTTATCTATGTTTGATAGAACAGCTATATCACCATTGTTTCCTGTGTTTTCAGCTGATCTCTAGCAACCTAAAAAAATACTTAAAAAATAGCTCGAGTATAAACAACAAAAACAAAGAAGCTGACTTTGGATCAGACTTCCACCTATAAATCAGTGCTTTAGCTCTAATTCACCAGCTGTGTTTTTTATTTTAGTTTGCTCTTGTTTCTCTACAGGACACAGACATGAGCCACCAGCAGAGTCCCTGTGGGGACAGCGTGGTGGGCATTGGAGATGGAGGCAAAGAAGTGGAGGGAGGAGTGGATCAGCTCATGGGGCTGGTGGAGTGTGAAGCGGTGCACAGCACCTCAGCTTTTGAACAGTGGGACTCGTACTGGGAAGACCTCACCAGGTACCAGACGTTTTATCTGTTGTGGCATCTTTCTAATTTACTGTGATGTCATCTTTTTTTTTTTAATACCACCTGTTCTTTTTCACATCTGGTCATTTGGTGACAAAACATTTTGTTTTATAAGATATAAAACAACCAAGTTTCTACAAAAGCATCTGAAAAGTCACCTGCATTTGTTTTTGGTACCACAAAGCAAACCCTGGTGCAACAAGTCTCCTCTCCGAAGTCTGTAAATTAGCAAACAAAATCCGTCTGTTAATGAACCGCTGTATGAATCCTGCAGTTCGGAAAATCCTCAGAGACTTACGGGAGACCAATAGTGGATAAACAGCATTGAAAAAAACAATGAAGCTAAATGTTGCTTCATCGTGTTAAGTGATTGGGGGGCTGCTGTGATTAAATCCTTCTGTTTGTAGGAAGGTACAGCCTGTATAGATGTTTAGTTGAATTTATTTTACCGAAACACGTGAAAAGAGTAACATTCCTTATAGCAACAACTAAGTGATCAAAAAAGTAAGCTCTTTTTTTAAAAAGTGCTGTTTTAGTGAAAATGGTCCCGTTAACTGCTCTTTCTCTGGGTTCTGAGTGTAGAAACTGAAGGCGGATCAGCTTGCTCCCAGATCCAGTGAAGAAACATCCTGTGATCTTTCTGCTTTTTTTCTTGGAATTGCTGTCGTATAAAAATGTTCTGCCGTTCCCAGGAATCTGACTCTGGGAAACATTAAACTGATTCCCAAAACAAAGAGAAAAACAAGGTGGACATCTGCTGTTTTGCTTGGGGCATTGTAGCAGTTCAGGCAAGAATTACAAAATATACAGGCCACAGTTATACAAGCAGGTTAACATAATTTTTCATTGTTGAATAAAAAAAATATATATATATATATAAAAAGCCTTAAAGCTCTGTTTGAATCACACACTGTGCCTTTTTTTAATTGCAGAGCTTAAAAAACTGAAGAAATGACAATATACATTTATAATTAGTTGGTTCAACTTTTGCAATTTTTTTGCATCATATTTAGATCAACAAAGAGCTACTTTGAGAAAAGCAGAGAGAGCATAACGTTAGAGATTGAACTACCAGATTCTGCAGAGTGGGAGAATAGAGATAGAATGATGAAATTGGGGTCCCCATGTCCTCCAGCATTCTAAGCCTATAGGCAGCATAATTATAGAGATAGCTCAGGATAACCTGAGCTGCTCTAACTATAAGCTTTTTCAAAAGGAAAGATTTAAGCCTAGCCTTAAAAGACAGGGTGTCTGCCTCACAGACTAAAACTGGTGGTAGTTGGTTCCACAGGAGAGGAGCCTTCGATAACTAAAAAGATCTGCCTCCCATTCTATTTTTAGAAATTCTAGGAACCACTAGTTCTTCAGTCTACTTTAAGTTTACTAACTGTTACGACCACCCAGGCCACAACATATTTGAGGACACGAGACAAACATGCGAGGTTCAAAAGAATTATTTTATTCTTAATCTCTAGAACTTCTTTTTAGATCAGGTGTTTTGTTTTCTGCAAAGAGACAAAAAAGAGAGTCAGATATTTCCCCTAGTTCCCCGTGTCCAAAAAAAAAAAAACTCTAAGAAAGAAAAAAAAGTAAAAAAAAACAAAGTATGGAACAGAAAGTTGGACCTGGTGAGCCGATCCAAAGAACAAAACGTTACTGCAGAGGGCCCAACCCTATACACAGGGCCGTCAAAGCCTCTGCTAGTAACGTAACTAACGGTTAAAACTCTAATAAAAAATAAATAAGAACGAAAACAGGACAACCGGTCCACCAGGCTCAAAGTTACAAAAATCAGCAAAAAACAAAGGCTAACGAACAAAAATACTGCATGGCAGGCTGGAGAGGCCAGCGGCGGCCTGGGGCAAAGACAGGAGACGTGCGCATCGCGTCAGGACGCGCTCTCTGTGACGGTGAATCGCTCAGAACCCTGGGAGGGAGAGAGAGAGAGAGAGACTAACAGGTGGAAACCCCGCCTATAAGCGGACCAATATCCAACAAATTAACATAATCGATTTACAAAGGAAAAAAGAATTATCAAGACCCTAAAAAATAAGTGATTCAACTAAGGTCTATGCAACACTAGAAGAAAAAATTAATAAATAATTAATGTGCCTGACGCACATAACACTAACGCATTGAAAAGAAGTGTTTGTTTACAGCTGTGGGCCCTGCAGGTTTGAGATGATATGAAAGAAAAACTGTAGAAACTGTTACTTGCATCAATAAGTATGTTGAAATATTTCAAGATCTTAGAAGGTAGATGTGTTTAAACCCGGAGCAAATGGGGAACAAACGCTTATTCAACATGATTATATGTTTTAATCATGAACAGATACACACGACTGGCCAGCTGTGACATCTGGGGAACCAAAGAGGTAGACTTCCTTGGCCTGGATGACTTCTCCAGTCCTTACCAGGATGAGGAGGTGATCAGTCGAACCCCGACGCTGGCTCAGCTCAACAGCGAGGATTCACTGCCCGTCTGTGAGACTCTCTACCCTCCCGCTGACCTCACGCTTCCCTGCTCCCAGCCTCCATCCCAGCTGACCCCCTCTCAAAACAAAAGACTCCAAGGCCCGGGTGCCAGCTTGGTGCGACCTTCCCCGTGCTCCACATCCTCTTCCCAATCCCGTCCTTCCAGAAGCCTTTTCGCAGACTTTCCTGAAAGCTCCCAAAAAGCAACCAGACCCGTTCCTTCCAGCACTGAGACGATGGCTAAAACCCAGAACCAGCTCAGCCTCATCCAGGACCACACCCAGACTCAGCCCAAGTCTCTGGGACGAGGGGCTAAGATGGCTGGTCCCACATCTCACAGCGCTGACTTTGTCCGGAAAGCCAAAGTACGTGTGAGTTCTGGACCCAGAGCTCAAAGCGAGGCGATCCCCCAGGCAGATTTCACGGGGTCAGATGCGCCTCTCCCTCTTCCCCAGCCTCAAGACGAGAAGCCCTCCACTTCAGCAAGTGCCACCTTGGTGGGCCGTCCCACCCCCACAGCCAGCAGCTCAGCTAGCTTGGCAAGCCTCGAGAGGAAAGCCGAGGGGGTTTTACGGAGGGAGACACCTGTAGGAAGGTCGTCTGCTGTGCCTCCGCTGGTTGATGCGAAGCAGACTCTGTGTGGCCCGTCTGACGCTGCAGCATGCAGTGCCGGCAGCGGCGCGGCTTTGGTCATGGAAGACCCGGAACAGAGCAAGGAGGAGGAACACAACTACTCTCTGTTCCTGACCCGCAGCAGAGCTCACTCGCAGTTGGAGGAAGACGAAGAGGAGGAAGATGACGAGGAGGCAGAGGAGGACGAGGGCGACGGGCTCGACTTAGACGACGAAGACCACGATGAGGGTTTCGGCAGCGAGCATGAGCTTTCGGAGAATGAGGAGGAAGAGGAGGAGGAGGAAGAGGAAGAAGAGGACGAAGACTATGAGGCAGATAAGGATGATGACATGAGCGACGCCTTCTCCGAGCCAGGTAGACACCTTTCTGATTAAAATCTCTCCTTTTCAGTTTTTCTTAAATTTTGTTAATAAAACTCAGATTTCTGATTCTTTTTTTTAATTTTATTTCTCAGGTTATGACATGGAGCTGATGGAAGACATCAAAGGGCTGACAGCTGGAGTCTCCAGCCGTAAAAGAGGCAAGCGTCGTTATTTCTGGGAGTACAGCGAGCAGCTCACCCCCTCCAAACAGGAACGGATGCTGAAGCCCTCTGAGTGGGACAGACACACGCTGCCGAGCAACATGTACCAGAAGAACGGGCCTCTCCACGGTACACAGACACACACTCATAGGATCCAGTGATTCTGCATCTTTTTTTAATGAAAGTTTGCGGTAGTGAGAAAGAACATTCAGATGATAGCTCACACTTTACTAGCATACACTCCTGATTAAAAAATCTTTAGACGTGTTAAAAAAAGAGTAAAAGTTGTGATTGTATCTCAGTTTGGTGGAATTGACCCCAGCTTCACGTTTATTTTCTCTCGCCTCCATATATACTTATCAAAATTAGTATAGATATCTTTAATGCTCCCATGAGGTGTCCAAATAACCATGGCAACAGTGTTTTCATTCTGTCACGAGAGACTTTTGCCGTTTCTCAGTTCACGAGAACGTGAGTACGGACTTGCCAGTCGTAATATATATATATATATATATATATATATATATATATATATATATATATATATATATATATATATATGTTGGACTTAAAGGGGAACACTGTTTTATTTTTTTACTTTAGCTCCTTATTCTACGCTATTACATCATGTTCTACTCAATTCATATGAGTTTTGTGTAATTTGGAGCCGTTCTGAAGATATTCCGCTTGGTTATATCCAAGTAACGTCTTCCTATGGGCAACGAGTTAAAGGCACAAACTAAACTGTTCATAATTTATTCTTTATGTAACGCCAGCATTCATAACATGTAGGCGAATCACTGTCCCCCAGACATCTGCGGTTTTATTTTTTATTTAAATCTTTCAAAAACAAAGCGAGTGTTTACGCATATCATTTTAATGTAAAAAAACGCATTCCTACTTCTAAAGCGTAAGACAAGATAAATTTTGTTTTTTTAAAGTGATTTATTTGTATTTTACATCATAAACACCCGCTTTTAAATTTTTGTTAAATATTTTACATTAGGGGTTATTTAAAACATTTTAACTGCTTATTTCCCTGTCTTAAACGAACTTGGTTAGTCTAAGGTTAAAAAAAAACCTCATTTATTGAAATGGGCGGGTCGTTTGAGCCCCTTAGGGGCCTGTAAGTCAATACCTCGCTTCTGCGCTTTATGAAACAAAATACCCTATATTTTGTGGATGTACAGCTACATTTCTCATGTAAGTTTGCGTAGTTTTAAAACAAACATTTATTTTTCATTTGCACCATCAGTGTATGAAAGGGTGAATGATGAATTATTGTAAAGTGCTTTGGAGGCCCCTGACTTGCACAAGTGCTATATAAGTACCATACGTGACCATTTAATTCAGTATTTTGTCCTTTAGTTGTGTCTGAGGCTGTGATGATGACCATAAAAGAGGATGTTCATGTTTTGAAATCAAATCAGCATCTTTCATTTTGCACGTTAACATGCGCAGGTCTTTTATATAGCAGAGGAAATGAAAAACTATCTGAAGCAAATTACCCACCTTCCTATTTATGCAAACCCTCCGGTTTTAAATAATGCTGATGTGTTGAAAGAGTCTTGATGGACTTGTGTGAATGGGAAAAAAAAAAAAAAGCCAATTAAAGGCTTGTTACATCTGAGGGTTGGGATTAAGAAAGCACTCAGCAGGGACACAGACAGCTCGTTTTAGCTTATAAATGTTTATTGTCTGCTGGATGGTACTCATTAAAGAGAATATGTCCATTACAAGTCCGATTAAAATGGGCAAAAAGTACTTTTTATAGGGAAATCTGTAGTTTTATTGGATAATTTCCAGTATTTTCTTTCAATAAATCTACTAAAGGAAAAATAATTTTTAAAGGACAGAGCTCCTACACACTTATTGATCACCCTAATTAAAAAAAAAAAAGAAAGAAAAGGAAAAAAAAGCATCACTGAGCTGCAGAGGCACCTGACAAAATATCAATAGTTAACTTTTACCTGAGCTTTTCCTGGCCTGCCTCCTGCAGTCATTTCACTGTGAATCCTTAGTTTTATGCACTTACTGTTTTTTTATGCATGCTAAATAAATATCATATTTTTGCTTTCTTTTTTAAAGGGAAATATATGCTAAAGAAGTCCCGGCGCACAGATGTGGAAGACCTAACTCCCAACCCTCGCAAGCTGCTGCAGATCGGCACAGAGCTTCGCAAGTTGAACAAGGTGATCAGCGACCTGACCCCGGTCAGCGAGCTGCCGCTGACAGCACGGCCGCGGTCTCGAAAGGAAAAGAACAAGCTGGCGTCCAGGTAAAATGTAATGCATGCATAGATTGTACTGGCAGAGCTCCAATGATCTACTGTTGGTGAGTAACTCTCCTTCATCTGTTTGGGATTTAGGGCCTGCCGTTTAAAAAAGAAAGCTCAGTATGAAGCAAACAAGGTGAAGCTCTGGGGACTCAGTACGGAGTACGGTGAGTTCTTTCTCCAGGTCTATTACAATATTTGGTTCTTACAACCTCTGGTCTTGGGAACATTACAAATGTTTTTTTTTTATGTGTTCTGATGATTAAAAATGACATGCATAACATTTGCTTTGTAGATCGGCTTCTGTTTGTGATCAACGCCATTAAGGAGGAAATAATGCTGAGAGTTGAGGACTCATCTCCGCGCCCCACCAACATGACGGAGACTCTTGAGCGGCTCATCGAGGAGACACTTGGTGAGAATTAAAGATGAGGAATCATTTGGGACTTTTACTACACTAATCATGAAGCTGCTAATCCCGATTAGATAAAATTTCACATTTTTACAAAGAAATAGGGCTGAAACAATTAATCTGATTAATCGTGATTAATCGATTATTGAAAAAAATCGTCAGCTAATTTTGTTATCGATTAATCGTTAACTAGAGTATAGAGACTGTAAAGCATGTCTTTAACTGACAGAGCGACCCAGTTAGAGCAGTAATTATGCCCGAATTGTAAGAAAAATATATGGACATTTTGCATTTAAGATTAAACAAAAATTATGTTTGGATTAATTTTGTAAAAAATATTCTGTAAGGAACCTTTGGCTTTCTGATTGTTAATCAAAAAAGATGACTAACAGATTCATCAATTTGCAAAATAATCGTTAGTCGCAGCCCTAAATTGAAATACGACTGGCTGCTCAAAACACCAATGTAGGAAAAGGTTGGAGGGGTTCTGAGCAGCGTACTCACTACCTCTGTAGTAGAGAAACTGCCTGATGACATTCTGATTTTATTTTCTTTCTAGAAGACGACTAAATTGCAGAGCTCTGACAGAAAGCATGTATTAGGGAAACATCTCTTTAATTAATATAAAACGGTTTCAACTTTCAAGATGATTTATTTCTCTCTAACCATCCTAAGGCCCTGATGTCTCTGTATTGCTGGTAAACCAGACTAAATGTGAGGATTAAATGTGTAATTTAGCCTGGCTCCAATGAATGAGACATCGGAAGATTGTTTATCAGAACAACCTGTTGTCTTTCAAATCGCTGTCTTTGCCTATTGGCCAACGCTCTCACCAATGAGCGCAACTGACTGTGACGTAGTAAGCGCGACAGAAAGCTGGTGGGGGAGTGTAAACAAACAGCCTGTTGGTAAAACGCGAATACGTCCTTCTTAAAATGAATGAGCATAGAGCCTCTTCCTGCTCATGTCTCAACAAAAACCCAAAGTCTAATCCTTTCAAAACTGATTCCAAAGCTGAGTCAAACGAGAACTGTTCAATAGTTGTTGCCATCTTCCTTGTTTATGGAAGTAAATCTGTGTTGCTGGGATCTGAATTAAAAATAGCACTGAAATGTTAAATGTTGTATGTTTGTACTTACTGTTTCAGTGTTAAAATATATTCAGAACACATTTTTGACCCTAAAAAATTGTCATTATTTCTACAGAGTTGAAATTTCATTTGTTATTTTCTCTTCAAGCTAAAAATTCACATTACTATTTCACAGGGTTTACATTTTCAATACTTATTTTTCAGTAAAATTTTTCAGTGTTAAAAAAATCAGCATATACAAAAATTCAACCTTTCAAAATTCAAACTCAATATTTTCAGCTTCCTGAGATTCAACTGGCTCTTTTTCACTGTCTTAAATTCGGCGTCTAAATTCAGTGTATAAAGGGAAGGGTTACTTCAGGTCACAGACATTAGCAATGGATTATGGTTTCCAACACCCAGCCAATCCAGTTACATTTTCTTAGTCACGTGACGCCTGTGGCGCTCATACTGACGGAAAACCAGCATGACGGAGCCGGTCATGCAAGCTAATGCTAACTCAACTACAGTAAAATGAAAGTAATAAACTCACCGTTGAGTTAGCGCTAACTCAACGGTGAGTTTATTACTTTCTCCTTTGTCGTCACGCCCTCAAAACCGCACCCGCTTTGCATCCAGAAATTCAAAACACATTTCTGCGTTGTGATTGGCCCGTCAGTTCTAGGTCTTAGCATCGATAGAGGCTAGACCAAGCTCGCAGGCAAAAATGATTTTGGCCGCTGATGCGTGGGGCTAATTTACTAGGCTAGGTTAGTATAAAAATTGAAGCAGATCCTCATTTTAAAACAGATTTTTGTTTCTACATTTAAAAAAAAAAACATTTTACTGCAGGTGAAAGAAGAATAAAACCAGACAACTCTGTGTCTCTGTTTGCCTGCAGTGCCATCACCTGTTGCCGGGCAGACTTCGGACTTCGTCAACAAGATCTTGGAGAACACAGGACGCGGTGACCCCACCGGAGGACTGGTCGGCCTGCGAGTCCCCACCTCTAAAATGTAGACAATCCCTCCGTCCACCGAGCAGAGTGGACGACATATTACCACCGTGCTGTCCGTTGTAACTATTCTCCCCTCTCTGCATGCCCCTACAGCTCAGAGTAAACTCTCATCGCCAATCACTCAAACACACATACCACCTCCCCCGTGCGTAGGTACGTGTGCTTGTTTTTGTCGTGCAGCTGTATGCCAAGAACCCTGGCTTTTTCCGTCTCTGCACGCTGCGTGCTTCGTCAGTGCATCACTGTCTCCCCGACCATGGTGACCAGCTGTTGGGAGAAGCACATCCACAAGCAAGTGATGGTTAGATGTATCTGTATAACAGCACCTTCCTTAAATCCACTGGTGGTTGCTAGATTGGCATGACGTAGGGACTCAGGCTGCCGCTCATATGAGCATAACCACTGGAAGACTTTGTTTGAGGTGGTAATAAAGACAGAGGGAATGTTGTTACATGCCAGAAACAATCACTGATTGAAGAAGCATAAGTTGTCATTTATATAAGGAGCTTTATCCCCCCAAAAAAGTTCCAGGATGTTAAATTGACCCCTTCACTGAAGCACTTTTACAAAGATGGCTCTGATGGCTGAGAAAGCTGCAGGGCTGGAGGAAAAAAAAAAGCTGAGTGGCAGGAAATATTTGTACTGAAGGCCCAAATAAATTCCCGCCATCATCCCCTGTTTGCCAATCAGCTCAGCTGCTTGTAAAAAAAAAAACAGGTATAACGTTAACGCAAGATGTAAAAAAAAAGAAACACAGTAGATGATCTGAGTGAACGCACATCCTGCTAGTTTGGTGGGGGAGGGGCTTCAACGTGTTACCATTACCAATAGGAAGTGGTTATCAACGTGAGACGGAAGTGCATGTAGCATGGTGCTTTTTATGGGGCTTTCTGCTGGTTTTAACTGGACTGGAAAAAACAACGAAGAGGATGGCGACAAAGATGACATGAACAGCGACCCATCTCCTCCAGAGAACTGTATATAGAAGTGTCTCCCAGGCATCGGCTCTTCCCCCCTTTTTTTGTACAGTAGAGTTGACCAGGCAGCGTGGTGGTGACAGTTTGATGTGTTCATACTAGTGTTTGATCAGAGTTCTATTCATTGTGCCTTGTATATGTATGTGTGCGTCTCTGTAGGTCTGAACGAGTGTTTGTGTGTGCGTGTGTTTGTGAGTTAGAGACGGACCAGAACTCCCCCAGGGTCCGGCTTTAGGAGAGATGGTCGTTAGGGAGGTAGAGGACAGACACAAGGTGTTTAAAGATATTATGAATGTACATAGACAAACGGAAGCTCTTGTTGCGCAATGCCACAGAGTCTGTGTATATAGGAGGGCTCTGCAATAGATTCCTGTCTCTTTTGGTACTCTTGTCTTTAGGGGATATGAGTCTGGGGGGTGGGGGGGTTAATAGATTTTTTTTTTCTTTAGGGTTACAACAAATATTTGCACACTATATATTTTGATTGTTTTTTGTACCAAAGACACATGCAACGAAAAAATGGCGACCAGCCAGTTAAAGTAAGGTTTTGCACAGCTTATCTGACGCCGTATTGAATGTAAGAAACGTGGGAGGGTCAGGGAACTTCATAGAACTGTGAAATTAGTTTGGGTCCAATTCTGTACAGAAAAGGAACATTCATTTAGTGTCCCTTGCAACGTGGGCTTTTTTTTTCCTGTAGATTTCCTCTGTTGCTTAGGAAAGCACTTCATTCCTAAACTGATTCCTCCCTGCACATGCTAAATGTGTTAATGGCGCTAGCTAGGAAACAAACAAACAAACAAAAAAAAAAACCCAAGCGCTCACTAGTAGATAAGCTAAATTAGTTCTTTTTTTTTTTGCTTGTCAATATATTTCCTGAAATAACCAAAATATTCTTGTCACTCGTTTGATTTCTGTATGTAGATGAGGTCTAGTTCATGAGCAGAATATTATTTGAGTTGTGTTTCAAAGTACTGTATATAGAAGCATCAATGCTATATATCTTTGAGTTGTGAAAATCAACTTTTCATGACAATGATTTATTTCTAAGCATGTCACATTTCTACTGTCTGTCCTTGCCTTTAAAAAGCTAGTGAAAAAACAACACAAAACAGTATATTTTTGTATTTACGCTGCTTGTTAGTTTCGCCTTTTTTTGGTTTTGAGATATTCATGGATCAGTGAAAGTGGCAAGGAGAGAAAGAAGAGTCAGACTGATCTGGTAATTGTTGCAGAAATCCGCTCAGTTTCTTTGCTGAAAGCGAGAAAGACGGAAAACCAGGACTGGATCATTTCAGACGCGATATCAAAAAGCGTCAGTGTCATTAGACAGGCTGTAGTTATGGAGGATAACTCCATGGAAGCTTAAAAATTTGTCCTAACCAGGGACTTTAAAAGCTGCTTCACACTGACCTGGAATCAGCAGCATCAATAAGAAATTTGCTTGCTAATTTTCCATTTCCGTGAAACGTTACCAAGGTAGCTACAAACTGACTTCCTATTGCAGAGACTCCCTTTTTCATACCCCAGAAAAAAAAAGGTGAGGCAGAAAATACCTAAAAATATAAAATGGTGAAGTCCAACTGTAGCTGCCTGGGTCAACCAAACATGCCGCTGTACAAAAATAAGCTTCCCAAGATGTTTAGCTACTCTCAAACACCTCAGTCATCCTTAACATGTCTCTTTTACGTCACTGAATATTATCGCCACTCTTAGCTGTGATGCATTCCCTGAAAGGGAACAAAAAATTGAGTTTTCCACTGGGCTATCACTGATCTGTGTCGTTCATTCTCAAAATCGCTTATCCAGTTTCCTGTTTATTTCAACGTATTTTTCCGGATTAACAATAAAGTAAATGAAGTCAGCATTTATAGGTATTACCCTTTGAGGTGCATGGTTGACCTTTACCCGTTTCCTTCTCGTTGCCCTCAGGTCCTTACAAATACACATTACATTGCTCACACCATACTGGTAGAAACTCTATACCTTGTATCAGATGTTGTGTCCATCTGTTGCACCCAAACCTCAACAAATTAAGAATCAATTTTTTAATTTTATCAGGATGCAAAATGAACTCGAGTTTTGATTCCAGGGCAGTTTGAGGTTTTGTATTTCTCATTTACAGAGCAGTTTCTAATGACTGTGAGCGTCTCTCGTTTTGTGCCGTGTGATTAAGTAATGGCTAATGCTCTAAATATAATTTCCTTTTTTTCCATCTAAAAGGGAGAAATGGTGCTTTTTTCTGAAACTAGAATGACAAGTTTCCAAGATTTACATTTTGACTTCTTTGACTAGTTGTAGCCCAATAATTTGCTCTACCCTTTCCGTCCATAGTTATTTTCCTAGTAGGTATATATTTTGTAAATAAGCTATGAGTTAACATGTACCTTCTAAATGTTATATGTATAGATTACCTTATATGTTTGAAAAGACAACAGCACTTTGTCAAAAAAAAGAAAAAAAAAATACCAAAAAGAAAATCTTTTTTTTTTTTCTTCCATTTGCTGCTAAAAACGGCCTGGTGTGAATGCTGCAGGTGTACTTGCTGACTACTTGCTTGAATAAGTCTATTACCTGACATGGCTAGGTCTACAAACTAGTGAGTAATATAAGCGTTTGGCCCGACAAAGGTTAGATCTACGAAATTTTCTTGAACCATGTAATGATATGAGGAGTTCTGAGGGACGTATCGTTGCTTGGCTTCTAGAAAGTGCAGTATCTGGACAGGATCGGTCTATTTCTTGGTCAGGGTGTGATGGTATGTTTGTGGTCTTAAGCGAAAAAAAAAAAAAAAAAAAAGAGGGTTTTGATTCCAGGGCCCCTACGTTTGATTCTGATGCTGACCCCCTTGGCGTCATGATTCATTTGCCTTCAGTAGAGGTTTCCTATGGAAAAACTGATTCTGCTTTGGCTTCCTCTTCAGGGCGATGTACAGTGTAGACACATTTCTTCAGAGAGCTATATTGTTATCATTTGTAAACTGATTTCTACTTGTGACTTAAAAGAGGAGGGGGTTTAGCCTGGGGCGGCCGGGAAGAGCCTGCCGAAAGTTGTTTTTCCAGGCCGCCTCAGGGGAAGTTACTATATCACTGCACTGTATGGCAAGCCAATTACAAGTGGAAACTTAATCTGGACACTTATTGCCTTCTGTAATAACTTCACACACAAAAACAAAAATAACAACATGGCAGACATGTTTGTAGCTAAAGGGACATACCTGGGGTTTCTAACATTTTTCTGCCAGTCTGGTAAACAACAACAAACACAAAACCATTCAGCCTGATTCGCTCCAAAACAACCTGGAGTGGAGTAGCAGACGTGGTGATCTGCATCTGAAAAATGACTTCAGCAGTCCGAACCTCTCGACACTCGTGTCTTTTCCGACCGCATTTGAAGCCTTTATTTCAGCTAATATTTGATACCAGGTCTGTCATGGGGGTCAACAGTGGTTAAAGGGCCGCTGGTTGACGGCCGGCTGACGTTAGAGGCGCTCGTGTTTTGCCGTCAGACACGAGGCTCTGCTTTTTAAGAAAGAGTACTCACAGGATTTTTACTTTTAACATGATAGGCGCAAGCTGTGCAACTTTACATTGAAACCAAGAGACTCTGTGGCATTTTAAAAGTCAAGGAAATGAGTGAGAATCCACGCCAGTAAAACAAGTCCTTATTCCTTTAATTTCTAAATAAATAAATACTATACAGTCAACTATTAAGCTAATAGAGTGTGTAAACTTGTGCTACTCTTGTTCAATAAAAGCTATGTGGATACCATAAAGTTCTTCTTCAGCAAATCAGGGTAATATTGTTCTTCTTTCTGACATATGTGATGACTTATAAAATCGAAAGAAAAATATATTTATGTATTCCAGTTATTGTCGCCATTCTTTACTCTGTACAAAAAAATATAGTGTGTGTGTGTTCTGAATTATCAATGTCAATCACTATGGTGCAATGCTCTGTACACAAAGTTAAGACAAAGGCCAACAGACTTTGACGCAAAAATTCAAACAAACAAACAAAAAAAAAAACAGAATTTGCAACATGTTCCCTTCATGAAGGATTTGACTCTGATGTCCAGCTGAGATCCAACTGGGGGGGAGGTTTGTCAAATGGTGCTGATAGTGTTCGGTCATCCAAGAAGTCCTGCCCTTCTTCCCCACTACCATTTATATTAGTTTAAAGTTTCTGTAAATGGTGTGATTTTGCTAAGAAGATGTTTGGGTTCTTGCTCTGAACAGCAAGTGTTTGGGATTTCTGTTAGCAACCTGTATAATATCTGTTGTAAAGCATAGCATGACTTGTAAAAGCCAGTTTCTTGGGCATGGCAATATTAGCCAGACTTATAACATAAGATACATTTTACATTTATTTTATTTGAATAATATACACAGTAAGGTTATATATGTTTATGAATATCAAAGAAGTTCCCATCTATATTTTACAATAATACACTCCATTATCAGCTATGTAAGAATTATCAAGGCAAGTCTATAAAAAATGCTCTGAAGAAAGGGTTATATCAATATGATAGTTATAAGATTAGTAATGACTTTGGTTATTTTGGTAAATATTTTAGCATGTTTGACTTCATTGTTTGTTTTTCGCAATGATAACAATCCTCTTTTAAACTTTTTTTAAGGGATAGCCAAAGTCTTAACACCAACAAACAGAGATGTAACAATATACAACGTTTAGTGCAAACAAAACAGAAAAAAACTCAAAGATGGATTCATTCAACTTTGTTTTAAAAGAGGTAAATGTACTTTTATAGGCACCATTTCCATCATAAACATAGCTTATATATCTATGTTGGCTACCTATGCTACAGTAGGTAGCCAACATAGCTTATATCTGTGTTGGCTACCCATGCTACAGTAGGTAGCCAACATAGCTTATATCTGTGTCTGCTACCTATGCTACAGTAGGTAGCCAACATAGTTTATATCTATGTTGGCTACCTATGCTACAGTAGCTAGCCAACATAGCTTATATCTGTGTTGGCTACCTATGCTACAGTAGGTAGCCAACATAGCTTATATCTGTGTTGGCTACCCATGCTACAGTAGCTATATCTGGTGTTGGCAACATAGCTTATATCTGTGTTGGCTACCTTTGCTACAGTAGCTAGCCAACATAGCTTATATCTGTGTTGGCTACCTATGCTACAGTAGCTAGCCAACATAGCTTATATCTGTGTTGGCTACCTGCCACAGTAGCTAGCTATGCTACAGTAGGTAGCCAACATAGCTTATATCTGTGTCTGCTACCTATGCTTATATCTGTGTTGGCCACCTATGCTAGTAGCCAGTACCGAGGTAGCCAACATAGTTTATATCTGTGTTGGCTACCTTTGCTACAGTAGCTAGCCAACATAGCTTATATCTGTGTTGGCTACCTTTGCTACAGTAGCTAGCCAACATAGCTTATATCTGTGTTGGCTACCTTTGCTACAGTAGCTAGCCAACATAGCTTATATCTGTGTTGGCTACCTATGCTACAGTAGGTAGCCAACATAGCTTATATCTGTGTTGGCTACCTATGCTACAGTAGGTAGCCAACATGGATGGCAAACAACTTTTGAAGAAAGACAACATTTGAAACACCGTTTTACAGCTTGTTATAGCTTTTAATCTTTTTTTCTTTCCTCTATTTATGTATTTTTCTTTTTATTAATAATTGGCATTAAATGAGCAGTGATTGTTTGCTTTCTGGAAACTTCTCTGTATGGAATACATCTATGAATTTTTTATTCCAATTTTAATCTTTTACAAAAAATGGCCTTATTAAGTCCTCTGTTGGCTCTTATTATCATGACCCAAAAGTCTGGCTTCCAGTTTTGTTTGTATCATTTCAAATCCGTCCTGTTTTGTTTCAACCCATAGTTTATTCTTTGTAAAATCCCCTCATATTTAGAGCTAATGCCATTTATGGCCCCTTTATTCCTCCCAAAATGAGAAGCAGCTAGGCTCGTTGGTCTGGAGGGCGATTTCCTGCATAACGCTTAGAGAATTGGTGAATTTAATTCCTTTGCGGATTGAGGAATCGATTCGCACTTTAGTAATGGATTTCTTTGTCACAAAGTTTTTGCATGGCTTTTTGGGGCTCTCTGTACTCTCAGTCATGATTTTGTACTTGCTGCTATTGAATGAGCACAAATAGGCTTGAGGATGTTAACAGATTTGCAGTATATTTGCCCTACATACCCTTAATTGTTTGTTTTTTTTCTTTTCTCATATATATATTTTCCTGTGATATTCAAAAGACCAAAAGCATTACTTACCTTGCACTTGGTTTTCGCATTTACATAGGAACAACAATATTTTGAATTACGATGCCTGCTGAACCAGGTGCCTTAGTCAAATATACAAAAAAAAAACACAAAAAATGCACCTTCTGTCAGTCTGGAGGGGATTTCCCCACAGAAACAACGGACTGGGTTTTCCAAAACGTAAACTTGAAATACAAATATAAAACGAAAACCTTGCTCTAGCTAATATCCACACACTTTACAGATGAATCAACTGTCAGCAGCAGATAAAAGCTGGTTCTAATTCCTGGACTTTGCCGTTTTTTCCCTTTAGTATTACAGTGGAACAGCATACATGGCTAACGCAATGTTGTTTTGGGAAACCCGGTTCTATTTTTTTAAAAACTCTCTCTGCCCACTATGCCACATTATAGTATGTTCTGTATTGGCTGCTGCTATCACCGCTGGTGTGTTTGTGTAGAGAAGAGCAAACTTCCACTGTGTCGGTGACGGGGCGAGACTCGGGGCCTGCTTTTTACCTGATCAATATCAATGCATTCTTCTTCTGAGGTTTTGACATGGGGCAGTATGTTGCTGCCTGTTGAGACCTTTATGTGACAATGAAAAAAGCAAAAAAAAAAAAAAAACACTTTCCATTTTTTAACTTTACTATAATGAAGTGCCAGACCCCTCCGTGAGGTCAGCGTTGCCACTGAGTCGCAGGTCGCGGATGGAGCGACGAACTGAGCATGGGGGTAAACTGTGGTGCTATAATCTGTCCCTGGCTGGGTGCTACAGTAACATGGCTGTGTTGAATTTTAGCCATATTATTCCTTTTGTTGATGACTCCGTCGAGTCTGATGTTTCTGCTGTACGCCGACATAGCGAGGTGTAACTCCGCTGCTGCTGCTTTGCTGATGAATGTAGACTCGTCTTCCTCAGCAGGATCACACAGACAGATGAAAGAGTGTCTGGAGATTTTATTTCTTCTCGTATATTTTTGTTCAGAAGCTAAAAGGGAGACTCTGGTCATCATGACAGAGAAAGCTCTTGAATGTTATATTTTTATGTGGCCACTATTGCTTATGTGTTTCAACCTTTCTGTCGTTGTTATAGTTGGATATTTTTGCTATCTGTCAAATGTTTATATTATTTTAAGTTATGATTTCCCTCTCCCAGTGTTCATATTATGGTATATTTATCTGTGAAGGCCTGCAATTTAAAATGCAACAAGACAAATATGATTCAAAGGATTTTCACTGAGGACAGCAAGTCAAACACATCCTGAGATTCACAGATAAAATTCTAAATAAAACCCCTGACTTCCCATCATTTCTCACTTCCAGAGGGGGGAGAAAACTCCCCCAGAACAGTTTAACATAAAGTCATCTAATCTTGATCCGTTCTAGTTTTGTGGATCCCTACACATATGATAATTTCTGATAAGGATTGTAGATTTTAATCTAAACAGAAGAGGAAGGGACCCTAATATTTTATTTATGCTCCAAGACACTTTTTTTAATCTTATTTATACCAAATTACAAACATCTGGAAGTATATTAGTGGATGATGTCTGTTTTATGCCAAAAAACAGCTGTAATCTGCTTTCTAACACTTAATAGAATATTTACAGATTCTTATCTTTTGAATTAAAGTTACAATTCTATAAGCAGTTTGGATTTGTTAAAAGAATTTCCCTGAAGGAGTAATCCCAAGGGATAAATATAGTTGATTATAAGTCTTATATGGTGTAGTAGATCAGTGGCTTATAAATGATCTCGCATCACCAGGCAAAATTACAAAATAACATCTCAAAAAATTATATTGAATGAAGAGTTTCATCAAAGTGCCACCCACTAAAAGCTTTAACGGGGAGCAAGAGTTAAGAAGTTTTAAAGTAAAGAGTATCGGATTTTAAAGCTTTGTGGCTAACATGGGCTAATTCCCTTTGATCAAATTTATTCTAGAGAAAAAAAAAGAATTACTGAATTGGGGATCAGATGTGGCGTATCATTACTTTGCTTTACAAATATGCAAATCTCCAGGCGTTATAAGTTCCTCTAACGGGGTTTCATCGGGACTTGTGAGATTTTTTTTACCTGTGAAACTCTTGGATTGTTGTCATTAAAGGTTTGAGCTGATCCTAAGCTTTACACCTTGTCTGTCGAAGTTGCTCCACAGCCGTAGAGCTCGCGTTAGAAGATGGCTCACCTGCCATCAAGAACCTCAGTGGACATCATAATATTGGTTTCCTCTTGTTTTTTCTCTTAAAATACAATTTGTAGGTTTTTTTCCCCCTTTCTTTTAAAGAAGGGCTTGGTTTGCAGTCTCTTTTCTCAGAGCCCCGAAGATTATTAAGGGCTGGTGGGCAGAGACCCCTGACCTTCCCCTGCAGTGAATAACAGGGAAAGGGATTCATCTCCTCTTCTGCAGACTGATTTTAACTACAGTAAACGACAACAAACCGCCCTTGAAAATAAGAACAAAACAATCTATTTTTACACTCTTTAAATCTACAAACCCAACACTGCGATCTATATTATATCTCCTTCCAGACTTGCCAAAACACACAGCAATGGTCCGTTAGCGAAAAGGAAA
The DNA here is from genome assembly GCA_018398635.1 of Cyprinodon brontotheroides. NCBI lineage: Eukaryota > Metazoa > Chordata > Actinopteri > Cyprinodontiformes > Cyprinodontidae > Cyprinodon > Cyprinodon brontotheroides. The sequence continues at coordinate 3,161,515 of JAGKQL010000034.1, read as the reverse complement.
ATGCTTATCTTGAAGCATCTGTTCTGTTCATTATCTTCTGTTTCTAATAATAAGAGAAGACCAGTACTTCGAGATTTTTTTTTAAATAAAATAGGAAATCCATACAAGCCCAAACATTTAGAGAGGATGTGGTAGGTATCGGTCATCCTGAGCTCCACATGCCATTGTTATGATGCTTCTGGTCTTGTATGGTAACTTATTCAACTAGATCAACAGCATGGGATCTTTCTGTAGTTAGTCCTGTGTGTGTTCCTCTCCCCAGTTTCAGTAGGAAGGCTGTACCTCATTGCTAAGTGCTCTGTAATAGATCTCTTGGTGATTCTAACTTCGTAAAGAAGCAAAACCTGCAGAAGGTTTAACCTGCTGAAACTAACTTGATGCTCTCTTTAGCAATGACGTCTATATTTGTAGATCACATATATGCCTGTTTAAATACAATATCTTGACATGTGTTATATTTATGTTATATATTAAATGTCGTGCTGGGTTTATACTTTTTGGTTTAACCCACTTGTTTCTTTAACTTTTTTTTTTTTGTTTTCCTTTGGAGGCACAACCGGTGGCTTTATGCACAGGCATGGAAATGTAAGGTGTTTATTTTTTATTTTTTCTCAGTTCGTACTGTAAAGGCCCAATCTGTTTCAGTTTCTGACCGGTTTTTGTTTCTGGCTGCTTGGCATCCTGCAGACACCTGCCCCGAATCTCTGTTGTGTTTTCTTGTGCCTCTTTATATATATTTTTTTCTAACTTTGTGTTCAATCATTCTTTTTCTCGTGTATCAGCCGGGTGTTGGTACTGCAGCTCTGCTTGTAACCACGTTAGTCTGATTATGTTTATTGATTTTAATATCAAAACAATAAAAAAAACATTAGCACCCCACTCTGACTCCTGTTTTATTCTCTGTGACTCTGTTCTTACCCATCTTATATAAACTCTGTAGTTTTCAATGTTTTACAAGCATGTGAAACAGGTCTTTTTAATATATATACTGCATTGAAAATATGTTAAAATTAAGCCCAGGAGATTCATAAGTGGCACCATCATGTGGGAAAACTCTTCATGTTTAGCCCTTTAGAGCTACGACTCTGGATCAGACAGGTGGTTCATTCCCAAGCCTCTGCAGAGCTGCTGACCTGATGATGATGATGATGATGATGATGATGATGATGATGATGATGATGATGATGATGATGATGGGATTCAGCCGTCTGATTCAAGTCTGTTGGAGGAATTGGAAATTTGCAGCAGAGTAGAGACCCCTGGGGTGACACAGGATGGTTTTCACAAAGATAATAAAGAAATTACTGTGAAAAAAGTAGATGCACTGCAAAAATGATCTAGAAATAAGACAATATTTCTTAAATTAAGTGTATTTACTCTTAATAGATAGTAGATAAATAAGATGATTTGCCAATGTAATGAGTATTTTTACTCATAAAATAATTAGATATGTACTTGAAATAAGACAATACATTTGTTTTTTTTTCTTATTTTAAATGTTAATTGTCTTGTTCCATTGGCAAAGTGTCTCACTTACCTCCTCAATTTAAAAACAAACACACTTATTTTAAGAAAAATTACTTATTTAGATTTTTTAAAAATTTTTTCCAGTCATCAAATATTAATTTTATTATTTTAAATTAATATTTCTACAGTGACATCCTAAAAAGCATGAATGAATAATCAAAAATACACAAAATATAATTAACTTCACTTTATAGGTATAAATAGAATAAATGCAATGATGTATTTTTAGAGGGTTGCCAGTTTGTTGCATTGTAAATTTTAGGGGTAACAGTTTGAAGTGTCGGCGAACTCTGCTCTAGAGGAGCTACACAGTCTAGCTCATGTTCAAAATCAGCCAGTAGTTTTGCCCGACATTAATAAATGTGGCTTTTATAGAACAGCAGCAACAAAGTGATTATTGTGAGAAAATTGTACATGAACCCATTAGCAGTTTGCTACGCAACACATAGGGATACAGCAAACCTGGGATAATTGCTGTGATCAGCTTGACCAAATGGATCAACGAAGATACAAAATGTGTACTGCAAAGTTTTACACCAACCTTTTAGCTGGACCAGAAAGACTTTAAAGATGAATGGAGCAAAGTTTCGCCTTCCAGCAGCGTTACTACCCTGAACATACAGCCAGAAACAAGGGAATATTCTCCAAAGAATGAACTCATGGAAGCTGAACAGCAATATTCACCACAATATTCAGATTAGTAAAAAAAAAAAATCAAGCAAAAAAAGGCACCATCACTCTGTCCCACATGAAACTGTAGCTTGAGCCATGAACAAAGTTTTAACCGACTGGAAGCCGAATTAATCCCTTCACATGAGAAATGTATTTATTCTTATAAATATACAAGATTATAGAAAACTGTTATTTTCAGCAGAAACATCCATCCATCCATCTTCTTCCACTTATCTGGGGTCGGGTTGTGGGGGTAGCAGCTTCAATAGGGAGGCCCAGACGTCCCTCTCTCCAGCCACTTGGGCCAGCTCCTCCGGGGGAATCCCAAGGCCTTCCCAGGCCAGCTTAGAAACATAGTCCCTCCAGTGTGTCCTGGGTCTCCCCCTGGGCCTCCACCTGGTGGGACGTGCCTGGAACACCTCACCAGGGAGACGCCCAGGACGCATCCTAATCAGATGCCCGAAGCCACCTCAACTGGCTCCTCTCGATGTGGAGGAGCAGCGGCTCTACTCTGAGTCCTCTCCAGATGACTGAGCTCCTCACCCTATCTCTAAGGGAGAGCCCAGACATACTACGGAGAAAACTACATTTCAGCCGCTTGTATCCGGGATTCTCATTCTTTCGGTCATGACCCAAAGCTCATGACCATAGATGAGGGTAGGAACGTAGATCGACCGGTAAATCGAGAGAGAGCTGAGCTAAAAAAGCAAAGATCTCAGCAGGAACAGAACTGTTAAAATAAGCTGGACTACTTAGTGGATATAAGTGTAGATATGAAAGATTTTCTTGAAACTCTGACATGTTAGACATTTTTCAAAGCAAATTTATCTTTTTCTGAAAATATTTATATTTAATATTAATTTTCATTTAATATTTATTTATATTTCAGGTGTTTATAATGTTTCATTGGGGATGATTTATTTCTACCTAATTGATTTGGTGTATTTATTCTATACTTGCTTCATACAATCTGATTTCTCACTGTTTTTTAGGATAATAGACTTTGGATGTAGACTGCACAGCCTTTAAATCTTTTCTAAGCTTTACACACAAATTTAACTAAGTGAACAATCCTGACAGAGTACACATGTTCATGTTTCCTGCTACAAAATGTTATCACCCACTGCTTCCCTTTTAAAATGTGTGCAACCAACATCCTCCCAACTTTAGACCATACCATGAAAACTCGATATAAATATTGGCGGTGGTTTAGTTCCTCAATAAAGTTGTTGCAACATCAAAAAATAAAATAAAATAATTGAAAAACAATTTTGCAACTGTTTTAAAACATAGAATAAATGTTTCACATTTTTTACTTTAAAGAATCTTTTTTTTAAATGTAAGATAAGTCAAACTAAGTTTGATGAGTCTATTTTAGAAGAGGAAATATAAAATATAAGTATTGAGTTTTATCAATGGCCAGTGTTCAGGTACTTTAAAAAAAAAAGGAAACAGAACTAGATCAGCACTACTGGACTATCTGGTATCCAGTGTTTTTTTTTTTGTTGGTTTCATAAACATGGAGGAACTCCAGTTTAAAGATTCTCGTCTTTTGACCAAAGATAACTGTGGAAGAAAATGCATTCCCTCCTCTCCAATATGATTTAGCGGTGCAAGAAGCAATGTCCCAGCAATTCAGACACCCAGTAAAAGTAATATAATCATTAACTATTCGCACACTTTCTTACATTAAAGCAATAAACAGTATCAAACAGTAAATTAGTTGGTCAATTTGAAAATAAACTTACATGCTTCTTTTATGTACACATTTTTCTCATAATGGCGCCTAGGCGGAAGTTCCACTGAAGAAACTCATTGCTTTTCATACATCCACCTGTGACACAGCCAATAAGCTTTGAACCAAACCTCCACGAAGGCCAATCGGCACCCAAAATTCATCTTAAAAGGCCTCGATACGCACCTGTCTGTTCCTGTGCGCAGGCAGTGGATGCGCTGTGACTTCATTCAGATGACACCGTTTCAACCCACCTCCAGCTCCTCCTCCACCATGGTAGCTAAAGCTTCATCAGAGTGTCATTCCTCCCGGACTCTTACTGCGTTTTCTGTTTCATCTTAACCTGCCCGACAGAAGACCGCCATGTTGAGCCTTGTTCTGCCAGAGGTTTTTCTTCCCAAGAGGGAGTTTTTCCTCTCCACTGTCGCTCCATGCTTGCTCATCATGGACAGGTTCTCCCAACCTGTGTGTTATCCAAACTGGACTTCCATCTTCCAGGTCCTGCAGGTGAAGCTCTAGTATCAGCTCATGCAGTCCACTGGATCTGGTCTCTTTATCCAGCAGTCTACAGACTGACCAACTTCATCTATCTCCACTTCACCACCAGTTTCAGGCCTGGAGGAAACAGCCCTGTTCTTATGCTCCAGTTCATTCATATCTATTAAAATTAAGCACTATGTTTCCTGCTGAGGTCGGGGCACCAAAGACCAAGTAATTGTATCAATAAATTTCTCCTAATTGTCTTTTCTCTTTGTGTCAAGGACCTCGGTGACTGAGAATCTTCACCAGCATTTATCAACAAAGCATTCTTTTTATTATTGTTTTTTGTTTTTGTTTTTTTTTTGCAATTTTTACAGTATTTTATTGTTATTATTATTATTATTATTATTATTGTGGTAATATAATGTGACAGCCATGGTTTGAACTATGCAGCTAAAATCAGTAAACCACACAAGAAGAAATCAAATGTCTCAGCCAATAACCTCTTCGCCTAAAGCAAACCCGTTCATTTTAAACCCTACGGCTTGCCGTACCAAAACAGAAATGGCCTCTTCGGAGGATGTTAACGTCCGGATTTGCGCACAAGAAATTATAAAATATGACCTGGAGATTAAAGCTCTCATTCAGGTAAGACTTTATACGTATTAATCATGGTTTTGTTCACAAATATCTTGTGTTTCATGGGAGGAGTTGACGCTAAACTCACACAGACGCTCTAAAATGTCGAGAGAAAGTGATACTAAAGTTAGCTTAGCAACAGTTAGTTCGAATAACTTTATTTACAGTATAGGTCTCTGAGATTTATATAGGTTTCTTAAAATGTAAAGCTGTTTGTATGTAGATATGAATTAAAATTGCGAGATATTAGCTCATTTTTCCTGTTTGAATTATTAAGAATAACGAATTAGTCTCGCGCTTTGAGTCAAAGCTGTCTGGGTAAAACATCTGCCTCCTATTTCTGTTTTCTACTCACAAGATAAAGTCTGCCTTTCTATGGAAATATCTACTGAAATATAAGAAAATATGGTAAAATTCTGCTGATTTTAAGGAAAAGACCAAAAATGTTAAGATATGTAATAAAGAAACATTGGTTGTCTTGGTATTTTTGCACAGTAACTTGTACGTTATTATAATCTCTTGGTTTAAAAACAAACTTGAAATTTTTACTTATGCTTATATACTTATATTAGCACTGTCCTTAAAGTCTGTGTTTGATCTGCAGGACATCATTGTCTGTCCTGGACCTCAGACAGCTCTCACAGAGCTTAACTCTCAGGTCAAAAACAAATTTAACAAGCTGAGACTCAGGATACAGGTAATGTCCTCTCCTCTCATTCAAGATGTGCTGAAATATCTTACTTAAAAGATGAAAGTGTGTAGCATGAAGCCATTTTTTCTTCCTGTTTTTGCTGCTGTCAGGATCTGGAGCAGATGGCTCAAGAGCAAGATACAGAGCTGGACAGGATGTCCATCCTCACAGAGATGGAGAGCCAGAGACGCCAAATGCTGAGGTGACTGTTCATCCATTTATGCTCTAAATCAGGGATTTAGCTGGGTTCAGTCCAGCTAATATTACTCATTTAGAGCCATAAACATTACATTAACTTCTTCTTTTTTTTTTTTTTAAGAAAAAGGAAACCCATCATTTGCAGATAATAACCAAAGGTTGCTGATATTTTTGGAAAACCTTGTTAACCCTTTATAGGGCAAGTAACTATTTTTGTTCACTTGCATACGTCTAGAAGTGCAAGATCTATATCCAGCCATTCAGCAAAGATCCTGCTACATGGCTGTACATCTTATTTTTGCATTTGACCAATTAGATGAGCGCTTTAATCATATATTACCTACTGTAAATTACCTTGAAAAAAAAAAAGTTAACCAGTCAATAAAAAGCTGATTGAAAAGTTAAAAAGTAGAGTTAATAAGCCTAGTTAACAATTATATTTAGCCTTATAAACTAAAAAAAATATAACAAGTGCCAGTATCTGCATTAATGCGTCTAAGGTTATGTTGTGCCAAAAAATGTTTTTCTTTCACTCTCAGTGAAAGAAGTGTTTTTTATGAATTTCTTATAGAAGCACTTTTGTTATTTTTCGTAATATATGCAGGCAAGTTGCCGTTTCTTGTTAGTACATCAATAGATTTTTACCATCAAAATACCCATATTTTTTTTAATGTTACCAAGAAAATAAGTTCTTGTCCTGGATTCAAATAACACTATTGGCTTTGCCCTATAAAGGGTTAAAAAAAATGTAAAGAAAATAAAAAATATATATTCTGATAAAATTAAGGGTCAATTTATTATGGGAGTAGGAAAAAAAATACGTCAGTCCAGTTAACTTGTAAAGAGAATTACGTGACTTTTCACAAAATGAAAAAGTTATTTATTTATTACAGGGAATTTCATCCTTTTTAAATAATCAGTGCTGTTTAAAATGTTAGGTTTTCAATAGAATGAAAACCCTCTCAAAAGAATAATTACATTTTCAATAGATCATGTTGAAAAAAAAAAGTACTTTTAAAATAATTTGAATATATTTTCATGGGAAATTCAATGCTATCTGTCAGTGGAGATTATGCTAAAACATGCATTTGTTAGAATAGCTATTTTTCATAAAATTAGCTGACTCTTCATCATTTTCAGCTTAGTCATAGTTAGTCATAGTTAAGTGTCTAAAGAGCAACTCTAGACATCTGCAGTTATAGGCTGCAGACCCCTGATCCAAATCATCCATCCATTGATCTACATTTTAATGTATTTATCATCTATCCCTCCATTTGTTTTCTTGAGCCCCTTTCCCACTGAAAATGCTTCGTTAATGCGTGTTTTTCAAACATTGGTCGATCCGCTACCAATCAGCATTTGGCTCCCTTACCATTGGGAAAAATAGTCGGATCTAACCCCTTTCCAGCAGCCGTGTGGTCTCTGTACACCTGACGCTGGATGTTTGGTGACATCAATCTGGGTTGGTGTTGATGCTATCCCCAGTGTGACAGAAATCAGGAAAGGAAACGGAGAGCAACATGTAAGGAAGCCAGGGTGTAGTCGATGTGCTTTATTGTTTCACTCTTTTATCTGTCTGAATCCTTCTCACCAGCGCTGTGTTTACATGTTTAGCAAATGTAAACAGAGTTGTTTAGGCTTGATCAGATCAAACGTGTCTGGCGTTAGTGTCAAGTAAATTAGCGGGTCTGGTGTTTCCACAGCATGCCTATCAAAGCCGAGGCGGTTTTAACATGGATCGCTTGGCGAGTCGTTTGATCTAAGTGGACATGCATCAGCGAGTTGTCTCCACTGCCACTAAAAGCTGATTGTTCCCGGGTTTAAAGAGTTTTTTCTGCCAGTGGGAAAGGCTGATTATCCTGTTTTTTGCAGTTTTCTTAAAAATGACCCGACAGTTGTAGATTATTACGGCAAATTCATTTTGGTGTTGCTAGTCTAAAAGTAAGTGACAATGTGTTGCTGGAAAGGATTGTCCAGCAGAAGAATTAGCTAGATTCATGCATGTAATGAAGCTTCAAGAGGAAACAAGGATAACACAGATAAACTGCAGATTTCAGTTTGTTTCTGTTATTTTTCTGGATTCCAGCAATCAGACGGCATGGAGAAAAGCCAACTTGGCCTGTAAACTAGCCATAGATAAGACGGAAAAAGACGAGCTTCTGCGCGGAGGAGACAGCCCAAGCACCAGGCAGAGGTCAGTAAAGTTCTACCGAGGCTTCCTTGGCACCAAAACGGGTCCCTGAGTGTTTTGTCATTGTTGATTTAACCTCTTTTTAAAAAATTCCCAAGATATCACAGCTCATGCTAGGTGCTTGTTTCCTTCCATAAACTGGTGAAATTCCTGCTTTTATAGACATGTTTGATTTGCAGAATCTGGCTCTACTTTGACTTTTTCTTTTTTAAACCTAACGTGGGGATGGGGAATATTTTATGCATTTTTTTGTTGTTATGAGGTTAGACTTGCATCATTTTCAAATCTAGTAGGTCTTTATTAAGTGCTTGTATGTAAATTCACAAGCTTTTACAGACCAACGCATTTTGAAAAACCCTCTCATTCTGAGTTCTTATTTTAGTAGCACCTTTAGCTGCCCTCCCCTTTGCCTTTCTTATGTAGTGTGTTTAAGATGGTCCAAAATACCTTTTCTCCTTTACAAAAAGAACAAAACCAGCTGAAGCTCAGTAAGATTGCATTATGATGTTGCCCTAGGTGCATGTTTAGGGTTGTTTTGTGTTTTTTATTAATTAATTTGTTTTTATTCCTGCTTTCGATAGCTTTTCTACATCTCACCTGTAGATAAAATGTTAACGTTTTCTTTAAACAGGGAAATTGTTTCATCTTTAGCTGTGCCCTGTGTATGTGTGCTCACCACAGGAAGGTGACCAAAGAAACGTTAGTGGAAAGCAGCAGCAGCATCACAGAAAGTTTGATGTCCATCAGCCGAATGATGTCAGAGCAGGTGAAGCAGAGTGAGGACACCATCGGCACTCTTGGTAAAGAAACATTCAAAATGTCTTCCATCTTTTTATATCTTTTTCTGCTGTTTGGTTTCCTACCCATGATACCTCTCTTCTCTCATCCCCATGGCAGCTACCTCCTCTAGAACAGTGCAGGAAACCAACGAGGAGTTCAGAAACATGACGGGAACCATCCACCTGGGGAGGAAACTGATTTTAAAGTACAACCGCAGGGAGCTCACAGACAAGCTGCTCATCTTCTTGGCTTTAGCGCTTTTCTTTGCCACTGTGCTCTACATCCTGAAGAAGCGCCTCCTCCCCTTCATTTAATGAGCCGCCTGGGTCTGCATCTGCTTTATAAGGCGTCCTCAGGAGTTTTGAGATGAAAAGGAGTAGAACAATCAACCACATGGGGCAGGAGCAGCATTAATAATGCGTGGCTACAGAAGGCAAACGAAAGATGGGTTGGTTTAGAAAATGAGCGTTTTCTGCCTGATTGTTCTTAAAACAACATTTTGACATGTTCTAACACATGCCGCTCAGTATGATGTGCCTAGCTTCCTTTCTTCCTAAACAAGGATGCTGTTTTTAAAAATCTCTTAATGACCTTGCTGTCATGTCAGCCACTGTTCGGTATGATATCACTTTCAGAAATCTGGTGAAAGGATCTTTAGAAACTCGTTGAGGTTTACCATCATGTGAAGATTTGAATATTACATGTAAACATTTTTGCACAGATGTGTTTTCTTACAGCTGTGAAACGAACCTTTGAGATGCACATTTTTGTGAGTTTTGCACATGTAGGTGGAATTATATCGGCACCATCTTTCTGAAAACACAAAAAATGTGCCAGATTGAACCTCATATATTGTACTTAACCTTGAAACATCCGGACTTCCCTGCTTTTCAACATCTATAAAGGTTAACGACACACAACGTAGGATGAAGGGCTTGTTATTTTAACAAAGTTAATAATCTATAAAATATTTCTCAGGGCATTGTTATTGATATCAGAGTTAGAGATGTCCCCATATAGCTTTTTTTTTTGGGATATAGGCGATATCTCGGCTTTGGCTGTGAGATGCAATAGCAGAATTCATACATTTACTGCTTAAGTTTTTTAATAATTTTAGGAAATGATCAAGTGATATTACTCAGAGAATAATAGAACAATGGGTAATAGAATGACACACCCATTCATTATTAACTATTGGGTTACATAAACCAAGTGTTTTTTTTTATTGGAGATTTAAGTTGCAGGGTGTTTATAAGGGCAGCGCCTTTTATGGCAGCAAGGCCTCGCACACCGCGTCCCCCCATGTCTTGGACGGGCTGTACCGAAACTGAATTTCCCTTCAGGGATTAATAAAGTACAATTAAATTGAACTGTGTCTTGGAAAGGTTACAGATTCCCTGGTTTGATTCCAACCTGCTGAGACTGAGCAAAACTCTTCGTCTCAGAATGCTAAAGGTGCATTTGAAAGACAGGCATCCTAAAATAACTCCACAGCAACAGCACACTTGCAGCAATGCTGTTGGTTGACTTAATGTGCTTAGTGTCGGATGTCTAAGGAAATTCGAATTAGTTTAATAAAATCTTCGTAACATGGAAGATTTTTAAGAAGTAATGTAGAAATAGGTCAAAATGGAGAGCATATTGGGAAATATGTATTTAAAAAGGTCTTAGAAAACCAGGCAAAAGCTGAGATGGATTCATTTTTCACTCATTTCTGCTTTACGTTCCAGCCCCTACTGCAGTTTATCAGTTTGATCCGTCTCTGAAACTGTATGATTTATAGATTATTATTTTTTTTTTTATCCATAGTTTGCCCTGTGAATTTTTGGGCTATTCATACCCCTGACTTTCATTATGCTTCATTAGATTAAATATCAGTTCCCTCAAACATTTTCTTTAATATTAGATGGCAGTAGGGCGGTGTCTTATAGGTCTAAAAACATAAATATAGGCCTTGCATATCAGTCTTTCAATAATTATTGATAAGTATTTTGCTTTAACTATTCGCAATAGACCAGGGGGTGAAAAGGACGCTTTCATTCTGTAATCCTTTCTTTATTTAAAGTAACTTATAAAAACAGGTCAGCCTTAACACCAACCTGTTTAAGCTGGGAACTTATAGGTTTAATCCTTCCTTCTTCTGCTGTGCAGTTCTGAACCACATTTTAATGAAATTATAAAACATTAATTCGGACCTGTGTTCTATCGACATTGATCAGCAGTCTGTTGTAACATATACTGCTTTTGTTTTATATATCCCATCCCTAGGTGATGGTAGGAATCATTTTGAGTTAATAAACCATCCATGCATTTAGGTGAAAGTCTGTTCATATTTATTTATATTTATACAGATTAGTCAAAGCAAATACTGTGGCATTCTTCAAGACTGGAACTGTTGGCATTCTACAGAAAACTGCACCATGAGCTGAAAGCTAATGACGATTTCAGAGCATTTGGAGAAAATGTTGACTGAAAAATGACCTGCTGGCTCTGCAACAAACCGCTTAGAGAATCACATTTAATGAGGTCTGCCTGATATGTTTGGAAAATAGTTTCTATTAAAATGATTTTTAAAATGCTGTGTTTGTTTTTCATTTAAAAATGAATCCAAAAACAAGATTTCACAAGATGCATATTATTTTTATATGATATATTTATCGTGTATCCATTCTGATCGGATTCCCCAGTCAGATGTCTTTTAGGTGTTCTTTTCTAAGATAAGTGTTGAAATAGGTAAAATATTCCCCAACAGACAGAAAAATATACACAAATGCATGTATTTGCATCTACATGTATTTAAAGCACCTGTTTTATGAAGCTGTTGCGAAAATAAAGCAAATGTTGCAAAAACTAAGGAAAAAACAAAAAAAACTTAGATGCATGTAGGTAGGGATGCACGATATAATCGGCCCCCTATCGGTATCGGCCTGTATCGGCCTTAAAACTGAATATCGGACATAGGCCACTTCTGAGTTTCTAAAGTCTAAAAAAAAATACTACAACTTCTTCCTCAAAAACTTCTTTTTTCCAGACTTAAAAACTTCTAAAGACGAGGAAAAATATTGATACATTAAAATATCCCAATATCTTCATATGCTGATATATTGCCATTTTAAAAACACCCATATCAATCTCTTTTACTAATCAAATATTGCTATATGTCATCATTATGCTCTGAAATACTTGAAAATTCGCGATAGGCGCACTGTTTTATATGTTGATATATTGACACAGTAAAAATCCTATTTTACTATACAAAAATCTCACGGGGTACAAATATCGAGAGTTTGTAACAGAGCGATGAAATATTCCACGAGATTTTGAAAGTAAATAGATCGATACAGTTTTCCAAAATCTATTTGATATCAACTGAAAATATATTTGATCGTATATTATTTTTCAAAGTGTCAGAAATGGATAACAAAACTGCTACTTTCAATGACTACTTATTTTTGTCCAGCTTTACACAGTATCGGTATCGATATCGAGCTACATGAGTTTTAAAATATCGGATATCGGCCAAAATCCCAATATCGTGCATCCCTACATGTAGGTGTAACATTTCAAGATAAAAAGTCATGAAAGCAACTATCAGACCACCCGTTTCGTTTTCTGTTTTTGCATTAAAACGCCTTCAGATCAAGAAATGGAGAAAAGCATGGGTGGTCTGATCATTTGTTTAAATGCCTGTACATTAGTTGTATACATGATGCACAAGTTTCTAATAAACACAAAAAGAAACGTAATATTTTGCCATCAGTTGCTCATTAGCTAAAAACAAATTGTCCCTGTGTTAACGAGTTAGTGTGCCACTCTGAACAAAAAGGTAATACTGGAGCGAGGTAGATTAATGGCTTTCTGTCCTATAACTGTTCTGAAAAAATATAAATCTACTTATAACACCCACACACTAAATAAATATTGCTACATTGCTTTCACTGACAACACTAAACAGAAAACCCATCTTACGTAACTTTTTTTTCTTATTCTACGGATAATATAAGTGCTTAATGTTTGTGTACCCTGGGTGCACCTGTGTAACTCGTGATATAAGAGGCTTCAAGACGCAGTGAGATCAGATTTGGTGGTGCTGCCTGTCAGCCTGTCAGAGGTCATGTCTTCTCGATCAACCTCGCTGGTAGGATGCTGCAGAGGGTCCACTGGGGTGACGGGTCCGGTGACGAAGGGGGGTGGACTGGTGGGGTCAGATTGACTGTGAGGGCAGGTGTTTATAAAGGTGCTGCAGAGCCCCCCCCAGTGTTGCTCACACTGTCCCCGTAAACGGCGTCCGACCCAGGTTCTGATCTCGCCGCCACACTTTAACAGGAAGTTCATTAGTTCGACGTACGGCCTGTTAGGGATTTAATCACACAGATAACCCGGTGTCAAACTTTGGAGGTGATGTTAATGGAATAAAAGAAATACCAAGAGAAAGCATAGACTTTAGGATGATTTTCATCAAGTAGCCATTAGGACTGTGGCAGGAAAAGGTAGCAGAAAAATCCAACTGAGTAAAAAGGAAAGCAATAGAGTGGAGAAAAAGTAAATAAAGTGCAGCGCCTTGCAAAAGTATCCCTGCAGCTTAAGCTTTGATGGTTTGTCACACTGCAAACAGCAGAGACAGTTTCAAATACGTTATAAAAAACACTGTTATATGAGGCTACTGTTTTCAGAATCAGAATCAGAATCGGGTTTATTGCCATTGTTAGTGAAGAAGTTCACAACTAGGAATTTTTTGTGGTACAGTCGTGCAACATGAAACATATATGAAATAGTAGGGGCGGTTGGGATTAATAATTATTTACTTTCCTCAGTTTTTGCCTTTATAAACTGATAACGGAGTCTATCCAAAATGTGCATCTAGTGCAGATCTAAAAAGACTTGCACAAAAAAAAGAAGGTTTATAATGGGAAAACTTGATGACAACTGATGACATACTGTATTTAGCCGCATGACGTCTTTCAACTGCTGGTTGTCTGGGTGGTGTCATGAAAATGATGTGGGCTACATTAATAATTGAGAATCCTTTTGGGAAAAATCTGGACTCATTTGGTGACACGGCATCCATCCTGCTTTGGATGCTGCAGCTCTTCTTTCCATGAATCTGGATGAATTTATCGGTCCTCCAAAACCATGACAACCCAGGATGCAGACCAGGAAGGAGAGTTGCAGTTTGACACACCTGTCTACAGCTTTTCTACTCATTACCCCATTCAGACAATGTCTTGCCCGTGACCAAAATCAAATAAATTAAAAAGGAATGCTAAAGTAGTAAATCATGATAATCTGATTAAGATTAAAATGAGTTAAGTTAAAACTATTAAATGTGGTTTCCAGATTAACAAAGATGGCTTCAATGTTGAGCCATGCGCACAATTGCATGGCTCATCAAGTTAACCCGTTATGAACCTTCCAAGTCTTTTTAAAGCTACAGTGTGTAATAATTACAGGGATATACAGTCAGAAATGTAATATATTATACATAACTATGTTATTTATCATCATCTACGAGCTCAGCCTCTTATCCTTATTATTTGCGCTGCCTTTAGTATTCGATTATGTATAATTACATAGGGCGGTCTCCGCAGCCATGGAGGCAGACATCTTTGCGCTACGGCAGCGCAGAGCCAACAAACTAGCGATTGCGAGATACAGCCAAAACGTACCACAACGATGTAGAAAAAATAGCGGGTATATTTATTATCTTAAGTCTACATGAAATCTATACCCTACACAGACTAATGAAATACTATCTGTAAAATTATCTATGTAAGCAAACCTCATGACTTGAGAAGGTAGGTGATCTTGCGGACGTCGTGAAGACATTTTTGTCCCGTAACGCTTCGCGCGTACTGTTGGGGGCGGTGGGGGGAGTGATCATGTTGCTGCAGTCTGCAGTCTGGCGCTAGATGTAAGCTAAAAGTTACACACTGTAGCTTTAAGATATGCTTTCTAGATGGTTGGAGCTTGGCCTGTTTTTTCAGTGTAGCCTTGTTTCTCTGACACTCTAGGAGTGTTTGCCTGAGTGGTTAGAGCAGTGCGCCTGTGCACTGAGAGGGCTAGAAGTTCCCTGATTGGATCCCCACAGCCTCCACTCTGGGTCTCTGAGCAAGAACCTTAACCCCACACTGCTCCCCGGGCGCCGCACAGTGGCAGCCCACTGCTCCCCAAGGAGATGGGACAAATGCAGAGAGTTTATTTCTCCATTTCAAGATCAACGAAGTTCTATTGTCTATCTATGTCTGACTGTGACTAACTGTATGTGTTCTCTGACATGGGAGCTGGCTCGGAGCCTCGCTGAGTGTTTTCCTGGACGGGGCCGCATGTGGAGCTGGTTGACAGTAACCTTTAGTATCTCTGCTTCTTTCTGTATGTCTGCTTCTGTCTCCTTGCACCGCAGACGGCCGCTCACACTGAGCCTGGTTCTGCTGGAGGTTTCTTCCTTTTAAATGGGAGTTTTTGTCTCCCCTGTCACTACTTGCATGCTTGGTGTGAAAGATTGCTGTGGAGTCAATAAGTTGATGCAATTGACTGGTTTTTCTTAGGTCGAATCTGAACGCATGATCTGGTTGAATTGTCTCTGTAAAGAGCCTTGAGATATGCAGTGAATGATATGCAGTGAATTGGCCCTTTTAAAATAAAGAGAATTGAACCTAAAAGTTTTGTATTTTGTAACCGGGTGGTCTAGTGGGTGTAAATTCCCACCCGTTTTGGGTCCTTGAACACATCACAGCTCCGTTTCTTTACCTTCACGTCTGCTTTACAGAATTGATAGGCTCATTAGCGTATATAGGCACCAGGTGTGCAAGCAAGCTATGAGAGTCGGCTTAGTTTGGTGTGCAGTAGATTCTTTTGAGCGTTGGGAGCCGTGCTGCTACACAGAATTTGGATCTTGGTATTCGCGCTGCTGGAAAAGTTTTCATGGAAGCGTCTGCATATATCCCTGTCTGAGGCTGATGAAGATTGCTGCTGTTGCTTATTATGCTCTCACCATTGAGACCCCTTTTTTGTTATGCTCTTGGTAAAAGGTTTTCTCTGGAGTTAGAGTTGTAGCACGGGCACTACAGAACCAGAACGACCATTTATTTCTTTTATAAATAAGCTGATTGGGCGCAGCTCTATAGGACGCAACGTGAGATTCGTGTTCTTCTAAATTAATCTAATCTTGTTTGATCTTGTGTGCTACTAACGTGGTTTGCAGTGTTTTTCTAGAGTCTCAGATTGCTTCTTCTGTCATAGGTTCTTGTGCCTTATTGGATTTTAAAATAGAATAATAAAGCTGTCTTCCAATTGTAAAATAATCCATAAATAAAATATATAATTTGTATACTAAATCTGTTTCCTCATTTCAAGCCAGACTTACCTAGGTACATTTAATTGGGAGACCCTAGGCTACTTGATAATTCTTTCAGTGGTCTACTAGTTGGTTTAGGGCCACGTCCTCGGTCACAATCCGGGTAATTCCCCCGTGTTACAATTTAAAAACTTTGAAACAAATCTTCAGAATCTATTGAATTTATGGGATGATACTAAGCAATTTCTGATCATATTAAAGCTTTAAAAAGCTTGTAAAAGGGCAAGGATTCACTGCTCCGCATTAAAAAAAAACAAAACAACTTTGCATGTGCCTGCTTTTCTCACCCTGCAGGAAACATAAGTTGGAACTGGACCAGGTTCCCCATGGTGTCCAGGTGATCGCGCACAGCGAGGCAGAGGTGGTGTTTGGAGTAGCACTCTCTCTGGAGCGAGAACACCATCTCCTTCACTGCAGAGCAGCGGCGGCTCACGCAGCTGAAACGCTGACGCAGTCCAAGCGCCATGCATCGAAGTGCGTCCTTTACATATGATTTACCCTGGGATTAAGAGAGACAGAGTTGGTAACATAGGAGATGAGGTAACCAAAACTAGTAGCAATTCTTCATGGTATTAATTCTTCCACAGTTTCAAGGCCTGTTAATTTCTCCTTAAATTCTTTAATTGACATTTTCCTGTGGGAATGGCATGTATGGGTTCTACTTATGAAAACATTTTTCAATCATTTCTATAGATGCCAAACAGCTCTTAGTGGAGGAAGTATGATTGTGTGGGAATAAACATCACTAAAAGGCAAATTCAATAGAGAGAAATATCAAGTTGGTGTCCTAAAGTTAGGATTTAATCCTCTCCAGAAATCTGTTTATAAAATCTTTGTAGCAAATACATTCATTCCTATTATCTTAGAAAAAACACCTAATTGAAGGTAATTGTAGGAGAAGTCTATTAAAAAAAAAAAAAAGTAGAACCCACCTTAGATCATGTAAGATGACCCAGTGTGTTTACGAGGGAGATAAAACCCCCCAGCTGTGTGTGGTTAATGTAATCAGATTGTGGACTTGGATAACATGTATAAACAACACACAGGCGATTAACCCAGAAATGCTATTTACAAAACTTTTTCCAGTGATTATTTGCATGCAGCATCTGCAGAACACATGCAGCACATCATCTACCGCTCCACATCGCTCTGTGGAACCCATGAACTTGCTTCACTTTGTTGTATATTTCTATTCTAGTAAAGTGGACATGCTGTTCCTTCTCCCATTTCAGATGCCCTCTCAGATTGTTCTGTAACCAATGCTACCACCCATAACCATTCCTTACTCCTCATACTACATGCATTCCTCGCAAACGATCTTAATGACTGACGGGATTAAATGAAATAAAAACTCGTATCCAGAGCTGCTTTCTCTAACCCCCCGCTTTAAGATCTTAATGAACTTAATTTCGGTATTACTGCCATATGTCTGAGAGAGTGATATGAGCCCAGTCATTCCCACCTGGGAGTCGTAGCGTCCTGCGTTGTGCAGCAGAGTGAGGCATATGTGGTGAAGGCCGTGGATCTCACAGGAGTTGTTGCTGAAACACTGAAACATCCCACAGCCGACATCCCCTGAACTCACCAGGCAGCTCTGGATTTCAGCTTAGGCACACAGAAAAGATGCAGTGAGGTCACCACTAGCCTTTCAATACCACAACAGGTACAAATTGTCCCATAGGTTTTCTTGCTTTCAACATGCCTGAATAAAACAACAGACTCCTCGGATGAGAAGAAGAAAATTAAAACCTCCCAACTAGAGTTGCACAGGAAAATCTCACTGTTTACAACATGGTAATTACAAATCACTGCTTTGAAGCACTGGGTTTATATAGTGTAGTGGCTGTGCATTCACAGTTTTATTGCTAGAATAATATATTGGGCAACTGGGTTAGACTCTGTATGTCTTTGATACACAGACCCAAAATACCTTCTAAAATTTAATGTTAAGGTTCTCAGGGATAGGTTGGGACATTTTGATCATGAAAAACAAACATAACAAAACAAAAAAACAAAGATGAGGAGTAAATTATGGATTAATCAAAAGTGGTTTTGCCACCACAACATCAAACTGTATTGTAGCCACAAGTTTCCCTCCAACTGTGCTTCCCTGTTCCTGATCTTATGTGTTAAAACCACATGTGATACAAGAAGCTGTTCAGCTCCAGTTCTTCTTTGTGGATTTAAATGAAATAAAACAAAATAGAATCCTTTTAAATTTCCGACACCAACCGAACAGTGTTCATTTGCAAGATAGGAACCACTGAAGAACAGTGCGAATATAATTCACTGGTAATATAATTGTATAAGCGGTAATAGCAAGCAGAACTGCTAGAGGTTTAACTTCAGCCTCTGAGCCAATCCATCCCATATTATGTCATTTTCTTTTGACCTGCAAAAAGAATTTAGATAAAAAATTTTAGCTACTGCTAATATATTACATTTTCCCTATTAAGATAAATATTGGTAGAAATAAATATATAAAAATTGTCACATCTCATTTAGAACTAATTCAACTATATAATTTTTTCAAAATATGTAGGTTGGATCCTTCATTCTATGACTTTGGCCTTGATTCAGATTTTTTTCCAGCTGTCTTATAAAGAATAACAGAACCAAAATAATTAGGGATGCACCATATTGGGATTTTGTCCGATATCCGGCATGCCCATATTGTCCAAACTCATGTAGCCTATAACCCGATATCAATACCGATGTTAAAGCTGGACAAAAATAAAGTAGTCATTGAAAATAGCAGTTTTGTTATCCATTTCACGACACTTTCGGTGCAAATAAATATATTTCAAATATATTTTCATATGCTGATATCAAAAATCATTTTGATTAAAAACGCGGTATCGATCTATTCTTTACTTTCAAAATCTGCATGGAAATTTCATTGTTCTGTTACAAACTCTCGTGGATATTTTTGCGAAATTCTTGCGTGAGATTTTGTTAGGTAAAATAGATAGCCACCGTGTCAATATATCAACATATAAAAATATGGCGGAAATTTTGTGAATTTTCGAGGATTCTCAAGTAGCATTAACGAGCGACATATAGCAATATTATTTCATTAGTAAAAGAGATTGATATGGTGTTTTTAAATGGCAATATATCAGCAGTATGAAGATATTTGGATATTTCTTCTTAATGGTATCAATATTTTTTCCCTAGCCTTTAGAAGTTTTAAGTCTGTGAAAAGAAGTTTTTGAGGAAGAAGAAGAAGTAGTATTTTTTTAGACTTTAGAAAACTCAGAAGCTGATCAAATATCAGGTTAAATATCGGTGGGGCGGCTGATGTCCGATATTCAGTTTTAAGGCCGATACAGGCCGATACCGATAGGGAGCCGATTGTATCGTGCATCCCTAAAAATAATAGAAGGACCTCCTGCTGGTGTGTATGATTAAGTGGAGTTAGAAAACCAGCTTTCCTTAAAGTAGAATACAAAATCACAATAGATCACCCCATACAGGCTGGTTTATTTGATCATCATTAAAGTCAGTTATGAAAAAAAGTTTGTTAAGTTATGGATAGGCAAGGGATGGAAAACATCTACATCCCCAAACTCCATCTCCATTTAAGCCAGTTTTACCCTTGCAGCACAGCAACCTGATGCAAGAAGTTAGAAATGCAGAGATTTAAACTTTATAAGCTATTAGTTCAGAATCAGTGGACTTTTTCAGACCTGTCTATAGAAATGAGTTGCTTTAGTATTCATGTTAAAATCAACAACTTTAAAAGCTCCTCCAACAAATAATACCCTAGAAGTACTTCTAAGTATTGTGAATTTTTATTAAGAGTGGATGAATATAAATCCTATATACTAAGCTTTATAGGTTTATTTAACATAAAATGCAAAATAATATTTTAACCTTTCTTACTTTCTTTATGGATCCTGCCAAAAATATATTCATTTTTATTTTTAAACAGGTAGTTTTTTGTTGGACTTGAACTCAAATCTAACACTAATAAGCTCAGATATCTGTATTCGGTACCTTAATGTTTTCATATAAACTGTTTTTGCAATTACCTGAGAACTAGGACAAGATTTCTGACAGACTTGATGAACAACAAAAAGATAAAAAAGAAAAGAAAACAACTCCTCTAAATTTCAGTACCACAGATAACAGGTAAATGCTTTTCAGGTTCTTGTAAGTTGTAATCTAATTTAAAATAATAAAACAATCATCTCTCACTTGGCTGCTGTCAACTGTTCACTGAAGAAATAAAAGAAACTTTTTTTTGCAGCTACTTAATCATTAATTACTTTAAGAGAATGTTTTCATGTTAGCAGGGCAGGACAAAAAAAAAACAATTGTGCTAAAATAACAAAATATGATTAGATGAGATTAGAATCAACTTTATTGTCAACACGCAGGTACAAGGCACCGAAATGGAATTTAGGTCTAACCAGAAGTGCAATAGCAGCAAGTGCAGGATTGAATAATGGTTCCATAAATACAGGACATATAAAATAGGGTTATGTACAATAGCATAATATACAGATGGCTTTACTATAAAATTAATAAATAAAGTTTGGACAGAAGCTATCTAAATTAAAGTGCAGTGGAAGGTAATTGCATATTATCTTTAATTAAATGCCAAAAACGGTTGCAGTTTTTTTTTTTTTTTAGTTAAAATATAATTGGTAACTAAGCAGAGCAGCTCATTGGTTGCAGATTTTCTCTGTATAAAACATAGCAGTTCAAATAATTTTAAAGATGAACAAGCAATAAATTGATCAGTAGTTCAGTTTGCAGCAAAAATTCTGCTCTAATGGAGATGTTTCTTTCCTAATGCCAGACCCAAATGTGAAGCTCTTCATTTGAATGTAACTTAGCGGTGAACTCACCTGTGCTCTGCAGGGAGAGGCGCCTTTTCACCTGGCTCCCCTGTTTTTCCTGGATATGATCATGCAGCTCCATGGCCAGCAGCTGATTAAAGCCCAACAGTAAAAACATCACCGCGGACACGTTTACCTTCATCTTCTACTGAGTTTTTTTATGTTTATTTTTCTCTAAAGGCTTTAAGATTCTGTTTAACTTCCCAGCTGCTTGTGTTTCCTGGACCGTTGTGAGTTCAGTGCGGCGGAAAAGCGGGTTTATAAACCAAGAAGAGCTGTGCGCGTGCACCGGACTGAACAGAGCGTGCGCTTTGACCAATCACAGCGCAGCTCCGTGAACGCGCAGCACATGTGGAGCAAAGAGTTTCTCGTGTTATCAGTGAAGGAACATCAGTGTGCAAAATGCATCCAGCTTATTTGTATATCACACTTTTAATCCGCTGCACAGCTGACGAGGCAGAGGCAGCAGGAATATTATATAGCAAGATATCACCAAAAGTCTAATTATTCCTCTGAGATCACACACTGCAGGGGCTGCGTGGAGGTCAAACACTTTCTATGAGCGTTTACAGCTGCTCCCTGTGCAGGGAGAATACGTGCAACCAGAAACGTAGGAGTAGCATAGATGTAAAGCAATGGTAGGAGTATGGCGGGACATTTTTTAGTGAAAGAATAAGTTTCATTGTCCAGTTAGTCATAGCAATAACATTTCTGTTTGTCAAAATAACATTTTACTTTACTAATGACGTATATATCTACAGAGTGCAGAGCTAGATGGCCGCCAGGGGCTGGCCAGGGCCACCCTTAAAGTAAAAACGTGCTGCTTTTCTTTTATTTTACAATGGGGCCCCTGATTTTACGTTAGCCACATCATGTTCTACTCACCCATATGAGTTTGTGTGTCATTTACTTAGGCGGTTCTGAAGATATTCGTTTGGGTTATATCCAAGTAACGTCTTCCACTATGGGCAACCCACTCCCCAGGCCGGCACAAACTTAACTATCTATGTACTGTCATTTATGTTACGCCAGCTGGAAAACGGCTGCTTTCTGAAGGTCTATCAGATGTTACTGTCTTTGCAGCAAGAAGGTTCTGGGTTCCTATTCCGCCCAGGGTCTTTCTTGTATAGGGGTTTGCATGTTCTCCTTTGAGCATGTGTGGGTTCTCTCTGGGTACTCGGCTTCCTCCCACAGTCCAAAAAGCATTAATGTTAGTTTAAATGGCATCTCTAAATTGTGTTCCTCCAGGGTGTGGGAGTGTGTGTGTGTGGAATGGATTGTTTGTCCTGTGTGTGTGTCTCTGTGTTGCCCTGCGATGGACTGGTGACCTGTCCGTCCTGTGCCTGACCATTGACTGCTGGAGATAGGCACCAGCAATCTCAAACGCGCGACCCCACTCTGGGACAAGCTTGTCAGTGAATGCTGATCGATGATGGTGCCGCCAAGCGTTATAACATGTAGGTGGCATCTTTTTTTCCAGACATCCGCGTTTATATTTTTTTATAGGCTTCATGTATTTTTAAAGAAGCGGCTGCGGCGTGTGTGATGTACATCTACTTGGCGCCCGACCTGGAAGCTGTGCCGACAGGCAGCCACCTGGCCACAGGCTGACTCACAGCTCTACCCCTTTCTATTCCTATTTGGCAAGCTAATCTGAATCGTTCGAATTCCATTTCAAGAGGGAGATTATGCTGTGGTAGTAGCACTAGACATCTTCAGACATGCTGAGTAAAACTAGCACGGCAGTTCAGCCGGTGCAGGAAGAATGACATCATACATGCGGCGCACTTTCGGATGATGTCATACACTTGCCAGCTTTTGTTTAAAAAAAAATAGAAAAACATAGAAAAATATAACCGCGTGAATGTCTGGCCATTTTGCGGACAGTGATTCGCCTACATGTTATGAATGCTGGCGTACTCATATAGAATAAATAAATTATGAACACAGTTTTGTTTGTACGCGCTTGGAAGTCGATTTGCCCATAGGAAGGCATTACTTGGGGATATAACCCCTAACGAAATATCTTCAAGAACAGCTCCAAATGACAAAAAGCTAACTCATATATGGGGGTGAGTAGAAATATGATTAAATAATCGTAAATTCAAGGGCCAAATGTAAAAACAGCGTGCGTTTTACTTTAAGAGCTGGTTACTCTCTTGCA
This sequence comes from Cyprinodon brontotheroides, assembly GCA_018398635.1. Classification (NCBI taxonomy): domain Eukaryota; kingdom Metazoa; phylum Chordata; class Actinopteri; order Cyprinodontiformes; family Cyprinodontidae; genus Cyprinodon; species Cyprinodon brontotheroides. Next base: position 3,138,237 of record JAGKQL010000034.1, on the reverse strand, counting down.
GCAGTGTGTCGCAGTAATTGGTGAGCTTGGTAAAGACATTTTTGATTTATGCTTCCAGTTTTGAAGCGTGGTCTGCGCTTTATAATGTGCCAGGGTCTAGATACGACCAGGCAGAGAGGAAGTGGGGGCGTAGCTTAGTCCCAAAACGAAGGGACATGACAGTGGTGAAAAATACAAGCAGGGATCCAGGTGGAAAAAGGGGTCTCCAGCTGTTCTTCAGCAGCAGCTCTTCGCCTTCTTCTTAGCGGGTCAAATCCTCACAAAGTTGTTTTCTCGCCAATTTTACCCGTCATAAAACAAAACAATCCGGCCACCTCTGCGGCACCGTCTGGGCGGTCAGTTACAATTTGGGAGAGGTGGCAGCTGGAAATTGCCCTGCAGGGGGCGAGGACAGCTTTATTGTTCGCCACTGCAACACCTACGCAGACGACGTACCTGTTTTGAGAGTATAAATCAGCCTTTAGCCAATCATTGGCTGGATACCCCTGTGTCCACCCCTACCATTTTTCCCCCTCTAATACAGATGGTGGCAACAGTAATACTACTCCCAAATATTTTACAAAACATTCAGAAATTTTCATCATATTACTTTACAAATTTTTTTATATATATTCATAATTACTTGACAATAAAAACACTGTGGTTAATATACATATCAATATACTAACATTAAAGATGATAAGTAAAGAATTCTTGCTCTTTTCAGAACTAGATTTTGTGTGACATGGGGTGAAGACAAAATGAAGTGTCTCTGCAAATCATCTAGTCTTCAGTAAAATCATGGATAAATAACTTTGGAGATAACTAACTTTTTTAGTAAATAACTTTACTAAAAACGTATTAAATTATCAATTAATGTAGATATTAGTGCTTCTAAATATAAATTTTTATGCAGAATGATTATTGATAAAAGTAGGTAAGTAATGACAATGGAAAGGACGTTTTCCCCAGAACTCAAACCAGAAAGAATTTTATCCACTATACCTTTTATCTAGAAAGCACAGATCTTTAAATATATTCATCTATTTGTTAGCAAAAGGCTGTCGGAGAAAGTATAGTTTCCTTGTCTTATCTTTGGCTTGACCCTGAAGTTTTGGCGTCTATCCGCTTTCGGCCACCTTTCAGTGTTCATTGGTTATTGCCTGGCCACCCTTATAAAAACTTTCTGGCTATGCCTCTGCATATTTAACTCTATGCATATCTAACTCTTACATATCTACCTCTAAATCATGTCAAAGACTCTGCATCACACTGATTACACCAAACAAAAATATTGCATATTTGCACTACATATATTTAATGTGCTGAAAGCCAATTTTATTGCATTTTTGCACCATGCTTTTTCTCCCTCACTGCAGCACTTTATAGAATGAAAATGTTTCTAAAAGATGTACAAAACAAAATTTCGTTTTGTATACACTCTGTGTACACATAATGACAATAAAAGTTGTCGAAATCTAGCAGACAGGAATGAATATAAGAATGAAATTAAGATAAAGCTTAGTTTATAATATTTAAAAATACGCTATGCAAGATTAATAGACCATTTTTTAAAATATCATTATATTCATTTTTTTCCAACTCCATGCTGTATAAACCTGAATGCTTACTGGATATAAGCAAATCAGCTGATGTTTACATGTTTAATGAGGGAGGATGGATGCCTAAGGAGATCAACACCTTTTATCAAGGTGTGCACAGTTATTAGGGAGCGTCGTATCTCAGGCAGTCACTCTGGAAAAACGAAAATTGTAATTGACTTTCAGGGGGGATGCAGCACTCTTGAAAGTGCTAAGATATCAGCAGAGATGGGTGGAGTACCCAAAAATTATACTGAAGTAAGAATAGCACTACTTAGTCAAATTGTTACTTAATTTTTATTTTTATTTGGTAAAAAGGCAACTCAAAGCACTGAGTAATTGATCTACTCACTATCCGTGATCATAACAATTGATTTAATCTTTTTTAGGTATAAAACTTACAAAATCAAACGTTACAGTTAATAACAATAGGTTAAGATACAATGTATGGTTTACTTAATCTGGATTTATAGACTGTTTACATGGTGGATTCAGCAGGTAAAAAAAACATTTAACAAATAAGCCTTGAGTACGAAAAAGAAGAAAGTGTGTCTCTCAACTGTGCATATTTGTTTAGAACAAGCTTGTTTTCATTATGAGAGTCAATGGATGAAGTAGTCAGAAATTTTACTCAAGAGTAGTAATACTTTATCATGTTTTTACTCAAGTAAAAGAGAAAAGTACAATGCTGTAAAATGAATTCTAGAAGTACATTTTCTAAAAAAAAGTTACTCAAGTAAATGTAAATAGTTACTACCCACCTCTAGGGGATGTTTACAGAACCATCAGTTTTGCTGCAAATAGTCAACGCGGCATCAAGAATCATGTTTTGTTATAAAGATGCAAATTAACTGGCAAAGATTTGAGAAGAATCAAATGTGAAGCTACCAGGAATCCATTATCCTTCAGTGTTTTCATATTCCAGAGCTGTGACCTACCTGGAGTGAAGTGTTTAGTACCCAAACATACGGCAAAGGTAAGGGAGATTGAAATCCGACCACCAATGAACAAGATTCATAAGTTAAAACATCAAGACTGAGCCAACAAATATCTGAAGACAGATTTTTCTAAGTTTTTATAGACTGGCGAGATGAGAATGATTCTGGATGGACCATTTAGATGGACCTGTGGCTGGATCAGTAATGGGCACAGAGCTCCACTTCATATCAGACATAAGCAAGGTGGAGGCGGGGTACTGGTATGGGCTTTTATTATTACAGATAGACTCATTTGACCTTGAAGATGGACTCAAACTCTACTCTGAAGCTCTCAGTGTTTAGGAGACACTTTCTTTATGAAGGGGTACATGTAAAAAATCTGCATCGTTCAAGAAGAAATTGATCTTTATGCAGGACAATGCTCCATCATACGCATTGAAGTGCTGTGGGGCTATCCAGGAAATTAAAGCATTAAACATTAAAGAATAAAAATGTAGTCCCCTTCCTCACCTGACCTAAATGGGAGATCTATATGGTGAACGAGAACAGTTGACCCCTCTGAACAGAGTCTGGAAGGGTGTGGTTGCTGCTGCACAAAAAGTTCAACCTACACTCATCTATTCAACAGATTGCATGAATGGAGGTTTCTAACTATCAAATAAAAATAATGGTGGCTATATTGGTCTTTCTTTTATGTCAGAAATGTGTATTTGTACATTTTGAGTTTTTTTTTTTTATTAATCTCACTTAAAGAGATGGAAATAAACAAGTATGATGTGAAAATGTTCATTATTAATTTAATTTGATAATTCTGCTCACTGATAGTTGCCCTATAATTTTGCACACATAGATATTCTCCTAAGAAAGCCAAAATCTCACTTTTCTTTTACATATTAAAGGTATGTTGGGGGATGTTCTTTTTTTGGTTGGATAATCAAAATACGTGGTCCTCCTGATTGTAATTCATTCTGGTGATATATTTAGATAAGGCCGTCCTATGTGCTCGTCCCCATTTTCACTTACTGGTGGTGAGTCTGACACAGTGGAAAAATTGCAAATCTTCTTTTGATAAGTAAGATTGTATGAGCCATGCAAACAGCAACTTTTAAACAGCGTGCACGAGGAGAAATGGGCTTGAGCATGCTCTTGCAGGTGTTTAATAAGCATTCTCTCTCTGGACAACGTACAGGGTTGTGCATGTGCATTGTTTTCTTAAATGGAGTGGGCAGGTCTTTTCAAAAATTTGTGAAAATTCTCCACTATACCTTTAAGGTTTGGGTTTTTTAATTTTTTTTTTATTTATCCTTCATTTAACCAGGTAATACCCATTGAGATTAAAAATCTCTTTTGCAAGGGAGACCTGGCTAAGATAGGCATCAAAATTACATCACATCATTACATACATACAAAGACACACACATAAAGCCAAATATGCACTTACAATAAAATTTCAATTAAAACATTGACATGTAAGGGAATCCAACTCAAAACATCTCATTCTCAGCTTAAAAGTATTCAAAGGAACCAATTTACTAAGTTTCAAGTTATTTTGCTGCAAATTCCATGTAAAGGGAGCAGAGTAAGCAAAGGCCTTTTTACCCAGCTCAGTACTGACACATGGGACAGAAAACGTGTTGTTTATTAACATTTCTGTTTGAAAAAAAAAACCTACTTAGGTTTTTAAATAAAATCAACCATCAAAACTACAATGTGGCTAATAATGGTGTATACACTTTCCATCTGATTAATTGCCTCTAACACTTGGTGCCTTTTTTAGATCTCAATAGTTAAGTTTTTGCTTGTCGTAGAGGAGCTCTCTTCAAATCCCCAACATTTTTTTCCCAAACACATTTCCTTCAATGATTAACCCAGTAATTTATATTGGGCTTAAAACTCTGGATCTCTGAAAGTAAATCATTTTTGCCAAAAACAAACATTTTGGACCACTTCAAAAAAATAGACATAATGATCGTTTAGCTGATTACATCATCTAAAGAGATATATGGTACTATTAACTATATTCTTTTTATCCATTTCATGCAGAAACAAGCCATCAGTAAGTTAATAAACAACAACATAGACAAAAGAAGAAAGAAAAGTGTTTAAACTGTGCCAATTTAACATAGAACTGGAAAGCTGTGAAACGAAATAAACTACTACTACTGAATCCAAGTAAAATGGTGGCCACATTTCTTTAAAACAAATGAAACTGATAATCAACAAATACAGGAACAGTTGCTTTGATCTTTATGTTCTCTGGAAAAATAACATTCCTATCATTTTATCCCTGCGCAGATAAACGTGTCAGTCTCCCAGCAGACTTACAGCTGTTTACTCAGAAACTGAAGATCCTTTCACTAAACACTTTAAGACCTTTTTGAGGTCTCCATATTTTCCTCTGCCTGTGTTACACCCATCGCTTTGCCAAGTAAGGTATTCCCAGGCTGATTGGTAGAGAGACGCTGGCTCTGCAGGTCAGGGGAGTGATGTAGGAGTGATGTATCATCTGTCTGACCTGCCATGTAGAAGATTTAAAACTCAAGCATAAAAAAAAACACAGAGAAAATTATTTCAGATGAGAGTTGTAGTACACCGAGCCTTAGGATTTAGACTTTAAGTACTAGAGTCAGTTTAACTATAGTTTTAATGAACTCTAAAGCAGATTTTATGTTTGTGCTGAGTGCTGACACTGATGCTGCACATGAGCTCCAGTGGTCCCGCAGTGCCGGCTATATTTTTCTTTAATAAACTCGCAGCTCTGCGGGATAACGCTGTCTCCACTTGTGATTTGGGAATGATCAGTGGGAGCTCAGGGGTGGCTTGTCTCTGCAGATTTATGATGGAAACGTTTTGTGAAAGAGGCTTTAGTAACACAGGCTGCTCTTTATAACTACCAGGCCAACGGCAGCGTATAAACTTATGGATTTGGACGTGCAGGGGGTGCTGGCTTAAGTAAACACTTTGAATCAGTAAATGTATCTTTCATTCTCACAGAAATAATGACATTAATTCCTTTTTAATAAGGAGTAATCTCGTCTTCTAGTGATATATGTACACAGGGGCTAAAAACATTTCAAGAAAAAAATCATCTTTTTATAAGAGCCTTCTTTTAGCCACATTATCCAGTGGAGGCAGCTAATACCTCTGAGGCCCCCAAGTAAATCTTGCTCACTCTAACTGGGCTGAGCTTTGACTAATGGTCCCAAAAAGTTTATATTTTATTGTTATTCTTTTGCAGATTTAGCCATAAACCCTAAAAAGGACCCCAAATATATTCTAGTAAACTGCGCTCACACTGAGCCTGGTTCTGCTGCAGGTTTCTTCCTGTTAAAGGGAGTTTTTCCTTTCCACCATCGCTACAAGCATGCTTAGTGTGAGGGATTGCCTTCGAGTCAATTAGTCGATGCAGTAAACTGGTTTTCCTTTAGATAAAAAACTTTGATTCAATATGAGGCTGGCTATGATCTTGGATGAATATTTAAGTGTGTAAAGGCCGATATGTGTTATATATAAATAAACTGAATTAATAGCTATAATTAGCATCTGCTTCAAAGCTTCCTAAAAGTCATGACCTAAAGGATCATTTGCTTCTCAGTTTTGAGTGAGATAAATTTTACCCTTCAAAACTGAACATCAAAAGCAGTGTTGCCTTAATAAGTTATAATAAATAGTAAGTCTGTTGTGGAGAGTGTGATAGCTTCTGCTGTAGCAGCAATAGAGCAAATGACTTAAAAGGTGTAATAGTCGAAGGATAGTTTTGTTCTAGAAACTCCTCTAGTCAGCTGGAGAGGATTTTACAAAGATGCATTCTTCATAAGATACAGGATATTACAGATAACCAAACTGTTAACAGAGTGTCTTCAGTCAGAGGCCTCTTCAGATCCGCTGTCACACAAACTGTTACAGGAGAGGAATCCTGCCTACAGACAAGAACATTTACAGTGTCTCAGTTAAAGAGAAATTAGCAGGTTACGTTTTTTGACAAAATGCAAACTAAGTGTTGCCTAATAGATCATATATGCTATATATATACATATATGGTCTTCCTATTAAATGTCGAGTATACCTATTCCTAAACATTAAAGGAATAGTACACCCAAAACATGATTAGCCTTCATTTTCTACTCACCCCCATGCTGAATAACAACAAAAAACGGGAGTACTTCTTTTGATATCCTCAAAATGCATCTGCTGGAGATCTGCTAGAGGTGCTGTCTGTTCGCTGACATTCAAATAATAATGGAGGTCTATGGGTGCCCGAGAGACAGAAAGGTCCATAAAAGTCCACAAAAACGTGAATGCGCGACTGTCATCTTGTTTGCCCCGCCGCGGGTTTCCCTGGTGAGACTCCTTGAAGTCGCTTTTAGGAAATCCCTACTGTTTTATGCTCTAAAAACATTCTAAATGACTTCTGTTTCGGTAAATTGATGGACGCTACCCACTCAGGACAATTTGAATACATTGACCCAGCAGTATGGAGGAATATTGACAATGTTTTTGTAATTTTAACTGGATTTGATTAATCAGGCACCATAGGACCTCCATTATTCTTGAATGTCGCAGACAGCAAGAGAAGCCTCCCAGGACTCCAGATGCATTTGAGATATCAAAAGTACTCCAGGGTGTTGTTCAGTTAGCCGGGGTGAGTAGAAAATGGTGTTGCCAATCATGTTTGTACTATTCCTTTAAAGTTCATGTATCTGCAATGCTGAGGGACCGCTTCTCTCTTCCAGGCACAGATTTTTTTCAGATATCTGCTAATTACAAATTATGTTCAAATTAACATCCCGAACTTCTCTCCCAGAAGAAGATAAGTAATGCAGAATGCTGTTGGGCTCCCCAGAATTAAAAAGATAATTTCAAGCTTTGTTGGCATCTTTGCAGAGGGAATCAATTTTGCCACAGACTCTCTGAGGGCTGCATGGGAGGAGGAGCTGGGCTTGCAGATTGGGAGTGAGGTCTGGGAGGAGGGTCTTGGGATTTGGTCATGCTCTATTGATGTAAAGCACCAGTTAATTCAGTTCAAGGTGTTTCACAGACTCCACTATTCAAAAACAAAATTGCACAGAATATTCCCTTCAATATCTCCAAAATGTGATAGATGTAAATCTGCCGATGGCTCCTTGACTCTTCTGTTCTGGTCATGCCTCAAGCTCTTTCATTATTGGTGCGACATTTTCAAAAAGTGTATAAGTGCACCTTGATTCCGAACCCTCAGATTGCATTGTTTGGACAATCTCCCTCACTGAGGAACTGCAGCATTTCTATGCAAATGACTGTGGATTATGGAATTGTAATCGCAAAGAAAGTTGAAAGAAAATATTAAGATTGTGGAAAACTGACAAGGTTACTCAGTTTAAAATGTGGATAAGCAATTTTACTGTGATTCTTCATTTGGAATAAACTGTGGTATGATGTTAAGGACTTCACTAATGAGAGTTCTGTAGTATCTGGCAGCCAGTTTTTGGACCATATTTCTCATTCTAAGACTGACCCCTGACAGCCACTCAGTTTCTTAGTATGCCACCTGTGCATTCATAGATATGTACAGTAGTACTATCCTAAAGTGTAAATGGCAATCAGTGCAGTGTAACCGTAACTTAGATAACTTGTCTGGCTTGTTTCCTTTTTTTTTAAATTAATTAATACTTTTTTTTCTCTTCCTGTCTTTCTCTCTTCTCTTTCACTCTGTTATTGAAGGCTTTTTTGTTAGTTTTGTATTATTACTATTGTTGTATTGGTAAGAGTTTTTTTTTTCTTCTTTTTCTTTTCTTTTTTTTCACTTGGGTGTGTAGTTTTTGTATGTTGCACTTTGAAATCTTAATAAACATATATTTAAAAAAAAAGGGAAAAAAAAAGTTGATGTATCTTTTTGTAATTTTGTGTTTTTGTTTTTTGTCATTCGTCTCTCAGCCATGAACTCTGATGTTTGACTTACAGATAAAGGACATATCACCGACTCATATCAGCAATGAAAGCCAAACAAATACCTTATCTTACTCTTCTGCTCCATCATCTTCAGTCATTTAGTCCAAGGACAAACATATGTGTGTATGTTGGGACCTTTGTGTTGCATTGAGAGGTCAAGGTAGGGGGGGGGGGTGTGTGTTTATATCTGTGGTCATTCAGGGGCCAAGTTAGGGTGAAAATAGTTTTTTGCTTGTTCTATCTTAGTTCTTCAAAACAACATCCCACAGCTTCATGCAAACAAACTTGCAATGACCTTTAGCTGAACACCCACCCCAACACACACACACACACACATACTCGTTCTATGATATATATAGTGAGGACCATGTGTTGACTCCCATTGACTCCCATTGATTTTCAGTAATTTTCAACCCTTCCTATGCCCTAACCCTAAAACTAACCCTAGCCATTACCAATGCATACTTCACTCTAACCCTAACCTTAGCCCTAAACCTAACCATTAGCAAAATAGTTTATAAGAACCAGCAAAATGTCCTCACTTTGAAACATCAATTGGGAAAATGGTCCTCACTCTGAGGGCTAGACAGGAACACACATACACACACAGTTAAGATGTATAGTAATGCAGTAACACTCTGCAAACAGGGAACATGTTTGGTCTTCTTGTCCTCCCACATACTAACATGAGAAGCAAATCTCTGTATGTTTATACAAAAACTAGACAGACACATGTATCACAAGGTTTGTGGTCATCAATCTAAAGAGGAAGAACTGCGTTGAGATGCTCCTTTGTTTTTAGTTAAGGAAGAATATCGAAAAACATATATTGTAAATACCTTTCCTCTAGATTAACTTAGAATTAAACCACATTTTTTGCCCATGGGATTCTTAAAATTTTTTTTTTAGATACTAAAGTATGTCATGGTGTTTTTTATATTTTATTTATTTTTTAGCAACTTCATGAGATAGAAATAGTGAAATAAACTTTAAACGCACTAATACCTTTAAAACTGAGGTTAAACTTCAACGAAACAAAGTCACAATGGGGCAAAAAATAGTTAATCAGCCACTGATTGTACAGGTTTCCTTACTTTGAAAGGATAGAGATGTCTGTGATTTTAATCACAGGTACAGAACTACAATCAAGGAAGTCACATTGTAGGATTTTAAAAGATTGTATTTATAAATTATGCTGTAAAAAGTGGTCACCTACAAACAAGCAAGACATCTTGCCTTCCCAGTCATCTTACTACTTTTTTAAGAAGTTCCTCTATTCTCCACTGGTTACCTGTTTAATTTAATTGTATAAAAACACCTGTCCACAGCCTCAAACACTCAGACTACAAACTCAATCATGGCAAAGAGACACTGTAAAGGAAATTATAGATCTGCACTATGCTGGCAAGAATAAATCTAGAGTAGGCAAGCAGGTTGGCTTGAAAAAAAATCAACTTTGGGAGCAAGGCATCTAAGGCCATTGATAATCTCTCTTGATTTGGGGCCCCATGCCAGATCTCATGCTACTGGGTGAAAATTATCATGAGAACAATGAGAAAGAATTTCAGAATTACAGGGAGGGACATGATAAATGGGCTAGAGAGATCTGGGACCCAACAAACAAAGGTTACAATTAGTAACACTCAATGCTGAGAGCATAGGGATGATCCAGAAGATGACTGGGAGAATATTGTGTTGTTGTAGGAAAACAAAGTAGAACGTTTTGGAATAACTGAAAGAGAAAGAAGATGCTGAGTTGCATCCAAAGAGCCCCATGCCTACAGTGAAGCATGAAGGTGGAAACATGATGCTTTGGGTCTGTTTGATAGAGGAAGACTGATCCCTGTTATGGGATGAATGAATCCATGTATCTATGGATTCCTCTTTCAGAGCACTGAAGATGTAACCTGGCTGGGTCTTCCAGCAGGACAATGATCCCAAATACACGATACACAATGAAGGAGCAGCACCATCACTGCTCTAGTGGAAATCTGCATGATCTAGATCTCCATAAAACCAGCTACAGTGTGAGCAAACCTGGTGAAGACTAGCACCAAATGTTAGACCTCTGTCTTTAAAACAAAGGCGGTTCTATAAAACATTTCGCAAAACTTTTATTGACCAAATCCTTATTTTCCTCCATGATTTACAGATAAATTCTTTAAAGATTCAAATAGGATTTATTGGATATTTTATTTTATCTCCTGTAGTTGAAGTGTATCAATGAAAATGACAAACCTCTTATCTTTTTAAGTAGAACTTGAGTAGTCAGTGGCTGACTAAATATTTTGCTCCACTGTAAGGAAAACGTTAATTTAAAAACTGATCCCTGAGGGAACATATGATCCAATCAATGCAGCCAGTGGCAGTCAGGGTTTGTGCTTCAGTTAAATTGTAAAAAGCAAGTATTCTACCTAAAAGACAGAAAACATTTCCCTTTAAGATGGTTAAGATGGTTTACCTCATCTAACACGTGATGTGAATGACAATAAAGTCTCTTGAATCTTAATTTCTTTTACAATGTAAAACAAACATAGTAACACTGTTTAAAGATCTAACAAACCTTCTTTAATCAGAATCAAGAAAATCTTCATGTCTTTATATAAGGTAATGACTTCTTTTCTTTAATGAATCATTTTTAGTTTTCTTTCTAAATATTTTTTTCCTTATTTACATTCAAAAAGCCTGGCAACTAAAAACATATAGTCTACCATATTTCTTGGGCGTCTTTGTAGTTGCTGAGAACCGCCTCATCCTCCGTCTCCATTTTGGATCCAATTTCACGTCCGTTCTATTCTGTTTATGTGACAGTTTGCTGAAAATATTAATGGTTGAAGCAACTGAGAACTGCATTTTACAAAAAAAAAAAGACATCACTAGGGCTGAAACCATCAATCAGACGGTCATTAATCAATTATTAATTTGGAAATTGAAACAAATGGTTACCTAGAGTAATTTGTAGATAGAATAACCAAACCTACAGCAGCAATTAAGAAAAACCTGTACAAATATAAACAACTTTAAAAGTCTATTAAACACACATTTATGTCTGTATATTTGCTAGGCTTTTGCCATTTACAATTCATTTATAATAGCAACAAAAGCCTTTTTTGACATTGCAAATATTCATTTACAAAAATCTAAATACACAATTTATTAAAAGAATCAATAGCTGCAGCCCCATATGTCACTATATCATTTCCAGTAGTAAAGATTTACCTTGCAGTAAAAAAATCCATAAATATATAAAAAAGGTGCAACTCTGCCACCTAGTGTTGTTGATTCTGGATGCTGATGAGCCAGAACAGTTAATATTTGTCAGACAAAATAACGGCGTGATTTTCCATTGACCTATGTTTGTTGCTTGTGTTGCTCCAGTTGTTGAGGAGCACAGCCAGATAGAAGAGAGGCCTGGTTTCTTATCTTACAACCTTTTTTTTTTTTAAAAACAGGCAGGCGTTGCATTCCAGTGGAACAGAAAAAAGGCACATCACCAGAAACTTGTTCTACAATGCTGTTTATCAATACTGCAAACTAAAAACAGGCAGCAAATGGAAACATGAGGCACTGAAAGGAGAGAGAGAAAAAAAGCCCACTGCACTTAGAAAATAAGTTGATTCAGGCGTTCATTTTTTGTACAACTTTTAGACAGCTGCTTAATATCTCTTTATTTTTATCATCCAAAAAGAAAAATTTTTTTTTCCCCAAATAAGTAGAAAATGTCTCAACACTCAAACAGTCCAAGTTGCTGAGATCTGTAATGAAAATATATACAAAACAGTCAAAAGGTTTGAGCAATTCCACAGAAACAGAGCTTGTACTATAGGAAAAAAAAAAAACAGAACATCTAAAAGGCAAAGCTGAAGCACTTCTATTCTGCAGCCTTTTTGAGTTGTAGCTCAGTGCCATGAATAAATCTATTCATTTGTCAATGCTTCCATGCTGCAGCTTTCAGTGCAGATTCACATTCACAAGCCAACATTGTCCAGTATGAACATCTTCAGCTGAGAGATAGATCTCTTGACCACATCGCTAAGCTGATGCCTTCTGTTTATGTTAAATCAGCCATGATGATCCCATCAGGGGGTTTTGGGGCCAGAGACACCGGGGGGCTCCTGTGGTTCTGTTTGCTCAGATGATGCAGAGTTCAGACTTGAGGTGTTCTCCTCTTTCCCATCCAAGGAGAGAAATTCATGAACAGCAGTCTCTATTTGAGGCCTGAAGGTGTGGTTCATCTTGGGATCCACGACCTGAGTAATAATCCTGTCCACACCAGACTCCAGCATTCCTGATCTGAGAGAAATCAGTAGGATTTAGTCAGACATCTTTTGAAATCTGCTGCACTTTGTACATTTTCTTGATACAATCTACTAAAATCCTTTGGACATGCCCTGTCAGTCTGGGATCAAAACCACACCCGAGCTCGGACTGGTAATCTGTGATACCGGGCATTTGCCCAGTGGGCTGGTCCAAACGTCAGCGTGCGAGGGCCGACCCTCCTAAATCATACCGGCTCCATCACTTCCTCTCCGGCCGAAGCTCCTACCTGTGACAGTAAATAACTCAAGGAGCTCAAGAAATGTCAGTTACCTAAGTAATGCATGCAGTATATATAGCCCTTCCTTGTCATACACATCCTATTGACGGCTGGCATATGGTGTCATTTTCCATTTCTTCAAACTGTAAAATCTTTGCAACTAAACTAAATTATAATAAAACTAAAATGCTTTATTTAAACCAAACTACAATGTTCATCTTATATTTGGTGAATTTATGTTCAAATATTTTGCAAAAATATGTTGCAGTGCATGATGGGGTTTGGCATCTAAAGGCTAACGTTTCCTATCTTGCGTGCATTGTTGCCAGGTTGGGATGTTTCTCAATCTGGTAGTTTAAGATGGCCGTCTATGGGGAAAAAAATGTTTTTCTTTAGATTTATGGCCTAAGAGATCAATAGACTTTGGTTTTGTTTCAAATTGGGCGATATTTCGATTATCCAGGCGGTTTATGAAAATTTTTTGGGCTGGAAAACGTGATTTAGTGACATCTGGCAACTCTGCTGAAGTAGTGAGTGGCGCTGGTCCATGGGAATACGGATGCTTCAGTTATATTTTCATTTTAGTCACATTTGAGACACAAGCGTTCAACTGTACTTCAATTTTTTTTCCCGTAGGGTGGGGGTCCATATGTGGGCCCGTTTAGATAGAAAATCGCCAGGGCCGAATATCGTTCCCGGTCCGAGCTTGACCACACCTATCCTTCCACCCATTCAGAGCACCTTTCTGTCTTTTTCATGTTTAGCTATTTTTGTATTCAAAAAACTAATACAACTTTTTAGGACCTTTAAAGCGTATAACAAAAACAAAAAACAACTGTTTTCCTGTATTAAAAAAACAACAACAACAAATAACTAACATTTATCTAATACAAAAAAGCTTTTTAAATTAGACATTTAAAATCAGATATCCACTCTACCATTAAGCTAAAACTGTCTGTAACTACAAAGCCTTTAAGCATGACCCACTTTTGGATTCTGCTACTAATATCTTTGAAATTAATAATCCAAATAACCATATTTTCCAGACTATAGAGCGCGCCTCACTATAAGCCGAACCCTCAAAGCTTTTTAAAAAAACTGGAAACATATAAGCCGCAGCAGGCTGTATGCCGCTGATATCTACTGAACTTTCCCCATCTATTTCAAATAATAAACAGTTTTTTGTTTCCTTCTTTTGCTTGGTGCCCCCATAAAAAAACAAAACAAAACAAAAAACCACTGACTTCACCCGGCCGCCACTGATGTTTGTGATGCTGCAGCTGTAAAGAAAAGCTTTGATGCAATATTTGCTTCATTTTCAGGAGCCATTTGACTGAAAGTCTGTATGCCCATTATTAGGCCAATCACAGCAATCGTTAGGTAAGCTTTACCTTTCAGATTAAACCTCAAGTTTCTGTGATAACTCTATATTTGCAAGAGGAAAAAAAAATAATACAAGAAATGTATTAATTTGGCTTCCTTCCTGAATTGATTCTGTTTTGGCGCATCGTTCTATTTTAATACAATTGTTATTAATTAAGACTGGTGTGTTTCCCCTTCTTCCCATAACTGAACAACTACAACAACTGTGTTTTCTTGTTTCTAACTGTACCTTAAGAGAATTTGGAAAAAGTCTAGAAGTCAGAACTTTAAAGGAATAGTACACCCAAAACATGATTACCCTTCATTTTCTACTCACCCCCATGCTGAACAACACCCTGGAGTACTTTTTTGATATCTCAAATGCATCTGGAATCTGGGAGGCTTCTTGCTGTCTGCTGACATTCAAATAATGGAGGTCTATTGTGCCCGAGAAGACAGAAGGTCCATAAAGTCCACAAAAAGCGTGTCAATATTCCTCCATACTGCTGCGTCCAATGTATTCCAAGTTTCCTGAGTGGGTAGCATCCAGAATTTATTCGAAGCGAGGGTCATTTAGAATGTTTTTTAGAGCATAAACAGTAGTGTATAGGATTTCCACCAAGCGTAGCCGCCCATACGGCGCTTCATGAAGCTCACGGAAGCCGGCAGACCAAACCAGATGAAAGTGCGCATTCAGCGCCTGCTCTTCCAATAATGCAAGCGTAGAGAAGAAATGTGATGTGCCGCTTACCTGTGCAAAAGAAAGAAACAACGCGAAGAAAAATGTCTGAGGACTTCCAGTGTTGAGGAAGAGCATGAGTTCTTTGCGAGCTGAATCGCTGGTTTGGTCTGCCGACCCGGCTTCCGTGGATTCTCGCGATGAGAACGCCAGCGTAATGCTTGCGCTTTCAGGAAATCCCATACACTACTGTTTATGCCTAAAAACATTCATTCTAAACTGACTTCGTTTCGGTAAGTAAATTCTGGATGCTACCCACTCAGGACACTTGGAATACATTGGGCGTTAGCGTATGGAGGGAATATTGACACGTTTTTTGTGGACTTTATGGACCTTTCTGTCTCTCGGGCACCATAGACCTCCATTATTGAATGTCAGCAGACAGCAAGAAGCCTCCCAGATCTCCAGATGCATTTGAGATATCAAAAAAAGTACTCCAGGGTGTTGTTCAGCATGGGGTGAGTAGAAAATGAAGGCTAATCATGTTTTGGGTGTTCTATTCCTTTAATATGAGAAGAAGATGCACTGTTAAAAAAAAAAAAAAAAAGCAATACCCTGAAACATAAAAAACAACTTTATTTAGGTTAAAGGAGTTTGCAATAGGTTTATATCCCTTAAGAACTCAACAATAAAGTTCTCAATGTGTTTTTCCTACAATAAAACTACAGTGCATCCTTTTTAAAGGTTGGAGAACCGGTGGCAGAATGGAGAGATACATTTTTAAGCGTTTTGTGTAATTATTCAGTAATTAAACAATAATTTTGCAGGAAGTCTTAATATTTGCAGATAGTTGATGATGAGATGCATGAGGGGATTGTTCTGTAAAACTCACTGAACAACACTTTGTCTGAGTCCGTTCCTCATCTGGTTCTTGTTGATGGACGGGTTCCAGTCCTGCGTACTGAGGTGCGAAGACACAAAGTTGTCAACTTTTTGCCGCAGGTTCTGGTAGGCGGGCTGGAAAAGGTAACAAAGGTGCGTCAGAATTGCCAAAAAACAAACAAACAAAACAAACAAAAACGATGTTATTATCAAACTGGGTTCGTGTTTTTGACGCACTACCGTTCTAACAAAAGCAGCTGTCTAGAGAGGAAAAGCAGAGTACCTTCGTGTCGACATCAGCTAAACAGTCCCTGCGGAATTCATCGAAAAGCCCTCGGTTCTTTAAATGCTCTACAATCATGGCGATAAGCTGCGGGTCTCCCGGTGGAAGATTGGCCGGGTTAATGTTCATGTTACCGCTGTTCTCCGCCATTACTGACCCGACTGTTATTTACCTGTTAACAAGCTAGCTGAACTGTTCCTGTCAGCGCCTGGCGTCCAGCGAAGTGGGCGCTCGACTAATATCTCGGGATGAACCGTTGGTGGGTGGAGCCATTTTACCTCTTTGGTAGCAGTTTGCAGCTTGTACCGATAGGTAGTTACAAGAGTATAAATCGAACGTCTTAATTTTTGTGCGCATGCGCATTACGAGTCTGACCCCGGAAACGTTTCATTCAAGCGTCGTCGCGCAATGAGCACCAACGAATACGGGGAGTAAAAATACTGCAAGTTTGGCAGTAAAACGTTTCATAAACACTACTAGTCCTTACAGCAGAGCAAACACTGAGTTGTATCAGTGACGGAGGGGAAGAATATCCTCTTTTTGGCAACAACCGTAGTGAAGAGTGCCTGGCCATTTGTTTTTAAAGGTAACGTTAGCAATTTCGGCTAATCTGATTTGTGTTTTCTCTCATTGATCTTAAACAAGTGGGTGAAAAATCCAAATATCGATTAATTTATAGTAATTTACCTTATTGGAAAGGGATAGTTTGGCCTTTAATATAGATATTTTTTGTATGAGGCCTAATTTAATTAAGTTACGTTATAGTAGCTGACGGATCTTCAGTTTGTGTGTAAATGTCTATTTTGCTTAACCGGGAGAGGCATAATTTCATATTTTTTCACCTAGTTTATAAAAAAATTGTATTTTCATACCTGAAACAATCAAATTAATCAAATATTGAAAAAAATCGTCAACTAATAAATTGACGATTTATTTCATTTATCAATTAATCGTTAAATGGAGCATAGAGTTTGTAAAATATCCCACTTAGAGCAGTAACTATAACGAGATTGTAAAAAAAAACATTTAGCATTTAAGATAAAAAAAAACAAAAACATTTTTGTATGCCAATTTGCTCTATCTACTCCTTAAGTGGAAAAATTTTAGTTTTACCTTATTTAATGTCGTAAAAACTCTATAAGGAATCTTTGTCTACCTGTTTATTAATCGATTAATCAAAAAATAATCAACAGATTAATCAATCTGCAAAATAATAATTAGTTGCAGCCTTACATATTTTATTCTAATCATCTCCACCTACACAGATGTGAAAGAAAGTGTATAAATTTTCTTTCGTATTAATCTCTCAGTAACATTAATTTACCATTTTGTCCATTTAAATCAAACATTTCCCTTTCTTGTTTCAGATGAGCAGCGAGTCAGATGCCAATAAGGAGTTCATGGAGCAGCTGCGAATGCAGCAGCTCTATGGGCAGAGGAAAGACGACGGCACAGATCCATACACATACACTGACCCAGTGGATGGGACTGTGTATGACTGGGACCATGAAAAAAAAGCCTGGTTTCCTAAAGTACTGCCTGTTTTTCAATCTTTATTTCCAAATATTGTGTTGGGAATTAAACAAGTCGATGTATATGACTGTTTTAGTCTTTAACATAAGTAATCTTTATTGCTCTTTTTTTTTATTTTTTCAGTATAGAGTACTATATCAGTCTCCTAAAAGTTTAATGCGATATGAGCCCAATTTGTTTGGGCTGGTATGAGAGCTAATCCATTCAGTCTCCTTGAGATGCTCATATTTATACAAGAGTTTATAACTGAAACTAATCACAATATGAAAATACTTTGATTTAACCACAGATTTTTATTGCAATCCTTTAGAAACGGATATCAGATAAGTAATTCCAAATCTAAAAGCAGTATATGGTCACAATTTTTTGTTTCTCAAAATGTATTGTGAGACGTTAAAAATCGTAGAAGGTTTTAAGAAATGTTTTACATCTGGTTTCTTTCTTAATGCTAAGCGGGCCTGCCA
>JAGKQL010000034.1:3097551-3115051 GCA_018398635.1 Cyprinodon brontotheroides | reverse complement strand
CCCCTTGTTTATGTAAAATGAAGCTGATTCTGTTATTCAACATATTTCTCTGTGGTGTATTAATACACATCTAAGGAATCATACTGTCATAAAAATCCATTTTTCTGAGTTGGTTAATTCAATTAAATGCTGCAAAAATGGTACTTAAAAAAAATCTCCTTTTTCTATAACTCTTTCTGTGCAGAAAGAATCGGTGGCTCTGGCTGTGCGTCTGATTGACGAGTCAGAGGTCCGAGGATATAAGCTCCACGTGGAAGCAGCTCGGTTCGAGTTGAAAGGCCAGTATGATGCCAGCAAGAAGAAGAAGAAGAGCAAAGATTATAGAAAGAAGCTACACCAGCAGCAGAAGTAAACCCCATCTCCCCCTATATTTGAAATTTTTTTAAAACACCAGAAAAGTAAATATAGAGCAAGCAGAATTTATTTAACATGTTGGAAGAAATGCTGTTAATCTTTAATGTTTGTGCACATCAAATATAAACATTATTGGTTTAGTTTCAAGCAACTATTTTAATTTTTTAATCTTTAACTCTCTAAGTTTTAAAGTTTTAGTCCGATAAAAAACAAAAAAACAAAAAAAAAAAACAATTTAAGCAGCCCTTTTAAATTATATGTTTTGTATCCTAAAATCTACTGTTTAACAAAAACTGGGTGAAATAGCATAAAATAGGAAAACAAAACTAATACAAGCATTAATGGGGGTACTTGTGCAGCCTGGAAGTGACTTGAAGTTGCTTTCAAGTTTTCCAGGTCTGGTATGAAAAATATAAAATTAAGGATAAATACAGGTTGATTTGCAAAATGTCAGCTTGCCTTTTAACATCCTATCTTATGAAAATTTCTAAGGTAAAAATATTTTTATAGTCTGTAGCCTTCCTCTAATCTTTTTAAAGTGGAAAAACGTGACAAAAGTTGGTTGAGTTACCAGAAGAAGATAAACAGATAATCTGTATTTTTGACTTGCAATTTTTTTTTAAAGTGGAGATGGTGGGTCTTCAAAAAAAATTATGAAAATCCTCCACAATACCTTTAACGGCATTGGTTCATCGACTAAATTCTAAAAAAAATAAAATAAATGAAGTGAAATTTTCACCAGTATTTCCATTTTTTCCCTTGATATCTAGGATAGGAGTTCTTGTGTGGTTCTCAGTTCTTTGTTCCTCTTGCAGGCAGCTGGACTGGAGACCTGAGAAGCAGGGAGAAATCAGGAAGAGGCATGAAAAGGTCGTCATCATCAGGAACATGTTCCACCCCAGTGACTTTGAGGTGCAGAAAAAAAAAGACTCTCATTCACACACACGTATCAGTTAATATTCAGTTTGGTGTAAAACTGTCATCTGGGTTTGTCTGTTTCAGGAAGACCCGCTGGTGCTGAATGAGTATCGCGAGGATCTAAGGTCAGAATGTGAGAAGTTTGGTGAAGTCAAGAAGGTTATCATGTTTGATGTGAGTTTAATGAATCCCACTACTAAACTTTGGATTAACTCAACCATTAAGAAAAAGAGTGAAGCCTGTTGGTTTCTGTGTGTTTGCCCTGCAGAGACACCCTGACGGTGTTGCATCAGTTGCTTTCAAGGAGCCGGAGCAAGCAGATGCTTGTATTCTTTCATTCAACGGCCGCTGGTTTGGAGGAAGACAGCTGTCTGCGCAGCTCTGGGACGGAACCACAGACTATCAGGTCAGAACTGCTGAAAACTTTACCGTCTGCAGACAATGGACCGGAAACCAATGTTTCCACCAATGTTTGGATCACAGAGGAATCACCTTTCATAGTTCTTACAATACGCATGTCGTTTCTGTTATTTGGTCATTTGTTGACGGTTAGTTACTGCTTTGATAGAACTGGATCTTGACGTTGGACTTAAGGGGTTTAAATGTTTGACAGCTGTTTCTTCGTAAAAAAAAAAAAAAAATGCTTTGCAACTTGTGCTTCCAAATGTGGCCTTTGCACATCATGCTTAGTAGTATTGGCAGTATCATGCTGTGGGATGCTTCTTTGGCGAGACACTGCAGTATGTCTAATGAAATTCTTCATTAGTTGCTGAAAGTTGTTGCATGTTTGTTGAACCAAATTAAACTAAAAGCCAAAAACCTGAATGAAAATCTAAATATGTTTGCAGGTTGAAGAGACGTCACGTGAGCGGGAGGAGCGGCTAAAAGGTTGGTCTACATTCTTGGAGGAAGCAGATCAACAAAAGCCGAAAGACGGTACCAGCAAAGCAGCAGAGAGCAGCACAGAACCCAGCGAGTCCAGCAGCACCACAGAACCTCAGCAAACAGAGCCGCAATCATCAGAGCAACCGGAGGAGCGAGTGGACTCTACTGACAGCAGCCTGGCAGGAAGTGACAACGAGGAAGCCCAGAGTCCTGATTCAAAGTGAAGAGCACCGTCGTTTTCAGCGCAGGATATGGGGAGGACAGATGTGGACAGTTTTAGCTATTTTTTTGTAATGTAGAAAAATAAAACAATATTTTCCTTCCCTATTTTCATAAGTTTGGTTTTCATTGTGGAGTTCGACTAATCTGTTCCTCCTCTTTAAATATACACCTTTAGTTATTATTTGCATTATTGTGCTGATAAATCTCATTAGGAACACAAATCTGACCATAACTGGATGATTGATGCTTGTTTTTATTTAAATTTAGGTGTGATCTGATTTTTTATTTTTTATTTTTTTGGCTTCTAAGGTAAATATGTTGGTTTAATACATCAGTGACAGAAATCAGGAAAACCCCTTTGGGTTTACCGTTATGCATGGTGTTAGCAGTATACAATATATATAAAGCCTTTACAGACCTTAACGACTTCTTTAAAAAAATGATAATGCAAAAAAATGTGGTTCTTATTGCATTGTCTCCACTTAGAAAGCTTGGTGAGTGTTAATCACAACACATCTAGCTGGAGTTAATACTTAGAGCAAACTTCAAAATAAATGCTTCGTTTGGTCTAAAACAGAAACAGATCTGTGGTGTTTTATTTAGTTGTTTTTTTTAATGGGCAAAATTTAAAATATGTGCTTCAGCAGTATTGCATGGCTTCAGAAAGGAACTTAAAATGCTAAATAGAATCTGCTTCAGATTTATTAACTAAAGTTTATTCTGATAACTAAATGGAAGCAAAAACAGCTTGTTAGATGTTTGCATTGTGTGACTGATCTCTAGAGCTAATTGCTATTCACTGTAAAGAGAAAACGCGTTTTTAATCCTTGTTTCACATTTTTTTGGCTATTTTAAATTTCTTTACTTAAACACCAAAGTTGGCAGAAGAAAGTTGAGCTCAAACCTCACATTTTTTTTCTAATAGTATTTCAACTTACTTTCAACTTTCTCCAAAATTCGATCATATTTAAGAAAATTTGGGTTATCTTTTTGCAACTTTTTAAAAATGTTTCATTATTTTGAAGTTTGGGACTCTGTTCAAAACCAGACTAGTCCCTCGGTCAAATATTTTAGAGGATTAAGTTTCTCTGTTTTAATGTTTGAGCATAGCTGTGAACGTCCCAATAACTCAAATTTATCATGTCCTGTTGTCTTTTTGACATTTTCTGTAAATAAAATCTTGTTAACTTAAGAATAAAATGGCAAATATCACTGAATTATTTTCAAATTACCAGCTCTACAGTGAACTGAATAAATAGGGATCCGTAAAATATTGCAGATCAATAGTACATAAAGGGTACAATAGTACATAAAGGGTGAAAGAAAATTAAAAAAAATATATTCTGCAAGTTTTGGGTTTATTTATTTGTATATTTTCAGCAACATAAACAAAATAGGGCTCACTGTAAATCAAGTCTGGTTTTAGACCTAAAGCTATTGCATGTATGTAGTATCAAATCAAACAAAAAGCCAAAAACATGATTGATAAATATATTTAAATTTTAGGAAGAATATCTTTTATTGAAAGGCCTTGTGTCAGAATAAAAAGAAATCAACCTCAACTATCTTTTATAATTAAACATTTATCTGTGTCAACTGCTTAACCAAATTCATGCTTTCATTGAACTCTGGTCAACAATTTAATAAATAAAATGATTCAGAACAAACATTTTGTGCTGAGGGAAGGATTCCATTGGTCTAAAAGCTGACAAAGGGGCAATAAACACTGAGATGATCATCATTTAAACAGGAGAACGAACCAAAGAAAAACCAACATTGATGCCTAACATCTGTATCTGATTTTGAATATAGTTACAACAGTTTAAAAAGTCAAAAAATGCTGTGTTTCATTTAGATTATATGTAGAGAGTTTGGAGATTAAAATTTAAAAGTTTGTTGGTTTTGTTCTGACTGGCCCCTGTCTTTTAAAAAAAAACATATCTACTGGAAGAGATTATTAGGGCCAGCAGGAAAAAAAAAAAAAAATTTAACTGATTTTGAATTTCATTTTCAGTTTAATATGGGAAAAATTCAGAATTCTGGCTTTTTATTGTCAGAGGCCAGTCAGAATTCTGAGATTAAAAGATCAGAATTCTGAGAAAAAAGTCAAATTCTGAGATTTCGGAGACGTCAAAATTCTGAGAAAAAAGTCAAATTCTGACTCTTCTGACAATAAACTTGTGTAATTACCCGGCAAGTCAGTACTCCCCACTTTTCCCATGTTAAACCGGAAAACAATTTAAAAATCAAATCAGTTAACTTTTTTTCAGTGGCCCCTAGTCCTCTTTCCGTAGGTATCTGGATGATTCAAATACTACCTTTGTATTGTTTAGACTAAAAACCAGTCTGCTCTGTTTCAGTGCCTGGTTTGAATGTTAGTGAGAGAAAATAGAAATCCAGCAGGTAAATAAACCAGTTTTCTAGGATAAAGTGAAGTGGAGTATTTTAACCTGTCTGACCACTAGGGGGCACTGTGACTCTTTTATATAGGTTTTTTTTAAAACCACAAATATAAATAAAAAAACATTTTAATAGATTTCCAGAGATCAAAACAGAGAAACATAAAAAGTCATTGATGGATAGATTTTTGTCCTTTTTATTTTTAATAGAACACCAAAAGCCTATTAAATCAAAGTTGTCTGTTTTTAGGACTGTTTTTGACAAAAAGAATTTTCCTCCCATCCCCTTCCATCACTTTCAGTTCAGCCTTTATCTTTAAAGTTTGAATTTTCCTTATACTAACATGCTTTATTTTTGCAGCTGCATAGATGACCGATAGTGTTTTTTGGATTCCTAGATCCTCAGCCACTGTTTTCACAGGAGGTGTTAAAGTGTTTATCAGCTTTTAAGAATGTGAGAACGATGCAAAGTTCTGCAGATCAGTGGTTCCATTGTTATTTTACGGCTAGAGACAGTAGAGCTGTTTAATTCAGTACATTTAATATACTGTCAGGATTTGAGTACACCGCTTTTCTAATCCTATTCAGAGCTTTATGCTATCACATTTACATATAAACTCTTTACAGCCTACAACTGATTTTTTTTAAATCATCAAAAAGTTGACATAATGTTGTTGTTTCTTCACAGCAATGCAGCCAATAATCAGCCTTTATGATGGAGAAACTTTTCATGTTAGCTTAGTGAGAAAACAAAAACAGAAAGACAAACAAAAATCAGGGCTGGAAACTTCCGTCACATGATCACGATCATTGATTTTAATACTTTAAAATTGACTTTAAAAAACGTTCAGAGATTTGTGATTTGACTTTGATCTTTATGCCTATGACTTGGCACTTCAATTGGACTTGAACCAGTTTACTTGAAATAATTTGATATCTTACCCAAAACCAAACTCTTAAAACACCTTTTATTTAATGGTACAGAGTGTAATAGTTATAGGGATTTACTGATATAAACATAGCATATTATCTATATGTATGTTATTTATTATCACCTATAATAAAGAAGGTCTCAATCTTCGTATTTGCCTTGCCTTAGACTTGCTATTTACAATCACATAGGAGTGGATTTGCATTTGTGGAGACAGACATCTTTTGCACTAAAGCAGCACAGAGCTGACAAACTAGTGACTGTGCAGATCGCCATTATGCTCGAATGTAACTTTGGGAAGTGAGGCCTACATGCTATCCTACACAGTCTAATACAACACTACTTATAAAATGATCTATGTAAACCTGACATAAAGGCCTCAACCGGCAACCGCCCGATGGGTAGGAGTGCCCAAAACGGGGGGATGAATCAGACTTAATCACATTAAACATACAATATGGCTTTGTTAAAAAAAAGACTCAAAGGACTTAACCCTTTAAAGCCCGATCCAAGAATAAAACAAAACAGAAAATTACTTTTTGGTTTGAAGTCCTTATTTACAGCCTTTTAACAAAATATGTAAAAAGAAAAAACAGAAACCTACATTTTTGATGTTAATAATTTATTACTATGCGATAAGTCAAGATTATTTTTTGTGTAGTCTTCTGCCCTCTGTTATCAGGTATATCTGATTGTGTACAATAGGATTTTTGAGCAAAGTTTTTACCATTAAATTATGCAAAAGGTGTCAGACACAAAACATTTCAGAAACCATATGTATTAAATACGATACATTTGGCATTACAGGGTTAAAAATGTCAATTTTAAGACTTGGAATTTGACTTGAGCGCTATCTGTCTTGACTTTGATTCGAGTGTGACTGTCTTTGCTTAAAACTTGACTTGGGACATTAGGATAAAGCAATGAGATGTACTTGAGATTTAAAAAAACTAATTTGGAGACAGAGACATTGTTTTATTATTCACGAAGATTCCGAAAATAAACCTCAATCACATTTGCAGACAAACATTAAACTGGGAACTTCTAGCTCTTAGCCTTTTGAGTTAGAGCCTAACAAAAAGTTAAGCCATAATACCTATGCAGAAGAATATAGTTTCTGTGTAGTTTGATAAATTGTTGTGAAAATAAAGTCACTTTAACTTAAAGAACTTTTGTAAATCTGTTGCCATTGCTTCTCATTCCCAGTGTTGCTCATTGATTTATTAGCATTTAAAAAGTATATGTAACATCAGAAAGTCCACCTCAGTGGTTTATACTTTGAATTATAAAGGTATTTTCTGGTACCGGTATATCTCTACCAGCTCTACACTTGTTGCTCATTTTTGTTTGGTAAAATACTTCAAACTCAAACATCAAACATCTCAGTTCCCACCAAAGCTCCTCAATTGGTCTTAGATCTGGTTACTGCTGAAAGGTGTCACCCTTCACCCCAGTGCAAAGGATTATTTATTCCCTTAAAAATGTTACCTCTTAGATTGCTCACATCATGCTCCAGTCATCGTCTCTTCAGGAGTGGTCAAAAAAGAAGAACTTTTTTCCAGAAAAGATGCTAAAGTCAAGTAATTTATCACATTTACTGACCCACTCACAACTATTCATGTTTGTACAATATCTCAAATTTTCCGATGAATATTCTAAGTCATCCTGGTCATAGTCATTCCATAAAAGTTCACAAAACCAATGGGACTTGGTTTCCAAGATTTGAAGATGTTTTGCCTAGCCTCCAGGAAGCTTTTTGTCAATTCAAATATGTCACGGATCTCCACGGAGCCCTCTGATGACATGGTCAAAAAATTTTTTTAATTGTGGCCACAGTAAGTAGTATTTCGCGGCCTTAACGCACATATAGTATGTAACGCACTTAATAGCACGCATAAATACTATTTTGTGGCCATAGCGGCATAAGTTTAACGCTTGCGCATCGTACTATTCACTACTGCATAATAAGTTTAGCGTCTTGCCACGATACTAATAAAGCTTTAAGTTTAACGGCGCGCATCTAAATACTATTTAAAGCCCGCGGCTAATGCGTCGCGCCGCGAAGTTAAACGGCGCATTGGCGCAATAAGTAACTACTATTTCATACGAAATACTAATGCGTGCCGCGCAATGTTTAAATCGTGGCGCATCTAAATACTATTTCCTCGCGGGCTAATGCGCATAATAAGTTTAACGCGGCGCATGAAATACTTATTAATAATATTAATATCATTCCTGGACAACTGGGTAAAAGCAAATGCGAGCGCTTCTCTAAGGTCTAAATGCCTTCGATTTGCTTACTCTCCAGTCGGGTTCGCCAGTCATGTGACATTTGTTGCTAAAGGACGCCATTTTAGGTGGAAAAGGCGTAGTGTAAACAACTTTGCAGCATAGCTAAACCAGAAGGACTAAAAGATTGAGTTTGTTACATAGCAGCCTATCAAGATAAGTCATTACAGTTAACATAAGCCCCTAAAACAGAGGCGGATTTATTGATATTATTAATAAGTATTTTGTGCGTGCCGCGATAAACTTATTGCATTGGCCACAGTAGTAATTTACGTGCGCCGCGTTATACTTATTCGCATGGCCCCTTGAAATACTACTAAATCGCCACGCAGGAATGCACTTCGCCGGTGGCCACGAATTAAACATTTTTTTGTCCATGTCATCAGAGGGGCTCCGTAGGATCCACAGTGAGTTTAGTCTTTATAGACAAGGCCTTTGTATTGCTTGGAAACATGCAAATGGTAACCAAACACGACCCACTCATCAGTTAAAAACAACATCCTGCTTGTCTTGATAAATTATATATTCAGACACTGCAAGTTATCCAAAATTTTGCTGTGATTTGTCTAACAAGTACTAAATATTATCCCGTCATTACAGCTGTAGTTTCTTGTTCCTTTCACCTTCCTACATTTTTTTTCATGACATTTTTTATTAGTTTCTCCAGTTTGGGCGTCTGAATTATCCTTTTGCCCTACTGTGGTCAATTAAAGTGGGTGCTGTTGTTGTAAATGTTTTATAGAGACAGAGGCAGGGTTTGACTTGACTTTTTTCCCTTCCCTGCAGAATAGAGGACACTTACACAAAACTTGGTAAAGAAGAAAAAAAAACTAGCTTGGTTCTAATGAGCTTGAATTAGAAAATACTGGCTACTTTTCAAAATGTTCAGTGAGAAGTTAAGCAAAATTATTATGAAAAAAGTCACATTGTGCAACATAGGTCACGTTAAGGTTCTGATTAGTAAAGACAAGATAAAAACAGGTAAAATGAGGAATAATTAAATGTGACACAATTGATGGTAAACATGGACAATCCCAATATGGTATCAGCACCTTTTATTTTCATTGGTGCACTTTAAAAGCTCCACGTTGCTCCATGCAGCTTTTTGCAGCATAAATTTGCTCAGATTTAAAAATATTTCTGTGAAAATTCTTCTTCATTAGCCGCATGAGTTGTTTATGTTTTCAGCTGTTGTGCATGCAAGGAAAAATGTTGGCTCTGTCTCAGCTAGTTCCTTTTTGTAAATTAAACCCCCTGATTCCCAAAGATTTCACTTGGAACAATCGAGCATGAACACACCCACCAAGCCTCTGATGTACAAAATGGTCTTACATGATGCAGAAAGTTCAACTGAGTAAAGAGAACCATAAATGACTTTGAACACTATGTTCCTTTGCTTGCAGCAAACCATAGTAACAACACAGCTTTAAAATACAGCAAGGACGCATGAGTCAACACAGAGGCGCGGACAGGGAATGATATGGGATGGGAGTGGAGATGGAGGAGGAAATGGACAGAGCATGTGTTTGTGAGTGTGTGTTCTGTTCCCTGGAGTCCACCCTGGAGATCGCTTGGGAAAAAGACCTCTAGGTCTGCCTGAGGTCTGAGCTGGTGCCAAGAAAAGCAAGACTAAAATAGAGGGGAAGGGGAGAGAGAGAAAGAGAGACTTCATATCTGAGAATCAAACACATGGTGTTGTGGAGAAACATTGGGTTTGAAGACAGCGAGGGCGTGAGAGGAAGGAGGAGCATAGGAGATGAGGAAATGGTGTGAACAAAGCTTTACATGTGAGGAGCAATGTATGGAAAATGAAAAAATTCACATGCTGTCTCTCACACACACTCAGATTGGAACCACATGCTGATACAGAGAAGATCGGGGATGGTTCGATTTCCATCCTGCACTGGGATGGAGAGTGGGCGAGATAGAGAGGGGGGGATGGAAAGCACCCGTGACTGTAGATGATCATCGGCCATGGGAAATTCTTTGTCTGCTGCACTGTGTGGACAGGTCCGGTCCATTAGCAGCAAGCATGGGAGGGGACTTCCACTGTGTGAACCCACAGTTTCAGTCCAAACTTAGAAAAATCAGACATCAGAATAAAATCAACTGATGGGCATTTCTCAATTGATTCAATTATTTTTATCACACTCAGTTAAGAGTGTTTCACTTTTCTCAATGGCTCACAAGTACCTCCAGATGACTAATAAAAGACCTGAATCAAATACTGGTGAATCAGTGCTGTTTTTGCAAGATACAGTTTTTTTTTTTTTTGTTATACATCTGTGTGAGAAAATTACATTTTGATAAGAACTAGACATCTCTGAGAGGTGAGTGTGGATGAGGCTGGGAGAGAAAAGAGGGAGTCTATGGAAGAAATGCAGCTGATCTGCTGCAGTTTGATATTTAGTGGAATATTATTAGGGTGTGTTTTTTATAGTAGTCAAACTGCTTCCTGAAACAAAGCTCAGCCAGCTAAAGGGAAGCCTTCATTTTAACAAGGACTTTGCAAGTTTTTTGTCATGTTTTAACCCCTAACTACACTGTAATTTACTAGAAGTGTATGTCACAGACAAACACAGTAGCACATATCTGTGCAGTATATATTCAGATCCTTCTATTCTAATAACCCTAAATAAAATCCAGTGAGATCAAATGTCAGCTTGTTGTCCACTTGTTTGTAAGCTGATCTCAAATGTTCTGTTAGGTTGCTCTGATTAGACAAAACAAATCTGTAACTTTTGAGCCCAACAACCTCTGCACTTCACCTTTTCACATCATCCAAACCATAAAACATGGTGGTGGTGGTATCATGTTGAGTCGATGCTTTTCTTCAGCAGGGACAAGCAGAACTTCGCAGAGCTTTAGAAGATGAATGGAGCTAAATCTGGAACAATGCTGCAAGAAAACTTGTCAGTTGTATCAAAAGATTAGAGACGGTTGAGGTCCTCCTTCCAACGGGACTAGAATCCTTACTATACAGCCAGAGGCACAATATGATGGATTAGATCAGGGGTTTCAGACTCCAGTCCCCAGAGGCTGATGTCCTTCAACTTTTAGATTTATCTGTGGTCTAAGACACACGACTCTCTGCTTTCAGAAAACAACAGATTCACAGCAAAATCCTTCGGATACATTCATCTCGTAAAGCTTTTAAATCTCCTTTATAATGTGCTTTAAAAGGCAGATTATATCCTACTCAACTCTTTTCAGTTTGCAACTCTTAAAAGACAGAAGTGCTCTATAGTCACAACGTAGAAAAATTCTATCTACAAAATGATCAAAAGGTCCCTGCAGTGTCCACCTTAATACAGTATGTCAGAATGAAAAGCTTTGTACTGTGTATTAACTCATCCATTTCAGAAGCATCTGAGGATTATTTTTAATTAAAACAGCGGATATAAAAGTGTGCCGATCCTGTTAATTCTTTCTTTGTTACTTACTTTTGATAAAATTAATCTAAAACAAACTGGAATATGTTCCTTTTTAAGGCAGCATACAGTATATTTTATCCAAATTGAAAAGAACATCAAACAAAACCGTTAAAATATAAAAGGTTATAGTCATGGAAAAATCGTGCTGCAGAAACCCACACCCTTTCACTAATGCGCAAGGTGACAGACTAGACAGATCTACTATCTATCTATCTATCTATCTATCTATCTATCTATCTGTATCTATCTATCTATATGTCTGTCCTATCCATCTATCTATCTATCTATCCTTTCTGTCTGTCTGTCTATCTATCTATCTGTCTATCTATCTATCTATCTTATCCACCCAGTGCTAGCCTATCTATCTATCTATCTATCTATCTATCTATCTATCTATCTATCTATCTATCTATCTATCTATCTATCTATCTATCTATCTATCTATCTATCTATCTATCTATCCAACTCTTATTAGTGCATTTGCATAATGCTCAAAATAACTCTGAGGGCCTTAAATCCAGCTGCTGTACTTTGAATTTTTTCTCTATACTGCAATATTCTAGAATCACTACTGAAACTCTCTCTTGGCCTTTTCGCCCAATAAAATCTCTCACTGAACTACGTGAGCTCCAGCATCATTGGGATTCCATAAGCTATTTTTTTTATTTTACATTAAATCTTATGCACTTTATATTAAACTTTAAATTCAAAACTTTTGTAAACCAAAGCAGCTTAAATCTCTGACTCCATCTGTTTGTGTTTGTTGTCTCTGGTCTTGAAAGTTGCCCAGTAGTCTTAATTTATGATACCTATATCCCAACCTTAACGGGGGTAACATTATTAAAATTCTTCATCAAGTCAGAATCTCCAGGTGAGAGGGAAGGAGAACTTGGCATTGGATATTCAAACACTACAAGAGTTTCTCTGTTTTTCTTGTGACTTGGAATCATAACTCTAAGCCCTATTATGTCTCCTCTGCTTTAACACTGCACCCTAGGCCCTCAGTTATTATTCTAAATCTTTTCTAATTGTCCAACCTTGGCTTGGCTCTTTCCATCACCTTATGAAATCCAGTTAAAGTAATTAATGTGTATAATGTGTGTGTAGTGTAGTCCTAGTGGCTGGCCATATCAGTGTATTTGGGGCATGCTTGTGTAAACAAAGTGAAGTCATATACGGGGATCGTTTCCACTTTCCCTTACATGAATAATATTATTGTAAACTATCTGTGACCTAACCTTCTCTGCTATAACTTTCCTGCTGAACAAAAACACATGTGGCTGGTTTGAAGACGGTTGGCCACTGCTGCAGAGGTGGGTTGCTGATTGTTGACATCACGGCGTCCTGGTGAGAAAACAGCAGATAGGACCAATTCTGGGTGCTTGTAAACTGTAAACTTTAAGCTGTATTTTAGCTTTTCGTCATCAAAATAATTACATAATTCTCCCTGCAGGTTTCATTTAGTTTTCACAACTGATAATTATAAGTTTACTGCATTCTTTATTTATCATCCTCTGTTGATTATTTTTTTAGCCAACCTGATTGTTAATTTAAGTTTTGCACAATCTTACATGTATGGGTCTGTTGTGTGTGTGTGTGTGTGTGTTTTTTAAGTGGGAGCATGTAGGGAAACAGGGAATGAATGTGTATGTGTGCAGTGAAGGCTGATTTTTGGACAGGAAATGCCTGTGCAGATGGAACAGTAATGTGGACACGATGAGAACGGCATACAGGAAACAGCCTACACTGCAGCTGTGTTCGTGTCATTAACTGCAGCGGCTTGCTGTAATAGCCAGAGGAGCCAATTCACTCAAAAGTTTTAGGCCAGGAAGCTAGATGGCACTGCAGCATGTTATGTTTTAAACATAAATTCATCTTTTTTTTAAGAGGGATGGTAAAACACAGAGAGTTGATCCAAATAATATGAGTATTTAGTGTTTAATAGTATTTAATACTATTAAACTATTTAATAATACCACACAAAATGATGCCAAATGTAATTTTATACCTAGTTATTATTTCAAACTCCCATACATATTAAACATGAACATGTACCTCTCTAATGCAAACACTCTTTCTTATTTAATGCTTTAGGAAGACATGATACCACAGGAAAACAAGACTAGCACTCAGAGTTTGATTACCAGATAAACCGGGCTGTCACTGATCATTTTAACTTGTCCAAAGATTCTTTAATATAAGCAAAGCTACTTTCCCCTGCTATCTGTAGTACACATCTCTACCAATTCCACAGAATTGCTACAACTATGTCTGTGTCTGAAAGTCTGCCCTAAACACTATATAGGGCACTACATAGTGGTTATGCCATTTTAGATGAGTGTTTGAATATCAAGTGGATGAAAAAGTAGTGGACTCGAAATTTTCCACAATGTATCCTGAAAAGTAGTGATCTTCCATGGTCACTAGATGAGTAGATATATCCCAGAATGCTTTGCGCAGAAAGCTTTCCTCGCAAAGCATCATGGGATTTATTGTCACAGTGCCCTGGTTTCGCCATAGGCTGTTGCTACCCGACAGCGGTGACATATAACAAAGATGGCGCAGGCACCGTGTGAGGAGGCTGAGTCATGTGACCAACTGGGAGTGAAAAGTAGTGATCCGTCATTTGTCCGAACGGTCGGTTAACTGAGTTCACTATAAAGTCCACTATATAGTCCCTACTGTTTATACTGTTTGAGTGATTTAAGGGGTTACAGCCTATGACTCAAATATTGCAACGAGGCAATAATGATAATAATTAATAATGAGATAATAATGATAAAAACAGCCCTAGTTATGGGACTGTCATTTTTGTTAAATGTTAGATTTTTTAACTGTCAAAAACGTTAGTCAGCCTCTTTCATAAAACTTAAGAAAGTGTTTTAGAAATAAAATTAAAGACAATTTTTATTGGCTATTTAATGTCATATGGCTATATTGCTACTTAAAGTCCACTTCTGATTGGTTGAGATAATGATGACTCCTCTGGAAGGCCTGCTCTCACACTGAGTTTGGTTCATAACAGTGAAGAGTATATCACTCAGATATAAACTGAACCACAGAGCTGTTTGAAACACATTTCTGTTTGCATTATACAGTATATTTGAACAGCTCCAATATGTTCCTAGATTACCCTATCAACCCAACTGAGAAAGAGAAGTTTGGTTCCATGTCTAGTGAAAGGGAGTGAATAGCAGATCTTACTTTGATCAATAATGCATTTAATTTGTGATTCTAGTAGTCATTCTCATTTTTAAGTTCTGTCTTTGCATTCATTCTAAATGCTAAATTAAAATAGATATTTAGAGATTTATTGATTTATTGAGATTTTTTTGAGCAATGGCTTTTCTGTAGTTGAGAGGAAGAAGCTTATGGAAGCTGATCAGGAAGGCCAGCTCTGTGATTGGATGCCCCCTGACTTAATGCAGGAGGTGGGAAACAAAAGGACTCTAACTAAAATAACATCTCTGCTGAATAATGTCTCAGACTCCATGCATGAAGATGTTGCAGAACTGGAGAGCTCCTTCAGTGACAGACTGCTGCACCATAAATGCATCAGGGAGCGTTATCACAAATCCTTCCTCCCAGCAGTTTTAAGACTCTATAACCACCACTGTTCGCAATATCCTCAATAAGTTGTTACATTAATTCTAAATTTTTGTGGAGTTTCTGTCTTTAACACTTGAATAAGATGCTGCTGTCATTTTTCCACATATCTGGTGTTGCTGCTATTTTTTTTCCCCACATATCCATTACAATTCTTTATTGATTATTTATTCTTTCTGGATGCTAAGTATTTATATTGAATATGTTTATTTTCTTACCTCTGTCACATATTCTGCTACTTTTATACACTTTTTTTTAAATCCACATTCATGTAAACACTTTTGCTATAATCTTTTGCTGCTGCAACACCAAAATTCCCCCATTATAGGAAAATAAAGGGATTTCTATTCTATTCTATTCTATTCTATTCATTCTATTCTATTCTATTCTGACCTATTCTATTCTATTCTATAGTAGTTTAATTAACCTTGAGATGACTCATTAATTTGCAATTAAATAAGTTAGAGTTGCTATAATTTCAATTAAATATAGGACATATTTCTCCTTCTAAGAAAGGAATGACTTTGTTTAAAACAATTTCATTTAAAACCTCAGTTTAGGAGAGATTTCAAAGAGATGGCCTCACTCGAAGAGACACACCAACCGTCTTTGTAGTTTGATTGACAGAAAGGCAGGTAAACCACAGGGCATTTCAAGGCTGCTCAGGTATGTATGTGTGCGTGTGTTGCGGCCTCATCACTATTCATATGGCTGCGATATATTTGCTTCTCATCTGCATACCAGTCCAACAGGGAACAGATTAGCATTAGACAGAGAAAAAGTAAGATGGAGGGAAGTAGAATCACTTTAATTTTTAACAAGATGAGATGAAGGAGAGACAAAGAGCCATGTAGCGCTGGTGCTGCTGCTGACGCAGCCAGGAATGAATGAATAGAGACGGTCGACTGAAGGGGGGGAAGCTGGGAAGAAACACTGAGAGGGACGACTGCTGGCATCAATTACAAGACAATGAGGGATATTGAAATGATGATAAACACTAGATTTCCAAATGAAAACAACATTAAAGACAAGCTTTGGCTAATGTTGGCTATTGATCTCACTGCTGCTCTGCTTCACTTTGTCAAAATGTGTTTGTAGAACATTAAATGCTCATAAATAAATAAGCGTCATAAACAAAGTGGTGCAGTCGCAATGGAGTCAATATCTCATTAGCGGACTGCACGGAAACAGGCACACACACTAAGATATGATTTCACACACACGTTACTTGCCATAAAGCTTGTCAGCTTTGTTTAAAGGCATGATTTGTGTTAAGCGTTCTTAATTTTTGTTTAAGTTCTGGTTTATGTGGAGAATTAGATATGTCCAAGTAGATCTTTCTATGGCAGTGATAGAAAAAATGCAGCTACATGAAAAAATGCCTGTTGGTTTATAAATTTGGGCTGCTTAAAAATGCGTAGCAGGTATATTATGTAGATTTTAATTTTAAAGCAAGACATAGAGATGGAAAATCCCACGTTCTAAATCGCAAAAGTAATATTGTTATTCCTGTATATTGCTTGAATAAAAACATCCATTTTGAAAGCTATTACTTTAAATGCTAACTAAAAACTAGGTTCTTGATATAAAACAACCAAGGTAGCAATAAAATGTTGAATATATATATATATATATATAAAACAACACTTTAAGAAGCTCTTAAAAAGATAATAATTTACCCTTGTTAGTTTTATCCTGTTACAGATGGAAGCAGAGCAGCACCTGTGTTTTTAGAGACGAGGACCAAATCCATCCAACCAGCCTGCTCCATCCTCTCATTGCTCTAGAACGGTCTTCAACAGGGGGTCTTCAACAGGGGGTTCGCAACCCCTAGGGGGTCCACGGAGGTACTGGATGGGGGGGTCGCGAAAGTTTTGGTTGTTTAGATTTTTTATTTTAATATTCCCCCCTGCAATTTTTTCCCACTAATTGAAATGTGTCTTTAAATACAAATTAACATGAATTCAACTCACACAGCGACACACAGGAGCTCTTTCAAGCTGCGCACCGTTTCATTCACAACACCTGTCCCATCAACCAGGAATCAGAATCAGAAAAACTTTAATAATCCCAGGGTTAAATAACTTTCGTTACATTACTCCATCTGTAAAAGAGTGACTATAGGACCAGTTTGATACAACACAATTACATACAATATATGTAATTAGGGGGTCCATGCTCCATCTTGCCATCATTTTGGGGGTCCTTGGCCTGAAAAAGTTGAGGACCCCTACTCTAGAAGAAAACCTCCTACCAGGAGCAACTAATCCATTTCTTTGTGTTTAAGACTGAAATTTGGATTTGAAGAGATTATGCTTTTGTGTGACTGTAATTATGGCATGTAGCTACTTATATAGCGCCTTTTATTCAAGTCAGGAGCGCTTGGACCAAAGTGCTTTACACACTACATTCATTCACACCCATTCCGCGCGACACACTCACACACTGATTGTGGCAAGCTA
>JAGKQL010000034.1:3045892-3088063 GCA_018398635.1 Cyprinodon brontotheroides | reverse complement strand
ACTTTTGTGGACCTTTCTTTCTCGGGCATGCCAAGTAACCTCCATTATTTGAATATCAGCACCGAGCAAGAAGCCTCCCAGATCTCCATAGATGCGACTGAAGATATCAAAACACTCCCGAGAGTTTTGTTCAGCATGAAAATGAGTAGAAAATGAAAAGCTAATCATGTTTTGGCTGTTCCGCTTCAACTGCTGCCCAGCCCGACCCGACCCGGATAAGCGGAGGGAAGATATGGATGGATGTAATATTAATACCTGATTTTATTGACTGTATGACTTTGCCAGAAGAACATATTAAAGATGGGATGATGAGCATTTTATAGCATAAAATCCCAAATAACAGTTGCAATTCTTGTAACACCATATGGTGTAGCTGTTGTCCAAATTATATGGCCTTTACTGCAAAGGATATAGCTTTCCTCTTACTCTCTGTTTTTTTTTTTTTTTTTTTTTTTTTTTACAATTCTTTTAATGGTTTAGTTGCAACTTAATTTAGAATCAACCATGTCATTATGTCCATGCATTTAAAAATAGATCTAACCCCCTACTGCTGCCACACATATCTTGGCTAAGATCAGTATACAGTTAGGGCTTGATTTTCAGGAGGTTTTCTTGTCCTAAAACACTTGCGGGCAAGCTTGTATGCGCAGAGCAGATCTTCAAGAAAGGGGAAAAGTGATTTTAATTGCACTTGATCTTCCTGATCTACAAAGTTTTGGAATCAAACGTGCCAAATTGAACATGCAACTTTTTAAGTCGCTGTTCAGCAGCTGATGTGTGAAGATTCAATTCAGTTTATTTATTTAGCACCAATTCACAACACGCGTCATCTCAAGGCACTTTACAGTTCACCAGATCATACAGTCAAATATATTCAAAGTTTTTTCTATTTAAAGCTACAGTGTGTAATTTTCAGCGACATCTAGCGGTCAGACTGCAGACCGCCGTCAACATGAACAACTCCCCACGGCTACTCCCCGACAGTATGGCCCGGCGTTCTGAGGACAAAATGTCTTCCACGGCGTCCATCACCCTGCCTACATACTCAAGAGTGATGAGGTTTTGTTTACATAGATAATTTTACAGATAGTATTTATTTCCATTAGTCACCAATGTAGGGTATAGATTTCATGTAGACTTAAGATAATAAATATACCCGTTATTTTTTCTACATAAGATGTTGTGACGTTTTGGTGAGCTGCTTTGTATGGTGATATACACAACCCATGAAGTAATTGTAGTCAGTAGTTTAACAAGCGAGATTGTGTTTGCTGGAAGAATATATATTCCCGTTTACAGAGTCAAGTCTTGTTTGTGGTAGTTTATGGGTTACAAGGGAGCAAGGAAAGAGGCTGAGGAAGAGGGAGAGGCGGAGCAGGGGAGGCCCGTGCAGCTAGGAGCCAGGCTAGGGAGGGGTGGCAGCCCGGGGTGGAAGCAGAGGGAGGAGAAAGGCTTGAAGAGATCTCAAAGGAGAGCAGCGGGAAGAAGTAACCGAGGTATATATCCGGAAGAAATTATTTTACAAGAAAATTACTGAATCATTTACCTGCATGAAACGTCCTAAGAGGGGCGTTGCTGAGTAAAGTATACTGGAGAGTAACATCATTACGCAGCATGTTATTGTTTTAGACAGGTCTGAGCATCCTGTACTCCAAAACCTGCAGTGATATTAGACAGTGACATTTAATGGGGATTATTTACCTGTCCAAGAGAAAACTGGCAACTTGGCGTCACTTTGAAAACCTTTTTCCTCCATCAGTGACTTCCATCGTGTAAATGCCATGCCAATGTTAGAATAAAGTGTTTTTAATACCGCAAGTTTCTTATCCATAACTACTGCTTATTCTAAATGCGATGTTTCCGCTTCTTAGATGGCCAGGGGTTCGGTCAATCCCGCCGCAGCACCGTTGTGATACAGAGTAGGCATATGATCCTCCGTTAAATCTGATGTTTGGCCAAACAGTTTTCGAAGTCACCGCGCTGCAGCCTTTGTTCACCTTTCTTGTTACTGAGGCGAGTATACCTGCTTCTTCTTCTTCTTTGGTTTCAGGCAGACTATGGCTTCTTCTCAGGCATAATACTGCCATCTACTGTTCCAAACTACCCGTCTCAAGTTTCATCTCACCTCTCCAACTTGCGTATTAGTTATTTTCGGCGTCATGGGCGATCTACGCGGCCAGCCTAGTTTGTTGTTGAAACTCTGCGCTGCTGTAGCGCTTAAAGAGATATCCTGCCTCCATGGCTGCGAGACCCGCTCCTATGTAATTATAAAATATAACGAATTCTAAGGCATAACGCAAAATATTGCATGGGTTAAAGAGGCTGCGGGCTCATAGGTGATGATAAATAACATAGTTATGTATGTATAATATTAAAATTTCTGACTTTATATGCCTGTAATTATTACCACACTGCTGCGCTTTAAGGAAAACCAAGGTTGGTTGCATCGACTCATTGGCTTCGAATGCAATCCCTCACGCTAAGCATGCTTGTAGCTGACAGTGGAGAGGAAGAAACTCCCTTTAACCGCTGGAAGGAAACCTCTGCAAGCAGAACCAGGATCAGTGTGAGAAACATGTCTGCTGGGAACGACTGAAGGTTCAAGAAGACAGAAACAAAAGATAAAGAAAAAGCAACCCGTCAACCAGCTCCACAAGCGAACCCGGTCTAGGAAGCACACAGCCAGATTGCTGTAGCAATGTCAGTGCCAAATGCAAACTTGTTCTGTTCTGTCCCATTTAAATGAGCAGATTGCGTGTTACGCAGGAAGCTGAAAGTGGCGAGGAGGAGAAAAGAAAAAGAAGAGGTTTCAAGCTATGTAGCTGGAGGTAATAGAGATTTGTGATTTTTGTGGAAGACCGGACTAAAATCCAATGAGATGCTGTGGAATTACC
This sequence comes from Cyprinodon brontotheroides, assembly GCA_018398635.1. Classification (NCBI taxonomy): domain Eukaryota; kingdom Metazoa; phylum Chordata; class Actinopteri; order Cyprinodontiformes; family Cyprinodontidae; genus Cyprinodon; species Cyprinodon brontotheroides. Next base: position 3,085,169 of record JAGKQL010000034.1, on the reverse strand, counting down.
TTAATGGGGCAATTCATGCTCTAAACTCTCCAATCTGAATCTAAAATCCATCAAAGAACAGTAAACCAAAATTCCTCCACAGCGACAGAAACACTCATCAGTATCTATCAAACACATGACAGTTGTCCCCTGTGGATGGTGTTTCAATATATGTGGTAAATATTTTTATTTTTACCTGTAACCTTGTTTTTTTAGATAGGTTTCTTAATGCTTACTAAATTATATCACAATTTGAAAACGTATGTTTACCTAATATTGATAGTTGTTAAATTATCTGAAACTTTTGTGACAGTGATAGAAAAGAGAAAAAGCAGCAACACTATTCTTACAGTTCTGTATGTGTTTTGAGACCTAAAAAAAGTACTCTTTGGTTAATATTTTAATTAATTTAATTTAGCTTGCACAACTTCAATTAATGGCAAGCCTGTTTTGTGAACCATAGTGTTTCTATTAGAGGGAAATAAATTTTATGACCCTTTAATGATAATTTATCCCTTTCTTCAGCTAAACAATGTATGATATTATCAGTTGTATGACAGTGGCTGTTTATCTTATGTTTACCATATAAACTTACTTTTGAACCAAGTTTCTCATGCAGATCAGTGGGCATTTTTTGTTCTCTATTTTTCCCTCATTTTTGCTAATCCTTAAAGAGTTATGATCTGCTACTGCATCAATGGTTTTTTGCAATGTATTGAAAATGTATATTCTCTGAAAGTGTTCTAATGTTATTAAAGTAGGATAAGAAGAATATTCACGTGATCAAGATTTGGGCACAAAAAGGTATAATTATATCAGACTTTTGTTATCCTTCTCAACTTTATAAAAAAAAAAAAGATGTAAGACTAAAATTTTGTTCATTTTTCCTTCTGTAAATGCAAATAAAACACAGAGAGTGAAGCATACTGGTCTAAATGTTTCCCTAATATGCTCCACAGTCTGTGGTCTGGAGTCAGTTTAAAAGTCCTACTGTTGAACTTGGAGCTGCAGTTCGTTTTCCGAGCCAAGCTTAAGGGCAGCTGTAGTAGTTCATTTGTGGCTGCCCATGACAAGCAATTGCCTGTGAACATGCATGCATGTGTTTATGTGTTAGTGAGTGAGAAGACTGCACAGCTGAAGTGGTCTATTCATAGTGCACAAGGACTGATGCATCTTTCCTGGTAAAAAAAAGACCATCTCTCTTTCAGCCCTTCTTTTTTTATTCTACCACTTAAACCATTGCACCTTTCCTAGAGAATCCCAGCAAAATACCTCACTGGCAACAGGGACACTAACTAAAGAGCAGAACAATCAAAACCTATGAAGAACTGGATGTAAGTTTAAAGCTTTGTGGTGTTTTAGTAAAATTGTATAACCTGATACATGCAGCAACTATAAGTTCATTATGCTTTAGTGATGACAGTAAATGTTGTCTTAATCAGATAATGCTTCTAATCTAACCTTTGCTAACACGTTTAAGGTTTTGGTCTTGTTTCGTATATCACTGTTGATGAGGAACCAAACACAGGAAAGGATAACTGAGGGTGCATGATGAGAACTCTAATCTTATCCCAACCTACAAAACAGACCGGTGGCAACAACAGAGGATCTGACCCTGACTGAGGAAACCAAGGAGTATTTATACAGGGGAGCTTGATTACTAAAAGGCTACAAAGCTGAGTTGGTAAACAGATGAGAGACAGTTGGGGGATGCGGTAAGCTGAGACACAGGGAAGGTTTTGGCTCAATCAGGGGACACAGAAATCACACACAAAAAAATCCAAACCCAGCGATACATAGAAACTCAACATACTACAAATTGTGAGTAAATGAATCAAGATCCAATGCGGGTAAAAAACAAACTCAGAAAAAAAAGTAAAACAGGGACACATGTCCACATAGAACATCCATGGCAACAGACTGCAACCCAGTGAAAAAATGTACATGGATAAATCATAGAATTAAGGATTGAACTAAATTGTTAAAAAAATAAAATAAATAAATAATGCAAAACACAAAAGATACATTAGAACTCAAATTTCAGTTTAAAAATGGAAATAAAAATGATTAAACAATTGTAGAACCTTTAAAGAAATCATTTTGATGGTTGTTTAAGTTGTGGCAGGTAGGCCTTTACAAGGACTAACTCTAGATTCAGTTCATCCTGGTTATAAAATAATAATAATTTTTCATCATTGACCAACCAGACATTTTTAATTATATTCATGACCAACACATGAAGTGCATGATTATTCATGTTTTCTTTCTATTAAATATTTTCTTAAAAACTTGAATAGGAAAATTGATATATTGGATATTGATCATGTCATTGTGTGGCATGTCCATGTGTCCTTGCAGCTTTCTCTTTGCAAACACAAATTATATTCCTATTTTAAAGAAAAAAAACAAATAATACTAGTTTTATATTTTAGATATATTGTTTTCACATACTAGCGGCCAAAAACTAGCTTGAAGTTTGCATTGATAATAAACCCATTAAGATCTCTTTGGCATCCTCTGTAATTGTAGGCACTTTTAAATCTCCAAAGATTTGGTGCTCCTATTCCATGATTTATGATTCTGTATATGTACAAATGATACTGCACCTTCACGCTGGTTGTTATCTTGTTATGCGTGGTGACCTTTTAAAAAAATTGATGTTAACTGGGTCTAAGTATGAGGAAATAAATATAAAGAACATCAAGTCTCATATTGCCTCTTAAGCAGAAGAGCATATATATGCTGAGCGCAAAGGTGTGGATTTTTTTGTTTGCTGTGTTATGAGCAAGTAGGTTTCTTTTCTGTAAAGCAACTTTTTTTGCTTTCGTTGTTGCTTTTGTCATTTAACTTGCATTATCAGAATTACATTTTTTATTTATTTTCGGGCCTGAAAGTGGTTTTATAATTACTGACTGGATTACTCAGCCAGTTATGGATACCATAAGCTTTGGTATGGCATCCTGAGGTCAGTATAGCATCTGCATTTTGAGTGTAGCGTAAGATCAAGTGATGTTATTTCAGGGTCACTGCTTCTACATGTGATAGCTGCATCTGTGGTAGTGGTGAAAATGTGCATTAAGAATAGTGTGTTAGAGCCGGGGCAAAGTTGTTAACATGTGTTGTAGGCAGCCCTATGTGGTGTGTGATGCAATGCCAAATACTGTATGCATAAAGGTTATCTATCTATCTATCTATCTATCTATCTATCTATCTATCTATCTATCTATCTATCTATCTATCTATCTATCTATCTATCTATCTGCTCTATCTAACTCCTATCTATCTATCCCATCTATCTATCCTATCTATCCTATCCATCTATCTATCTATCTATCCATCTATCTTTCTATGTCCGACCATCACAAATCCGATCCATCCATGGGTTCTATAAGGACGAGTTGGCAGATACAGTCATTAGTCCCAATACACACCCATTCACAGTTTAAAAACACTCACACACACATAAACAAACTACCACTTCCTCTGCTGCAGCACATTTAACCGCTGATGCCCCAGGGGACAGCCAGAAGGTTAACCGGAGGGCAGAAGACAGAGAAAGAAAAAAATGAAGTGAATAAAGAGAGGTACATAACATCTGAGGTCCATATCTATTATAGGAGATAGCTTCACCACGCTTCACTTTGCTGGATTAGGCACTTATTTCAGTCACATTTTAAATAAAGTAGGCATTTTGGTTTGTGGTTCCATGCCACCATAGGTTTACCTTGCACTTGTCTGTCGCAGATTTGCCATATTTGGGTATATCTGTTTCCTCTGATAAATAATGTATGCGCAGTGCTCGTGTGAGCTATTTGTGGTTGATCTAGATACATACATATCTAGTCTGGATGCTTAGTGTTAAGAGCTGTAGCCCTATATCTCAACACTCATTTTGAAATAGAAATTAAAACAAAAAAATGTGAGCAAAGGTTTGGTCAAACAGCACTGATCCTTACACACATAACCTGACTAAATGGACTTGATTTAGACATGGATTTAGCTGAAGATGCAACACTTATTATCAAAGGTTGGATAGCAAGATGAGTATTCAGGCATCATCTCCTCCACTGTCGAATCTTGAAATAAAAGAATCAGAATGTCAGAAGCGAATAGAACCAGCGTCAGCCAACCCAAAACCCTACAAAGGACAGTTGTTTTCTATATAGATGAATCTAAATGAACAGAGATGAGATAAATAAACATAGATGTGAGAACTAAATAACCTCATTGGCATTTGGTCAAGTTCTCTAGAGTCCTGCTAATGACCTGATCGTATGAGTCAGGTAAGTGAAGGCGGAGGCACTAAAAAGAGTTTGACAAATTATTGAGACAGACTCCTTCAACCATTGCGTCCTCTGTTCCGTCACATATGGAAGCGTTTCCCGTCAGTGTGGTAATTCCTACAGATTCAGTTGGAGTACACATATCGAGTGTGAGTGTAAAGGATGATGGAGCAAAGTGCGTCAATATCTAAAAACCAGATGAGCCTCACAGGGAGTTAAACACGAGAAGAGTAAAGCAGATCAGGAACATTTTGGAATAAGAGGTGATGCAAGGACGGGTTCTGCACCCATCAGCACAGCATACTGACAACCTGAAGTAAGACAAGGTCTAAAGATAGTTAAGTGTTTATCTCTTTCTTTCAGCATAATATATGTGTTTTTTATTTTAAATTATACTTCAGTTAAAAGAAATCTGATGATTTCAAACAAAGCATCTGCTAAAAAAAATGCAATCATCTTAAAAGATTTTTGTTATAAATTTTTTCACTGATGTTTGCTCAGTTTAGTAGAAGATTTAAGAAAATGTGCTCATTGTGTTTATTTTTGCAGTGATTTGCTTCTTATCTTGCCAGGTTATTTACCCCGATGGGGAACACACACCTTTTAACAAACGTAGCACTTTTTGTAAACATTTCCTTCATAACAGTCCTTCATGACCCACAAACCTCTACAGAAATCTGTATAGTGCTGAAACACCTCATTGCACCATAAGCCTTAAATAAATAATTGTACATGGCTAAACATCATGTGGAATGGAAACAATGGTTTTTTGATGTTTTGACAGTTAATTGATGATAAATTGACAAGTGGGAAAGGGGCAGGACATTATAAGATGTATCTTCTACCTGCTCCTTTTCGAACAGAAAATATAAAATTTGCATGTCACATGGGCAAAATAATTTGTTTTTATATTTTCATTCTTAAGTTTGTTTCATTGAATTTTTTTTCCCGTTCTTGATTGTTTTACTGTCTGTTCGAAAAAAAAAAAAAAAGCCTGATAAAACTCATTTAATGAGAATCTTGTCTGCATCTCATTGAGAGAAAATTAAACTGTAATATGATATAATTAGCCAAAAAACATCTACATCTTTTAAAAACCTTGGTAAACCTTGATAGCAATCCTACCTCAAACTAGTTATTATCTTATTTAAGATGAACATTTAAAAATTGGTTCCTAGTTTAACAGACAACAAAGTTGGGATTTTTACTAAACCAATAAAAATGCATTTTAATTTCACAAATAAAGTATATGTGTGTTCTGTGTTTGTATTGATGTAAGTTGTGCATTTAAAAGATGTTTGTTTTGCCCCATAGGATGCCGTAGCCATGAGGGGGCAGCTTTCATGGCTCAAAACAGAGGACCCAATATTCAAGACAGACAGACAGACAGACAGACAGATTTCTCAAAAAATGTATCAAAAATGACAGATTGACAGTGAGCAGCTAGGGCATCTAATGCAGGAACCTCTGCAGGAGAGAAACTCAGGTTAGTGGCCATGTTAATCTGGCGGAGGATGATTACAAATGTTAGAGTCACTAACATGGTCTTAAAGTTCAGTCCTTGCCCAGAGGAAGAGGTGGATTCCAGCCGAACGGCTGCCAACACGATGCGATGAACGCTGCGCAGAGAGATCTAGACGATGAAGCCTTGAAGACTGCAGAACTGGATGGAGATCAGATTCAAACAGACGAAGAAAGGTAGGACTATCCAGAGGGCGAAGCCAAAGCCAGTGTACAGGAGGTTTACAGGAGTCTGGGCCAGAAGATCAGAGATCAGAAGAGCTACCGAAAAAAATCAAAGTCAGTGTCAGGAAGCAGGTCCAGGGTCGTCAACAGGCAGAATCCAGCAGGAGTCTGAAGACAGGTCAGGCAAGCAGATCAGAACAGGAATGGGCAGGCTCAGAGATCCAAAGGCTGAAAAGTTCAGAATCAGCAATCAGAAAACACTATGATTTGCCAGAAGTCTCTCACCAAAGGTTCAGATAATCTGGCACTGATGACTGGAAGCAGGCAGGTTAAATAGAGACAGGAGCAGGTGGATGAGATGAACAGCAATGAGAAACTGGGCGGAGCTAGGCAGGTGGAGGATCATGACATTGGCCTTATAAAAAGGTGACATATTTTAGTTGTTAGATTTGTGTCTTTTTACCCAGTTTCCTCTGTCCTATTGGAAAAAAACTAAGAAAAACCCCCACAAAAATTACTTCCCTTATGTTTTCTGTAAAAAGGTAGAGCTCTGATCCTGGTTAAGCTGTGCAGTGATGTTCTTTCACTTAATGTTCTCCAAAACGGTGTCAAGATGACTTAATGTGATTGACGGCATAATTTTAATATCTTAGAACTTGTTTTCCCATTTCCGAATCCTTTTTGAGAATTTCACAGCTTGAGCCTATGCGGTAATACAGGTTATACACATAAAAAATACACACATCAGTGACATGAGTTAAAACTCCAAGGTTTCAACCTGTTAAATTCAAAGGCAATGAAACTTCTAAGAGTGTTCTCCATGTTTAAAGTCAATGACCTGTCTTGTCTGGCCGTGCTGCAGCAGGACTCAACCAGAGTGGTAAAGCTGTCAAGTGCTGCACCTTGGTTCTTTCAGTGCTCTTTCTCCTTAACCTGACAATCAGGAGTACAGACGCAACATTCACTTAGGTTAAAAAAATAAATAAAAATCAATGTAATTGATAAAATGAAAGCAAAAAAATACTTAGATAAAAGAATATTGGTCTGATCGGTCTCTGCTGCCAAAGGCATTCATACCCACTTAAAGACCTGGAGACTTAATAAATAACAGTCATCAAGTTGGTGGAAATGATCCAGGAAATAAGACCCCCCCTTCTTTTCTCCATTAGGTGGTTATTGTCACTCATTACAGGCTTCATAATAAGTGCAGGAGGGCCCCTCAAGATAAGGCCGCGTCCTGTAACCCCGAGACCAAACCTGGCAACCCAGATCGTTATCATAGCTGACCTCGCCACCCTGAAAATATCACAGCCATTACCCACAGCTGCTGCTCAATTAGAGCTGCTCAGAAACATGCAGTGTGCCGTGGCAACAAACTTACACACACAGACATACGCATAAACACCCAGACATTCGCTTTATCTGTTGTTATCATGTATAAACAGTACATGTTGTAGTAATTTAGAGTGCTGTGTTAACCTCGGATACATTACCCACAGCAACAAGGCAAGCTGCCACCCACGAGTCAGGTATGCTGTGGTCACCTAAAACAGCTTCAGTGAGTGTGAGTGTTTTAGGGGAGGGCACAAGTTGAAGCAATTCCGATGATTACGAAATATTACAGTAAATTGATTTCCGAGTTAGGAATTAAGATCGTCTTACAGCTGAAAGGCTCTGCTTAACCGACTTTTGCTTGTTTGTTTTCATGCTTTATCAGTGAACATGGACTTTTGCACCTCAAACACCAGAAACCTTAATAGTTTTTATCCTTCCTTTTTATCGTTTAGATTTTGAATTCCAAAGAAACATTTTAACAAGGATATCATAGAATTAAAGTTCAACTTAGTATTTATATTTACTTAATATTCTTGTCAAATATTTTAACTCTCATTTGGTATTTTTTCAGCGGTCCAACCATTGTCTGAGGGAAGTCTGTTTCCTCACAATCCATCTCAGATAAGCCTTACCCACCCTTCTACCTTGTCATGATTGTGCCCTCTTTTGTGGACTTCTGTTTAAGTTTCTTTTTGGTTTTTGTCGTCCCCTTTGATTTTATGCTATCCAGGGTTTCTTGGTCATTATTCTTTCATTGTTGTAATCACATTTTGGGCTAATATTTATTCTTTATGTTACTCTCTTTTGCTGCCTTGTGCCAGTCTCATTTTCCTTTAGTCCTTCTAGTTACTTCTGTTTACACCTGCTCCCTATCAGCTAATTAGTCATCCGATCGTTTCTGTCTCCCTTACTCTTTGTTGGATCCTGGTCATTCTTTTGGTTTATTCTTCCTTTGTTTCTCCTAGCTTTTTTTGGTTCTTAGGTTTTCCTTCTCAATCAGTTCTGGCCTTTGTATTTGTAACGTCAGCCTGGAAACCATAGTCGTCTACTGCCACTTACAAATAAACACAAAAGATTTATTTATTATATCTGTCATGTTTTTATCAACTACTTAAATGGTATTCTTTTCATTTTTTCTTAGATTTTATGGCAATATGTCATACTGTTAAACCTTCTGTCATGATCCTGCCTCATGTGGACTTTTTGAGTTTTCATTTAATTTTTGTCATTCTGGTTATTGTTTCTTTTTAATTTTGTGTGATTGTTGTTGTTTTTCTTATTTTTTAAGCAGTGTTGTGATTCTTTGGTTACTCTCTGTCACCTCGTTGCACCTGTTTCCTTTCCCCTTGGCTCCCTTTCAGTCACTTTTATCCACACCTGCTCCATATCAGCTCATTAGCCCATTCTATGGCTCTGTTCGAAAACCTAGGACGCATCCTTAGAAGACTGGATTCGAAGGCCGATTACGTCATAGCGCGGCGCCGAGGTCTGGTCGGATTCCAAGAGTCCTTGTTATGCGGCCTTAAAATGCGTCCTTCTTTTTGCCCGATTTGAAGGATGGGTCTGATGTATCGGTGATGCCCAGATATCCCAGGACTGTGCGGGAACCAAAAAGCAAGCCAGGATCGAAAGGTTACTTGGCGCCCGAACAGTGGTGAAAAGTGGAAGTTCAGTTTGTATATTAATACAAAGTCGGTGAATAGTTCGTACCAAGAATGAATGAAATAGTTGTTTTTAATGGATTTATTGAGTCGGGTATGTGGTATGTGTTTGGTATCTAAAAGCTTTAATCTGTAAAAATGGGTTTTGTGGCTGCTTAATTTGGAAGGACGAATTCTAATATGTCTGCAGTGGCAGGACTATAAATCTGATAGGATTTTTATCTTTTTATTGCTGTTTTTGCACAATATGTTTAACAAAATTTGAAGATATTTTTTGTTTGTTAGCAGGATAATATAAGAGATTTTACAGATATATTTTTTATAAATATATTTTTTTGGGTATATACCTTTTTTATAGAATGAGAATAGAAAATCCCTTTATTTTCCCACAATGGGCAAAATGTACAGCAGCAAGAAGATTATTGAAAATGAGATGCACAAATGTGATACTTAGAAAAATGTATAGAGGAAACTTAACACTTAATGAGGGAAGGGGATTTAAATGTGATACGGCAGAAATCACTGTAAAGTGTTTTTAACAATATAAGGAAACTGAATTAATAACCAACAGTCAGGTTGGTTTGGATTTGCAATGGATGATTTGAAAATAGCAGCAGCTTACATCAAAGATGTGCAAAATGACAACAACATGTTATTTAACTGACTAAGGTTTTCTATCATTACATTTGCTGCTCCCTGTGGTTGGAACATTTATTCCATTCTGGATTCTGTGAGTGTAGTTTTGTTCACTTCACAATAAAAATAAATAAATAAACAGTTTTGAAAACTTCTGTATTCATTCTTTTCCTGCTTTTGTGTGTCAACTGTTATGGTTGCTAAGCAACAGAGCATACGCAGGTAAAACCCGCCGACTGTTCGAATTTACAGCCAAAACTCTCCGGCCTCTTTATTTTCAAGGACTTCGAAGGATCCAGTCTAGGTAGACTGCGTCCTTGGAGGACACGTCCTAGGTTTTCAAACAGAGCCTATGTTCTATTCCCTACATATACACCACCTCTGGAGTTTCTCATTGCTGGTTCCTCGTCATTTCTTTGCTCCCATGTATGTTTTCCATGAAGTCTCCTGCATTTTTTGGTTTTCAGTATTTTTGATTTCGGACTTTGCTTCTGTTGCCTTTGGGATTTTTATTAAATCTGCAAAAACTCATCCCTGCCTCCTCATCTCTGCATTTGGGTCCTCGAGCAACTTCTCCAAAACCCTGACACCTCCATGTGATGCTTCAAATCTTTTTCTGCTTTTTTCCACCCTTAAAGTGTTTTATTTTAAATTTATGGGTGATTGAAAACACTACAATGCTATTCTTAATTCAAACATGAAAGGGATCACGTTATTTGAACAGAATGATATACTAATAGCAGTAAGATTTAAATTTTGCTGCCATGAGCAGAAGCATTTTCTGTTATTTGGGTTAGTGTAAGTTTGCTTTAACATTAATAGGACCACAAAGACACAACAGGAAGCTGCGAAACCTTCAGTGCTTTATCAAGTTACAATTAGTAAAGGAGCTGATACATGGATCAAGTCACACAAACACAGGACTACAGCCACATGTGTGTAATTTTGACAAGTGTCTAATTATGTTTTATTTTTATCCCAGCAGTTGCTGTGACCAACCCATAAGCTGACCGTTCACATCAAGACTTTGGAGTCACACACAGACATAGATAAACGCACACAGCATTAGCCTATCATCAACCAACTCTTTTTTCCACTACCCCCCTCAGGATGACCCTTTATGTCTGCATTTCCGTGCAGCACATGTGTCTGCTGCTAGTGACAAACTAGAGACAAGTGATGATGGAGAACATGCAGAGCTGTGACCGGTGGGACTTGTGGACAGAATTTCTTTGAAGATTGAGGCTAACGATTTTTATTTACTGTCACATCATACGTCAAACTAACCCTCTGCCTCTACCACTTCAAGTAAAATTCCATGACATATTTTGAAAAATGCTTCCAAATCATACAAAAGAAGAATATTGCAGACACCGCTCTTACACTTTCTGTCAACCTGATTAAATTTTATGCTCTCATGATTTCCCTGGCTTTACTTTCTCCATCTGTTAGGTGAATGTGAGCTGACAGAGCTAACCAAAGTTTTACTGCCTCTTTTCTTCACACATCTTGCTCTTTCCCTCTGGCCTGATCTAAAGTTTTCCAGGGAAAGCAGAACCCGATGGAGTTTATGACCTGATTACTGCCTGGGGGCAAAAATGAAATATTTCCCAAAAGCACCACAAACATGTCTGCACTGGGTCTCAGCAGTGGGTCCTGGTTTGGGGGCGTGACCCAACAGGTTACCTGTCATCTTCAATTAGGAACAGATTACAGTTTATACCACTTAGAAAGACTGAGCATCTGGCTTTATTTAGCAGGTAGGCTGCTAGTAACAAAAATGTAACAAATGTTATTTTTTTAAAATGTATGTATTTTCTTTGCAAGATGATCTGTTGCATAGTCCAAAAAACAAATGGGAAAGTGTAGCTAAAGGTAGAGGCTACAAGTCCTCCAACAGCAAGCTGTGCACTTGTTCTCGCCTAGTCTCAGTCCATACTGTTTGTCAGCCAAATCAGCTAATGCTAAATATTTGCAACAGTGTGGTCCTGTCACTTTGCCTCAGACTGATCATGCTCCCTCCAACTTAGCCACAAGGATATCCCTTTGGTTGACTGGTACAGTAGTCTGTAACATCAAATCCTGCCTGGGCCCCCAATCCATACGGTGTCTCACTTTGGTCAGCCTAAGGTCAGCATTAATACTCAAAAGCTTGACTGATGTGCACCTGAATGTCAGAAATATAATGCCAGGAAATGGTTATCACAGAACTAAAAGGATCTGGTAACGTCTAAGATTTGTCTCATGTGACTTCAAGTATTCCTATTATTCCAGAATCCTTTGTATCAGTTTTGGGATTGTAACCAAAAGCGAAAATTTTGATATTTTGGACCCTTTAAAATGTATAAAACAGTATTTATAAACTATTCATTTTTCTGTAAAATTTACACTTTTATTCTATACCACTATTGATGCTATGTGGATGTATTGCTTGCAAAAAATTTATAATTTTGTGGAAAACATTGTAGCTATGGCTTTAAAAACATCAAGAAATGCTGAACAAGACCAGGTTTCTTATTTGAAACCTCAAAGAATCAAACAACCACTAATCAGCCAATGTCATTATCTGTTCATTTGCCGTCCACAACAGCCAAAGGGCTGGTTATCCTCCCGCAGCAGTGTGTCGCAGTGAGCTCTTCGAAGACATTTTTAATTTATACCCAATTTTGAACCGTGTTCTGTGATATGTTATTCCACGCCACAACGCAAGAGGGACAATCACGAACTAGCTGTGGGTCTAGATACTGCCGAGGTTGTGAGGACAACGGAGGGACATGAGGGAGAAAAAAGAGCGGGATCCAGGTGAAAAGTGGTCCCACGTTCTAGCACACCTCGCACTTCTAGCTGGTCCCACTTCACGCAGTCTTTTTCCGCAATTGCATCATACAAACAAAACAAGCTGGTAAGGTACCAAACAGGAAAATACTGATAGTGTAGAGCGGATGTAGATTTGACCACCAGAGCTCCTGTCTGATCATGCGGTCACCTACAATTTGGAAGAGATGCAACAGAGTGTCTAGGGAAGGGATGGGGGGCACATTTGCATTCACTTTGACACACATGCAGAAAACCTGGTTTCTGAGAATAAAACAGCCTTAACTGCCACTCTGTGAGAAATCAGCTACCTTCAACATGATAGATAATTTGCTTCATTCAGGAGGCAAGTATAAATGAAAAAAATATAATAACAGGAACTAAAGATAATTTTTCAGGTAGATCCCCATTGCTCCTATCCACCCCTTTCTAAACCTACTATTGAAGCTGAGAAGAAACCACAATACATGACAGACATCAAACCCCAATTTGGACAGAGTAACCCAACTTTACCAGTTGAGAATCATTGCCGCTGACTTGGAGAAGCTTACTCTCATTCAAGTCACTTCACACTTAACTACAAACTGCTTGAATGTATTCAGTGGATCACCGGCTGAAAAAACATAACTGTATCATTCATGAAAAGGAAAAATCCCTTCTTAATGTACAATCTTTTTTCAAATAAAAAAGGAAACAGAAATTTCTATAACAAAAAAAATCTGATTTAATGTTTTTTTAGTTCTCTGTAGGTCACTGGCTTAAACAACAAAACTGTATCATTCATGAAAAGGAAAAATCCCCTAAGCTTTCCTGCTCAAGATTTCTCTCCACCACCTCTCAATTGCAGAAGTCAACCCACACTGGAAACAGGCTTCAATTTACCAACAGAACGCAAAAAGAGTTTTTGCTTTGTTTATAATGACTATAAAAGAATCCCCCAGTACCCCATACCCTCACAGATACCTCTACAATATAAGTCTGCAAAACCCTACTTGACTGAACAATCAAGCTCCCATTACCAGTCAGAAAAAAAAAAACACTCCTCCTTCTAAAGAGAAATAGCAATCGTGTGGGTCCCCCTTTTCAAACCTCCAAACCTTTGCAAAGTAATTGATAGTGAAAACAATCCTTGGCTCCCTTTTAAAATTCTTGGGACTAAAAATTGAAAGCCCCTCTTGATAGTTTTCTTAGCCTTCTGATAGCTTATTAACAAGCCTTTTCCTACATTGTCTGCAGCCTGAAGCATCCTTGATCATTTGTTTTGGCTCCTGGCTGTCATGATTTTTATCGAGAGCTTGGACCCACATGCAGAGAGACCAATTCAGAGAGACCAGGGGAAAGGTTTAACAGGTTTATTTATTTAGGAATTTGTGAAGAATCCAGTGTTGCTCTGAACACTGCTCAACCGGAACTGAAAGTTGAGGGACAGACACAAATTTTGATTCTCGAACTTGAAGAGGAGAATTTGGTAGATAACTCATGTTTGCAGAGAAGTTGCTGACTCTTAGACTCCAGTCTGTGTGCAGAAGTTTCATTGTTTGTCTGATTCAGTGGAGGCTTTGACAGGGTTTACCCAGAATGTGGTTGTTAGAAGGCGAACGGAGAAGTTGACTGCCACTCAGATTTCTGGCGGTACTTGAACGGGTCGTAATGGAGATGAATCCCTTACTCAGTGTGAAGCTTAAATGATCCTTCTTGAGGGAAAGTTGATTCAAACCTCCTGTTTGAATCCTCAACTCAGTTTGAAGCTCAGATGATCCTTCCAGGGAGAGAAGGTCCAAAACATCCAGTTTGCAGAATGACTTCCTGCCGAGAGGCAAAGACAAGAGTACCCAAAACTGGCAAACACTCTGGCGTCGAGGTAGTAGCAGTCAGCAGCTTAAGAGCGCTCCGTTAATGAGCACAGCAGGTGTGTGGAGAGGCGGACCAGAACCACGCCCCCTACTGGTAGAGGAAGGGGAACAAACACAGAAAAAACACACAGACAGGAATCCTGACACTGGCACCCTTCTGCTGTGCAGCTATTTTACCTGTTAACTTCTGCCCCTATCCATTGGGCTCTTTGCCTCTTTGTCTCTTTATGCCCTGTCTTTTGACAACTGAAATCAGATTTCAGGCAATTACCAAATCTGCATTTCTGTTCTCTTTACTTGCAGCTATATGTACCTCAGTGTTTTGTAACATCGTGCATAGTTTTGGGTAAACTTTTCAGTGACATATTCAACTGCTCTTCCTCACTTTGTCTTGCTGTATCTTTAGTTTAACTCAATGAACATCTGTTACTTAAATCTTTCACCTGATATTTGGCATTTCAATAATGAAATCTACATAAAAAAGTGTTTACCAGTCAAAAGTCTGGACCTTCTCCTTTAACGCTCTGTTTTTCATGTTTAGTAGGAGAGCTCCTTCAAGACTGATGGAAAACCAGCTTAGCTGACTCATTAAAGAATGCCAAGAGTGTCCAAAGTAGTAATCAAAGCAGAGAGAGGCTTTCTAAAGAACCCAAAATGTTGAATATGTTTTGAGTCATTTAACTTTTTTCATTTCACTCATAATTCTGTATACATTTTCTTAATAATATTGATTTTTTTTTCACTTTGTATTCGCAATGTAGGAAGCAATACCATTAAAGAAAACCTTTGAATGGCAAGATTGTGCAAACCTGTGTCGGTAGTTTATGTCACAGTACTAGTATAGTTGACCTGAATGAGTTATAACCTGGTAAATCATGAGAGCTTTCAAAGTTTCTTTTATAATTTTATCCTGATTCTTATGTGTGAGAAGAATATCAAACAGTTGGCTTTAAAACCCTTTTTGCAGAACCACATTTCACATTTGCTGCAAACTTTAACTCTGTTGCTATGACTTGTGAAACATTACAAGTGATTTTGTATGACTGAATTACATCAATATTCCTGCAGCATCTTAACTGATGCTGCAGACTTAGGTCAGGCCACTGAGTCTCAGTTGGTTTAAGGTCAGAACTTTGACTTGGCCACCAGAAAACAGATATATTCTCTCTTTTTCTGACTTGCTGCTCCCAGAGAGGTCATGTTTCTATTCCATGACCAAATCTCCACAGGTTTGAGGTCATAGGTTGCTTCTCTACCAAACTGTAAAAACTATAAACAGCTTTTTGCATTCATTGTTATCTTCACAACTAAAGTGCAACTAAACTGGAAACTTTTGGGGTTTAAATTGTCATTTAATTGAGGCATGAAGAAATTTGTAAATCCAATTTTAAGCTTAAAAAAGAAATATATATATATAATCTCATGGTCTTTACAGTTGCTTATGTACTTAGCTAAAATAATATTATTCAAAAATAACAGCTCTTCTTAATGCAAAATCTTTTTTTCTTTTTAAATAAAAAAGTAAACAGGAATTTCTATAACAAAATTTTCAGATTTAATGCCCTGCACTAGCAGCACTGCCACCAAAATAGTTTTTTTTAGTTCTCTATAGAATGATCCAACAGCTGATATTAAATTTGAGTAGAATCATTTTGATATAGAGTGGAGTTCATGTCTGCAAGTTTCCCATAGACCATTGTTACAAAAGAAACTCAATTTGCATCAACCCACAGTTTCTTTCTTCTTTTAAACTTTTATTTGAAAGCCTTAATACACAGTAAGGTTATCAGTTTTTTTTTAAAGATTTTACATTGTCACTCTTTTTTATTAAATAAGGGCAATATCCCTGATGTCTTTTTACACTTCAAGTAATTTCTAGGTATTGTGAAGCCAGGAAAAGTATATCAGCCCTTTACATCTTGTTTTTGTTTGGTTCTGTGCTTACCACAGTGTATGTCAAGGTGTTCAATGAAATCTGTAAATGCAAACTCTCCTGGTATTTTTGAATGTTAGTACAAATTTTGACACTGATGGTCACTCTATTTTATTACATTGCATGAAAAACTTGAACTTCAACTACTTGAAGAACAGGACTGACTTGTGTGAGTAGGTAATTTTACATCAGAAACAACAAAAACACTCCCTAAGGGTCCCCTCCTATTCAATATCCTATATTTGGCACATTAGGGATGATATGGAGGATCAACTCTAAAATATAATTTGAAATAAAAGCTGAAATATATAAAATAATCCAATCAATGAAAACAAATATATTAAAGAAATTTCAAATAATAAAAAGAGAGAAATAATTTTACATGTATATAATTAACCAAATAATATGAAAATTGTAGATTTTTATACTATTTATTCTACACCTTTTTACGAAAAACAATGTAATTGCATTTATATATTTATTTTATGTCCTCTTTTAATTATTTTGCCATCTTTTATTTTTCTTTTCCCATGTGTTCATATAACTTTTGTTGTTGTTAGTATTTCTAATTTACCCAATGCATTTCTGTCTCAGTATTCAAATGTGGGCTGGCCTTCACAGGCTCAGCTTCACGTTGATTGGTCGGTCATGTAGCTGCTCCCTCCTCCACTCTCCTTTTGGGCCAGGAGGTTCAGATAAGTGATGCTTGCCTTCTGTACATGACAGAGGAACCTGGGGCTGTCATGATGTTTCAAAGTTTCAAAAAATGCAGAAAAACGAACCGAGAGGCCAGGTACTGTAAAAGGTTTAACAGGTTTTATTGGAGAAGTAAACAGGGGGAGAAGTGTTGCTCAGAACACTGCTCAACCGAAACTGCAAAATGATGGGAAGACACAGCGGTTAGTTCAGGCTCAGTGGGGAATTGTGAAACTTGGAGAAGAGGTTTCGGTTGCCGACTTACATTTCCAGTGGAGGGTGGAAACAGGTTTTACCCAGAATGCGGTTGATTGCTGGAGAACAGAGATACCGACTGCCCTCAGATTTCCTCGCAGTGGACTTGGAACAGGTCGCTAGGGAGAATAATCCTTTCTCAGTGAGAAGCTCAAACGATCTTCTTAGGGGAAAGTGGATCCAAACCTCCCTGTTTGAATCCCAGCTCAGTTTGTAGGCTCAGTTCATCCTTCCAGGGTGGGAAGGTCCCCGAGAGATCCAGTTAGCAGGACAACTTCCTACCAAGAGGCAAAGACAAAAAACACAGTTAAACTCCAGCTTGACTCAGCAAACTCAGCTTGGCTAGTAGTACCCTAAACTGGCAAACACTCTGGCGTCAAGGTAGTGGCAGTCAGCAGCTTAAAAACACTGCTTAACAAGGAAACCAACCCGCAGGTGTGTGAGGAGGATGACCAGAACCCGCCAGGCTTCTCCTGGTGGATGAAGGAGACAAACACAGAAAACACAGACACAAAACAGGAGTCCTGACAGGGGCAGTTGAAGTGATGTTAGATTTAGTGTTGCACCGATACCAGTATCAGGCAGGGCCCTGATCCAGCACTAAAATGGTAGCGGCGGTACTGACAAATAGGCACGATACCATTTTGAGAGCCAAAAGTTTATTCAACTATTGTCACCCATTCCAGATAGGCAATAAATGTTCTACTGGATGCACTTTTGTATTAGTCTTTTCCTGCTTCACAAAGGTAGGCAGCAGCTTGACAAAGCCATGATGGCAATTATTTTCCATCCAAGTAGTATGCAGTCCTTCATATATAGACACAAACATTAATTTCAAACAGATGGTATCGGTATTGGCTGATACTGCACAGCCAGGTATCAGGTATCGGTATCGGGGCCAAAAAATGGCATCAGCGCAACACTAGTTAGATTATATCTAATGGTGTTATAAAGAGCTGCTATAAAGCAGCTGAGTTCTGGTGGTTGTCCAAAGCTCCTCAATGTGTGTTAGAGCTGTAGCCATGAGACAGTGGTGCAAAGCTAAGCGTACGTAGCACTTTTATAAGATATTTAAATGATGTTCAGGCCTCTGGGTTATT
Organism: Cyprinodon brontotheroides; assembly: GCA_018398635.1. Classification (NCBI taxonomy): domain Eukaryota; kingdom Metazoa; phylum Chordata; class Actinopteri; order Cyprinodontiformes; family Cyprinodontidae; genus Cyprinodon; species Cyprinodon brontotheroides. The sequence goes on along the minus strand of JAGKQL010000034.1, from coordinate 3,066,938 downwards.
AGCAAACATTGCAGAATAAAACGCTATGGTGTTTGCTTTTAATACCATCAAACCAAGAACAAGCTGGAGTGGTCAGAAGTGGAGCACCATCTGTCCCAGTAGATACTAGAAATCACTGGATACTGGATTTCACTCTGTGGTGGCCTCAGCCATCTTTTATGGGTTGACATGGTAGAGCAGCAGCTCATTGGTTTGTAGCTGTAGTTTGAAAGGGGTGAAAAGTTCAAGGAACACTTATGAAAAGGGACCAAGGCATTTTACTTTCAACAACTCCTGCTGTCTGGCTATTTTTAATTTGGTAACAAAACTCTTCATTCATATCAACAGCTATCATGTCTCTTAAGCTTCATGACACCCTCGAGAGTCTTTGTTCCTCAGAGCGAGGAACATCTGCTGTGTGTTGGTGTGATCATAATTAAATCGAAGTACATGAAAATGAAGAACCTTTGCTGTTACTAAGTGCTGTGGCTGTGTGTGTTTTTAAGTGTGAGGAGACACATTGAAACTTAGAAGACGTGTGTCGATGTAATGCTGGGAAGAGAACTAAAGGGCCATTTATAGCTGTCACACACTGACAACCATTACCCCTGCATTTACAAGCCTCTCAGCACACAGCGGCAGGAAGACACTGCGTGCTCCAACGTACACAGAGAAACACCACCCGCTCTACCTTACTGAGCCTAATTATCGACACCTCTCTCTGTTGGATGAAACAAAAAACTGCTCTATTTTCAGACTGATGGCGTCTGAAGTCGCTCTCTGCGTCTCCTCCCCCTCTCAGCGTCTGTTGTCATCTCATCGCAATGCATCTCCCGCCGCCCAGCCCGTTTGATTCTCAACTTGTTAAATAAGACTCAAATTAAATTAGACAACGAGGAAAGTTTCCCCCCCTACACAGCCACTTTCATGTGTTTTGATTGTTATTCAGAGTCATGGAAGGCTCTGCTAATGTACTTGAACGTGTTGAGTGAAAGTGGCATCTTCGCTTTGAGGCCTGCTTCATTAGTTGTTCAGCTAAATCGCTGCGCTCAGCCCAGTCCTGTTATGAAAATGTGTCTCTCAGGTAGAGGTCTGGGATCAAGTGGATCTTGTGCAACTTTGCTGAATATCTTTTAAAGAAGGTCAGTTATGGATACCCTACCTCTGATTTGCTATTTTTTACTCTGGCCCAGTGCATTGTCATAGACTATGTGTAAACACTTATGTCTGTCTAATAGAAATACACATCTCTGGAACCATTGTGTTTGGTTCTTTAGTCTTAAGTGGACAAGAAAACGCTTTGATATTTAACCAGCTGTATAATCTGAGGACCCTCAGTAATGTTCACTTGAGCTGTGGTGTATGTGCGTACGGGTGTTTGTTGATGTTTGTGGCTGTTGGCTCTCTCTGTCCTGCTAATCACATTTCAGAGCTCTTCAGCTCCATGAAGAAAGAAACTTTATGGACTCATGACTATCACAAACATGCAATGTGCTTATTGAACTTCTCTTACTAAATAAACCAGCTTCCATCAAAAACTGCCTTCTGGAACTTTCTGGAACTGCCTTCTGGAACTTTCTGCAAGCAGAAGCAAACTTTATTTCGAGACCACAGATTTGAATCCATTGTAAACATTTGTCATCTCAAGTAATCTAATCCAAGACTGTAAATTAGAGAAGTTTATCTTAGTATATTCCAGCTGTTTTGTGAAGACAATTTTGAACTCAAACAAAATGTTGTGGAGGATTACTTACTTAGCAAAGGGAGATTACAAAATTTCTCCAAGCTTAGAAGATTCAACAATGACGGTTTTTATCATCTTAATCTGGAGAGAGCATGGCAGATCTGTAAACCTGCATGTCTAAATTGCCAACTACATAAAAATACAACTAGTCAAATGAGATTATTAAACAGAGAATCGGTGTTATTCTAACTCAGGAGGACCTGTGAAGATCTACAGCAATGATGGAGGAAAGCTGCTGCTAAGGAGAAACTGCAAGAGTTTTTGCCTGATTTAAACTCAACTGTACAATGATGCATCCCTTAGAATGTCTTAATGATTGTTGATTTTTTTTGTTAAAGTGTCACTTGCATTTATTTCTTTTATCATCATGATGACAATAATATATGTGTTTTTTTTATTCTGGTAAAAACAATAAAACATTTTTACCAAATTCGGAACAACCCTACCTAAGAAATAAAGAAAAATACAAGATATAAAACAGAAATTTTAAATATATGACATTCAACTGATAAACATGTTTAAATTGTTATGGCAATATGCAGAGAATTTACTTTATATTTATGGTAATTTTTTCAATCCTAATTACTAGAACTGCAAATCAACATTTGCACCACATGATTTTTTTCAGATTTACAAATAGAGTTTCTTAGTTGCTGATTATTTCATATCTGTTTGAAAGAAAAAAGCTGCAACAGACTGGCGACCTGTCCAGGGTGTACCCTTCCTTTCACCCATAGACTGCAGGAGATGGATGGATGGATGGATGGATGGATGGATGGATGGATGGATGGATGGATGGATGGATGGATGGATGGATGGATGGATGGTGGGATAGTTTGATGAATAGATAAATAGATTGATGGATGGATGAATAGATGGATAGATAGATGGAAGGATTGATGGATGAACAACTTGATGAATAAATAAATGGATTGATAGATGGATGAATGTTGGATGGGTGGATAGGTTGTTAAATGGATAAATGGTTGATGGATGATGGATGAATGAATAGATAGATGGATTGTTTGATGAATGGATGAATGGAATGATGAATGCATGGATGGATGGATGGATGGACTAATAGATGAATGGATGGATAAATAAATGAATGGATGGATAGATAGACTGATGGATGGATGAATAGATGGATGGGTGGATGGATGGGTGGATGTATGGATGAATAAATGGATGGATGGATAAATAAATGAATTGATGGATAGATTGATGGATGGATGAATAGATGGATCATTTGATGGATGGATAAATGGATTGAAGGATAGATGGATGCATGGAGGGATGCATTGCTTGATGAATGGATGAATGGATTGATGGAGGAATGGATGGATGGATGGATAGATAGATGGATGGTTAGATGAATGAATGGATGGATGGATGGAAAGAATGATTAATGGATGATAGAAAAATGGATGGATGAATGGATGGATCGATGGATAGAATGATAAATAGATGATAGATACATAGATGGATGTATGGATTAATGAATGGATGCATGGGTGGACTTAAAAAAGCCGTGTGTGGGGCTGCTAAAGATTTTCTGTAGTCATGATAATCTCTCTACAACTTTACTTCTTATTTCCTAGGAGGAGAGATTAGATCAAAATCAAGGTTCTATAAAATCCAGTGGCTGCCTTTGCTGGAAAACATTAACAAAAAGAACTCTAGTCTTCCATTACTGTGTTTGAATGTATATGATTGAGTTATAACAGAATCTTACTGACCATAACTGGATTTAAATTGCATTTGTTTATTGTCTCTTAAGTGCTTTAAGAGGACTTTGCAGATGAAATCATTCCGATGGGGAGGATTATTCAAACATTTCTTTGAGGCTTTAATTGTTGTTTTGCATTTGTTTAACTGCTTAGAACTACAATCAGAAATTCCAGTTTATTTCCAAAGAGATGGGAATCTATCTCAATGTATGACTAACATGTACGATAATAATACCCTGCTGACTGTACCCCGTTTTCAGGCCTCAGTGAAATACCACTCTAACTTTCCTAGGAAATGGCTCTAATCATTGGAGTGTTGCGCAAAGATATTTGTTTCAATGTGATTTTTATCCGTCAGACAAACACAACACCCTGACTTAATAGGATGTAAATGCACCCAAACACAAAGAAAGCCGGAATTTTAGGAGAAACTTTTATAGTGAAAAATATGACTAGTGTCTGTACCTTGAGTTTATTTAATCAGAATTACTTATCTTTAATCTTACATCGTGTAATAACATAAATGTTTTATAATGTTAAATTATTTAATCTGTTCCATTTCTTGAAACAGGATACATGTTCCAGTTGCTCTTTATCATGTATTTTAAGGAAAAAAGTGGGATCTTTTTCCCTCTGATGTCAGAGAAGTTACAGTTTTCTTTGGAATCTTGCTGGAACTGAGGTTTACCGTTGTTTTAACATCATCGTTAAACATACACCTCACCCTACTAATCATAAACAGGTTGAGATGCAGTACTATTTCTTTTTTCTTTAAAAAGGATTAAAGTAGAGCACGCACGCACAGAGTCCAAATGCTGCTCCTGGCCTGCATGACTTTCTGGTCCATTCATCACCTCTGCTTTCTGGTCCCACGCTGCTCAGCTGTACTGCATAAATAAGCAGAGGGAGTGAGTATTCGTGCAGAAAAGGAAGGTGATAGAAAGGCTATTGAAGAGCTGCGAGCTCAATCATTCATCAAGAAATGCAACAGACTGTTTCTCTTATCTATCTCCCTCTTCAGGGTGCTGAGAGACTGCATGGTTTTCCATCTGACTATCATTTTCCTTCTGGCTTTGCTTCTGTCCTGATGTTTATATCTGAATATCTCTCTTCTTTTTTACCTCCTCTTGAAGACGAATAGCGGAGGGTGCAGGGCCAGCAAGTTTGTTCATTGATCACCTGCTGTATTGGCACAGTAGACGAGTGAGGAGCTCTGTAAGTGAAGCCAGGGGGATGATTTACGCTGGACTTACCTCAGAGAGGACAAGGCAGGTAGCTGGCAGGACTTTTCAAAAAAGTTTATGCTCAATTTCAACTCTTGCACAACAAACGCTATGGTTTCAGTTCAAAGCACCACCTGGTTTTTGCAGCATTGCAGTAAAAGGTCAAAATCGAAATCTTCTTAAAGTAATTGTTACATGCTGGTAAACATCTGTAGTTAATACTCCTGTTGGTTTATTGGTGTACCAACATTTAACTTGCATATTAAACTAGCTAATGCTTGGCTGAGACGAAAACTGTGCAGCTGCAGAGGATGCGTGCTGCAAAAAGTCACTCACACTGTACCATGCCACCAGGCTAACCCTGCTGCGGCTTTTACTGTAGATCAAGCTCTTGATAGAACAGAAGTTTGCATGAGTTCACGCTCTTTCTGGGAGTTATTGGGTAGAAAACCTGTTACCATGCATTTTCCTGTGTGGAATTCAGCTTTTTCTTGGTCTGTGAAATAGCCAAACTTTCTGCTTATTGATGCGCATAGCTAACCTGACTCCGCCAGATGGATTTGCTCATCACATATCCATCTGGAAACCTTCCGCTGAAGTAATTTTTGAGAAGGGGCGAAAATACTGGTTAGCTGATTGGCCTATATATTTGGTGATAGATGGGGCCGGAAATAAACCAATCAGATCAACAGAAACATGCAGCGTACTAACACAGCGACACAACCAGAAGCCAGGCACAAGCCAATTGATAGATCAGGCTCTTGCGAAACCAGTGAGGAGAAGAGCAAAAACATCTTTTCCTCTGAGAAAAGCCTCCAGAGCAGTGTTTTGCTCTTCTTTCACTTTCAGTGAAGAAATACTCTGTATTTCCGATAAAACTTGCTCGATAGCCGCGCTAGCGGCGCTGGTTTCATCGGCTGAAGCCGCTATGTTCTTTCAGACTGAACTGTCAAGCTGCAAGATTTACGCGTCACCTCAACCACGCCTCCAAAACCAGCGCTGATTGGGCGTTCGTTTGGTGAACGGCTCCCAAATTTTCTTTAACGAAAGTAGCCAGACTGATCTCTTGAGTGAAACCTTGAAAGCTCGCAAAGATCAGGATGGTCTCTCCGAAGAAACTAGCGCATGGCTTTGGTCACCGCACCCACACTGCACTGCTGTTGATGTAAGTGTACATGGTGATTTTAATGATGGCACCACATTCAATTTGAGCCCAGCATAGTTGAAGATCCAGCTAAGAAAGAGTAAGGTTGGACAGACAGAAAACCTTTTTACCTTTACAGTTAATCCCGGGGAAACTCCTTTTAAACAGAGGAGCCCAGGAGGCATCATGGCCAGATACCCAAACCATCTTATCTAACTCTTTCGGATGAAAAGGAACAGCTGCTGTACCTCAAGACCCTCCGGGAAGACAAACGCAATCTGGCAATCTAATATTAGGTACCTATGGAGGTACCTAATATTAGCTGCTTGTCTGAGATAATTTTCTTGATCATCTTTGAGTCCTGATTCTGAACAGTTTGGGTTTCAATTTTGATGCACCAGTGAATCAAGATGTTTGATTTTCAGCTCAGTGGAGAAGCCCCTTATCTCTCTGTCCATTCCCTTCCCCATTGAACCGTCAGTCACAATATTTCAAGTTCTGCCAAAGTGCTCAGGTGTATACATGTCATATATACAGTAGCTTGAATACGTCAACATAATCATATCATCCACAAAAAGCACAAATGAGAGCCTAAGGTTACTGAGCAGAAACCTCCTTCATGGCTACACCTCAAATTCCTCCTAATAAACTCCTCAAACGGGATTGGGCAGAGTCCAACCTCCACTGGAAACAAGCTTTACTTTGTGCAGAGAAAAGCCTACGTAATCAATGACCCAACACCTCTTAGAAACAAACTGGGTGCCTTATACACCCTAAACATCCCCCTTACAACACCCCAAGAACCCAGCCTTCTTACACACAAACTTCCATCATCAGCTTCATTCTAACCATAAACTAAACGTTTCCTAGTAGGCTGACAAGTAGGATGCATCCCTGGAAAACCTTGTACCCTTTCTTAATAACTGGTATCATCATTTATTTAAAGAAGAAATTTACCTTTTACAAATACTGTGCATCACTTGGCTGATTTCATACTAGGCAAGCCAACTTAATAATATATTTGTGTTCAGTATGTCAGCAATCTTCAGGTTATTGTCTGCAATTATAACATATGGGTATAATGTTCAATAGCTTTACATGTTTTGTGGTCTGATTTGATCTTGACTGGACATCTGCAGCTCAAGATGTAGATTTATATAATTATTTTGAAGGACAGAATCTGTTTTTCATCAAACTTACAGTCAGCATTTAGTGTATGTCATTTGTTTTTCTATACACCTCTCTTCTACATTCTCCCTCCATCTCTTGAAACTTGTATGTTTTCTTTTCTGACATACATTCACACATTCACCTTGCAGTAATTCACAAGGGGAATGTAGTCCAGCTACAATACAATTACAACAGATTACAGTGCAATAGCTTCCACATGGTTCACAAAATGTCACATTACCGCAGCGTGCATTACAGTGTGGGTGGTAGGTACTTTCCTTTGAATTCCCATCTGCCACTAGCTTTAGACCACTGGTTGAAAATGCATTAAACTAGACAGGGATTAGAGCTGATAAAGGAGAGAAGGGGTAAAGGTTGCAAGGTGTTGGAACTACAGAAACAGATGAAGAGGGGAAAAAAGGCTAATAGCAGACCTGGAATCTTACATGATAATAAAAACTTTGTTTATTTTTCTTTTGATGGGAGTTCTCCTCAAATGTGATGCTGCTATTAAGTAAAGTTTACCTATCAACTAGAATATCTCAGTTTTCCAAAGCAGCTCAAAAATAGATGGGCTGCATCTTTCAGAAGTGAAATATTTAAGTTCAGAAATAATAATAATAATTGAACTTAATTGATTTCACATTGGAGAAATGTACCTCTGCATTCAACCCATCTCCTTGGGGAGCTGTGGCCTCCATCGTGCGGCGCCTGGGGAGCAATCGGGGGTTAAGGGTCTTGCTCAGGCAGCCAGAGTGGCAGTGCGTGGGAGTGGGGCTCGAACTCAGATCCTCAGTATTTCAAGCTCTATGCCCCAACCACTAGGTCGCTACTCCCCAAAGGGCCGCCATGCCCCATATCAAGAGTATTCACTGTAGTGTTCTTTTACTTTTAGTTATCAGGCTCCTCTCCAGTGGAACCAACTGCCAGTTTTAGTCCGTGAGGGAGACACCCTGTCTACTTTTAAGGGTAGGCTTAACACTTTCCTTTTTGCTTAAGCTTATAGTTAGAGTGGCTCAGGTTATCCTGAGCTATCTCCTATAGTTATGCTGCTATAAGCTTAGGCTGCTGGAGGACATAGGGAACTCCTATTTCATCATTCTGCTTCATTATATCTCTATTCTCCCACTCTGTCAAGTCTGTTTGTTCAATCTCTAACATTATGCTCTCTATCTGCTTTTTTCTCATAGTAGCTTTGCCTTGTCTGTTCCTGTTTAGCTGTGACTCCATCCTGGAAAGAAATATCAGCTGTGCTAAGCTGCCATCAACACCTTTGTTTCTATATAGATTTTCCGGAGATCGGGCCTGTTTTTCTAGTTTAGTCCTGTTTCTCTGACTGTGACTGGCTGGATGTGCTCTCTTCATCCTCTCACAACAATGGAGTCAGAGCTCGCCTGCTTGCTGGCTGTGTGTGTTTCCTGGGTGAGGCCTTTTACAGCTGCTTTTGTAACTCTGCTTCTGTCTCCTTTAATCTCTAGTCAGCCTCAGACTGAGTCTGGTGCTGCTGAGGTATCTTCCTGTCAAGTTTTTCCCTCTCCACTGTCGCTACAAGTATGACTTAGTGTGAGGACTTGCATTTAGGAGTCAATGAGTCAATGCAATCAACTGGTTTTTGCTTAGATAGAAAATTTTGGATCAATTTGACTGTATGATCTGGTGAACTGTAAAGTGCCTTGAGATGACATGTGTTGTGAATCTGGCGCTATATAAATAAACTGAATTGAATAGATATGAAATAGAAGAATCCCAAAAAGGCTTGAGAAATGCCACAAGGTCACCTGGTTGTGTTCCAAAGGTATATATTTTCAACCGAAATCTCAAACGAGCTCCTCACTTCTCAGTTCCCTGTAAGATAAAGACATTCATGGAATATGTCTACTTCTCTGCAAAGGTGTACACTCTAATGGCCTGATAGCAGAGCAGTGTGATTGAGATGGTGCAAAGTTATGGAAATACTCATTGTAATACAAGCAGATGAAAACACTACAGTGTCACATTTTTCCGAAAAAGAAAATCCCAAGACCGATTAGAGATGTCTAGCCCATCTAATATAATGAAAACCATCTTTCTTTCAGAACACATGTAACATTTTATTCTTTATCCTGCTGGAAGATATAAAAAAATTATGTGTTCAACCAATTTAGACAGGCTTGAAAATGAATCATGTGTAACTATATCAAGCAACCCCCCCAACTATGGCTTGGGAGAGGAAATAAAAAAAAGTTTAATCATGAGGTTGAATGTCTTACTTACACCTGGACAAGTGACTGATAGATTGACCTTTCAACCAACCGCAGGAGAGAAGGCTCCAACGATCCATCAACAACCACCACTAACCACCAATCACACTCCAGGGTGGAGACAGGATCCACCCGCACTCAGACTGGAACTCTAGAGAAACAGGCTGACAGATGCTCTCTGCGTATTACATGCAGACTTGGGGTAATGAGACACACATCTCTCTCCTGAGATGAACTTTCTTGGTTTCATGCTTCTTTGTCCTCTCAGCAGACAAACAGACATTTCTCATTTCTTTCTTTTGTTGTTTTTTTTTCCTGTCACATTCCCAGGTTGTTCCACAGCAGAGCCAATGTTTTCAGTAGAGTAACATATCAGACATAACCCAAACCAAAACCTGACATTGTGTGAGGAACCACAGGATAAAAGCAATGTGAGACTTGAAGGACCCCCCCAGGTCCAGGAGACATATAACTCCTCTGTTTCTGTCAGATATCTCCGTCTCTCCTTACCTCTTGCTCCTCTCTGGTGGTGATGTGTGGTAGACCTCAGACTATGGAGTTACAAATGTGAAAGTTTTCCTAAATATACTTAAATATGTTCTATTTATATGAGACAGGCTGACCGTGGCATGATTCTTTCTAAGATTTTCTTGCAAGTGAATTTCCATCTTGTGTGTTCAGAGAGCAGCATTTACTTTGTTCTTCTGTTAATCTTAAAAAGTGCCTTGCAAACAGAAGGCCTATTTGCAAACATAATGAAAAAGCAATACAACAGTTTGTGACACTCAACCTTAAAAGTGAAAATTAGCAGAATTTTTTTGTTAGTTATATTAGATAACATCAGTCCATCCATCTATCTTTACTTATATTTTAACATCTTTAGGTTACCCCATTACAAACTGTTTTATTCCATGTACCACCTAAATATGAGGTTTCATATTTAGGTTTCATAGTTGCACCTTAAATGCATGCATTTTTAAAATGGTAGTACCAGGACTGATGTTCTCTGAATAAGGGAGGTCTCAGTGTTCTTAACACTAGAACTTCTACGGAGGGGTCAATTTACCTTTTTACCTAAAAGCCCTACAAGAGGGTCATTTGACCCTTTGGACCTCCTGCGGACACTCCTTTTGTTGTGGAAATGTGGCTGTTAGCAGCTCATAGCTGTCACTTGAGTCACAGAGTCGCTTGAGCCTGTGTGGGGAGGCTACACAGGCTCAACTAAAAGCTTGGCCAAGGCAAGCTTTATGTTTTATGTATAGTTTTTAGTGGATTTTTATGCAGTGAATCATCAGGATCAACGAGAATTTGGGATCAAAACTCTAAACATTTATTGTTAAAAAATACAAAACATATTTACAATGAATGCAAAAGTAACTGTTTTCCCAGTTTTCGTGTGTAAGGTTGTGGCACAAGTAACTTATTTTTGTGTGCCAAAGATAGAAGAAAAAGAAATTACAAAGAAAAAAACATTATTTACAAAGAATGCAAATGAGTGAAATGCATTTGAGCAGTCACTAACAATTCTGGCACTGCCATTGCTCCTTTCGGCATTTCCCACATGTGTATTTGTAACACTTTTCACAGCGCACTGTTGCACGATTGTCCTTGCATTTGATTTTAGCCTGACACTTGGCTCTTTGTCCGAGTTGTGGTGTGGAGGGTTGTTGCCAAAGCAATTGCTCCTTTTGGGCCTTTTTCATACCCACGTGGGAGTGAGCCAACTCTCTTGCCAGTTCAAACAGGAAATCCACCCGTCTTTCCTTTGTCCCGGTGCATAATTGATAGAGCAGGTAGGCATTCAGTGCTGCAATGTCTATCATGTTGTAGAACACTGCTACTGGCCAGCGCCTTGTTGCTGCGCGGACAGTGTATTCTCGCACCATCTGGTCCATGATGTCGACGCCTACTTTGTTGTGTTGTAGAGTGTGATGGTGTTTGGCTTCTTTTTGGTGGTTTTCTGTGTCTCAATCGTGCTGTGCATGCTGTTGAGAACATACACAGTCTTCTTCCGCTTGGGCGCATACACAGTCAGTGTGGCACCAGTGGATGAAAATACCTGGGTGGTAAATTCATTGCGGTGCATCTGTCGAGTTGACGGTGGGATTTCTTGGCGAATCCTGTTGACTGTGCCGAGGATGGTTGTATTCCGGCTAAATAGGCGTTTTGCAAGTGACAGTGATGTAAAGAAATTGTCTGTGGTAACATTTCTGCCCTTGTCCAAGAATGGTTCCATCAGCCTCATGACTACACTCTCAGACACTCTCTCCCCACGAGGCCGAGTGTCTGGGAGGATGTTGTAGACGTATTTGGTTTTCAAGTCACACGCCACCCAAAACTTGATACCAAACTTGTCTGGTTTAGTTGCAATGTACTGTAGGAAACAGCAGCGAGTCTTGCACGGGAAAAGTTCTTCGTCAATGGTGATGCCCCACAACAGATTCCAATCACTTTTGACAACATTACATTTTATGAACAATTCAACAGTGTCACAGACTGAAAAGAGGGACAAGAGGGACTCTGGAAAAATTCAGACAATGGCTTGAGCTTTCAATCACTGCACAATGGAACTATTGATTACACTATGGAAATACTGACTTGAAATATGTCTCATTTCTTTTACTTCTATATCTCTATATTATATCATAAATGTATCTGTCAACACTCTTTCCTGGTCATGTTAATCTTGTCTGCCTCAACTGACCTAGTATGTTTTTTTGCACATTTTTTTGCAACTCATAGAATGTTCTTTGCACAATTATCTTTATTACTCTTACTTGTACATAACCATTTGCAAGAATGTACTAAATGATTGAGAGATGTACAAAAGCATTTGAAATTTGATGAAAGTTATGATAAATGCCATTCTGTTGTGAGGAACTGCAAATTAGTTTTGGGATTTGTCCATGTTTTGAGAATGACATATCAATTTCAAGAAATGAGCAAAACCAAGGGAGAAAAACTGTAACACACTAGGAAGAAGCTATCTGTCCGTGTTTGTCTTGGCTGTTACCACTGTGAGGTGTGACCCCCTCACCCCTCACCCCACACACGGCCCATAACAGCCTCATTACCATGACAAAATGAGTGATTAGTGTATTCGGGAAAAGCCGCCGGGTCAATTGACCCCTCTCTGGTAGTTCTAGGTAGGCAGAAAAATCCTGGTATTTCTAGTGTTAACCTTGAATACAAAAGGGTCACCTTATATATAGTTAAAGCTGTATGAAAAAAAAAAAAAAAACTAAACAAAAAAAAAAGAAGAAGAAGAAAAAAGAAAAAAAACAACCAAACAAACAAGTAATTTGATTTTCGGGCTATCAGTCTAACATGTACTACTTTATAACCAGCCTGTCCAAAGTCAGTCTTTAAGGGACGCTTTTATGAGGGTTGTACAATTAAAGATCCCTAAGAATTCAAAAACAGAAAAAAAAAATAACATTGAAAAACTGAACAAATAAAATAATAATTTATTTCTGCTTCAAAGGGGAAATTCTGTTTAATTTAACATGCAAAATGAAAGCATACAAATTCACCTTAACAAACAGATGAAAAAAGCTTAATGTCATTTTATTACATTTTGTGGTCTTTTTTGTTTAGGTCTATTTGTATCATAATGATCTTTTGCAATATTCGTATTTGATTTCATTGCCTTTTTTTCTAAACTAAACTTTACCTATAGAGCCCTTCAAAGCAACCACAGCTGCCATATACTTACCAAGGAAAGTTGAAAATGACATAAAAGTTTAAACAAATAAGATTAGTAAATTATATATAAAAAAAGAAAACCACATTAAAGCAATTAAAACAATAACACAAAAAGTATCAGGCTGTGTCAAAACCCAAAGAATAAAAAATAGGCTATAAGATGTGTTTTTGATAATGTTATTGGACAGTTTTTTCCAGAAATGTAGGTAAGAAATGTTAAAGCCACTTTTTAAATATATCTCTACTGCCACTGCTTGAAAGACTCTCCCAAATACAGGTTTTGTTTCTTTCCTCAAAGGTCCTCCTTTTCTGTTCATAAAACAGTTTACTTCTTGTAACTTACTGTCATGGTAGAAAAGAACGACTCAGGATGAGAGCAACCACGGAGACAGACAGTTAGTTTTAACTGGTTTATTGTAAAGTGCTGGTAGACAGGTGATGACTGGTTTGGTATCTTCTGGTCTGCTTGGAGGGCGAAGGAGGTGGTCAGAAACAGCCTGTGGCAGTAAGAATGTGGAGAGCTCAAAAACTCACAGAGTGGGAGGCTTGCCCGGAGCCGGGGGGGGTGAAGTCTGTGGTCCGGTGCAATCCAGCGGTTCCCTCAGTCTCTCTTGTGCAGATGGTTTTTTGAGGGTGGACAGGCAGGCGATCAGAGGAGTCCAGCTCCCTGGGTTGTGATTTCTCTGGCTTGGATCTCTGGTTCTAAGAAGGAAAAGACAGAGACAAAATATCAGGTCTGGCTCGGATGAAACTCGGAAAGTTTGTTAGGTCATGTACCACGCTGGAAGCGAGAAAGAACTGACGCCCTCCTCCTGGTATCTGCTCCTTAAGAAGGGCTGAAATCAGCGGTGATGAGGAGCACCTGCTAGTCCACCCTGCAGAGAAGAGAGAGAGAGAGAGAACCCATCCCTGAACCCAGGCCTGGAGCATGACAGCACCCCCCCTCTAACGGACGCCCCCTGGCGGCCGTCCAGTGGAGGAGGCCTCGAAGGCTGAGATGAGGCCGGGGTCCAAAATGAACGAACGAGGAACCCAGGACCGCTCCTCAGGGCCGTACCCCGCCCAATCCACCAGAAACTGGAAGCCGCGGCCACGACGCCTGGAAGCCACTATGCGTCGAACCGTGAAGGCAGGGTGACCATCCACAATCCGGGCGGGTGGAGGGGGTCTGGAAGGAGGGCATAACGGGCTGGAGGTGACAGGTCTAATCTGAGACACATGAAAAGTAGGGTGTACACGAAGGTGAGGCGGAAGCCTGAGCCGGACTGCTGTAGGACTGATGATGCGGGCGATCTTAAAGGGACCGAGGAACTTAGGGGCCAGTTTCTTTGACACAGCCTTCAGGGGAAAATTCTTAGAAGACAACCACACCTCTTGTCCAGGGAAATAGACAGGCGCCGGGATGCGTTTGCGGTCAGCAAACTTCTTGTTTCGAATGGAGGTACATTCAAGGGCGGCTTTGGTCTGATCCCAGACTCTGCGGCACTGCTGAAGGTATGACCTGACGGATGGGAAGGTTGGATCAGGGAAGGAAGAGGGAAGGAGTGTGGGCTGATAGCCTAGGGATGCCTCAAAGGGGGACAATCCAGTGGCTGCTGAAATGTGCGAGTTATGTGAGTACTCCACCCATGCAAGGAACTGACTCCAGGAGGAGGGGTTGTGGGAGCAGACACAACGGAGGGTGTTCTCCAACTCTTGATTCAGCCTTTCACACTGACCATTAGACTGGGGATGGAATCCAGATGTAAGTGAGACCTTAGCCCCTAGGCACTGACAGAAACAACGCCAAACTTGGGAAACAAATTGTGGGCCACGGTCAGACACAATCTCCGTCGGCAAGCCATGGAGTCTAAACACATGGTAGAACAAAAGTCTGGCAGTCTGGTGAGCAGAAGGAAGCTTGTTCAGTGGAATCAGATGGCATGCCTTGGAGAACCTGAACCCAGGCCTGGAGCATGACACTTACAGCCATTTTTAAACTAAGCAGTGAGAGCAGGGGAGCGAATGGCTGAAACCAAAAGCTCACTGGATACATCAACACTAGAAATGCACATGCGGAGCAAGAAGAAGATAACCTGACTCCGCCAGATGGATTTGCTGGATTTGCTCTCCGCATATCCATCTGAAAACCTTCCGTTGAAGTAATTTTGGGAAGGGGCGAAAATACTGGTTAGCTGATTGGCCTATGTTGGTGATAGAGCGGGCCAAATAAACCAATCAGATCAACGAAGCATATGAGCGCAACCAGAAGGCCTGATACTAACAGAGCGAGAGGGGCGAGGCAATGACGAAAACACAACCACAAGCCAGGCACAAGCCAATTGATAGATCAAACTCTTGCCGAAAACCATTCGGGAGAGAGCAAAAAACATCTTTTCCTCTGAGAAAAGCCTCCAGAGCAGTGTTTTGTTCTTCTTTCAGTGAAGAAATACTCTGTAATTCGGTAAAATTTGCTCGATAGCCGCTTAACGCTAATTTCATCGGCTGAAGCCGCAGGGGAGCATGTTCTCTTAGACTGAACTGTAATCAGCTCTTCTCGTTGCGTCACACCTCAACCCCCTCCAATTAATTAGAGGGTTATGGGCTCAAAGCCAACGCTGATTGGACGTTTGTTAGGGGGCTGGTGAACTGCTCCAAATTTTCTTTAACGGAAAGTAGCCAGACTGATCTGCGAGTGTGGCGGGCTGGACCTTGAAAGCTCGCGAGATTAGGATGGTCTCAACGCAGGCTAAGAAGAAGACGTGCAACAAAAATTGGCATGTGGGACAACCAACAGATAAGATAATCCACAATAAAATGTGTCCACTATACCTTTAACTACTTGTTGTTGTCCTTGCTGTCTATATTAAGGGCTTTAGGACTTTTAGATGTGCTCATCTATTTTGAGGTTGATGTGGAGCTGTCACTATTCCATAAATTAAAACTAAAACCTCTTTTTAAAAGAAGTTTAAATACTTCCATAACTCAAGGGTCTGTGTAGGACATAAGGTCAGCAACAGAAAGGCTTTGCCTTCTTAGGTTTCTGTTGTAATATTTCTGGGAATGTGATACAATGTTTGGAAACTGGTCTGCAGTCAGCCAGGGTGGATCTCAGTTTCACTGTGGCTCAATTTGTGCGAAGTAGTTTACGCACCGTGCTCGGCCAGAAATGATTGTGTCATTGCATTGAGGGGTGTGAGAGCCCGCTCCGCCATCCTGGTCTCCTTCAGTCATCATTCTCCTCACTCTTCTGATGTCATGTGAAAGCGAATTGATGGGTGGAGGGGTCCTGCAGAAAAAGCCACTGCAATCTGGATGTCTGTTAGTAATGAATTATGGGTTTTTAATATCCAACACTGTATCTGATCCAGAGAGAAAAGTCAGGGCAACTTGTTGTTAATCAAAACATTTGCCTGCAAATGTGAGTGTTGCTTTGCAACTCATTCATAATTCACGTGTCCCTGCATGAAACATTTACTGCACCTACTTAAGCTCGAATTGGAGCAATCGAAACACAAATGGTATGCAGGAAACCAGATCAAACCGTACTAAGCGAAAACAAAAGAGGATGTAAAAGTCAGAGGATGAGAAAGAGTTTTGGAGATAAATAGAGAAAGAACGCGATGTAGGTAATGGCTTCCATATGAGAATGTCAGAGCGTTTTCCTGCTTGCCTCTTGGTGCAATCATATCAGTGTTCAGCACCGCGTCCAACTTTCATAAATGTTAAGTATGCAGCAAGTTTTTGGATCCAACTTCTTCTGCATAAACACCCCTTAGAAAAACAGCCCAGTTGGACAAGACTGTGTGAAAGTACAGTGTGTAAAAGAGTATATGTGTGTGTGTGTGTGTGCTATGCATTTATTGTGTATCATTTGATTAAGCTGCATGATCTGTGCTAATCTAGGTGCTTCCGATTTTAGTTAGATGAAGCCGTCGTGTCAGCAGGTCAAATGGGTTTTGGGAGTTCAGGCGTGTCTGTTGGTTTATTCAGGGTGATTGGATTTCAACCTTCCATTACAATAAACAACAATGTTTATTTGCAATAGAATTTATTTTGATCCTGAATAAAATAGGAGAATATCTGCCTCTGAAGTAAAAATAAAATCAAGCTGCATTAAAATGGGGCTACATACAGGGCAGGACACCTGATAAACCTTGGCTATCTTTGCGTTTCCCGGTGGACTGGTCTGTTTACGGCAGCAGGAGATTTAACCTTGCTCAGTGCTCGATGTTACACACTCGAACAGCAGCTCTCTGAAACATTCTCCCCGCGGTCGCTGCAGGGGTCAGCAGAGGCTGCAGACCTCCTGCATTAGCTCTCAGCTGGCAGCAGAGACCTCAACAGGGCTACACAGGGGATGTGTTGAGAAATGGTGAAAACACTGGGCATGTGTTTGTGCGCAACAAGCTCTGAATGGCCAAATATTCACAAGTTGGCTAATATCTGGAGTTAAATAGTACACTGGCTGCAAAAACACCCACACTGCCCGTTTCGACTGAGCTGGGGCATTATTAATCTGGCTCAGGTTCAACACCACCTCTCAGAAAGTTTCCTGGAGGAGAGAGCTCTGCACTGAGAGGTTAAAGTTACACTCTGTTTTTTTTTCTTTTTTTCTTTTAGAAGTGTCTGTTTCTTTATTTTTTTTCTTTAAGCTATCTAAAACAGCAGGCTAGGGATATTTAGTTGTTTAATTCTTACCTGACCTAAATTATTTTTTGGTAAGTTTAAAATAGCTAAGGTTCACCTGTCTTGACCCTTGTTGTTATGAATCTACAACACATAGGATAAAGAAAGTATGTATGTAATACTTCAGTAATACTACTGCTGCACTTTATGTCACAAATGTACAGCAGAATAAAATGCAGATTAATAAAGAAAAATGAACTAACAGACCATGAAGCAATATATTTGTGTGGTAAATGTCTGACTGCACCCAGATTAAAGCCCCCTTTATATCTAATGATCCCTAAAATAAAGATGTTTAGAAAACATGAACATGTATTTTTAATATAAAAACATAAGCTCACAATAATTCTTTAGAAGAAAAAACACTTTACTCTGTGTCCTGGGACTTCATGTCATTTTTAGGCTGAATCAAGGCGTTTTATTTGGGTTTTCTGCCTGAAGGCTGAGATAACCATAGAGAAATTTGATTTTGTGTCTGATATATTCAACGGCTCATAATTTGGCAAATGTAATTGTTGTTTTCATGGTGAACGGCATATTTATAACTCACTTTTGCCAGACTACTCCCAATCTATGTAAAAACACGCTAGCCTTTAAAACAGTACACACGATTTCATAGAATCCTCTTAATATTTTCACACCCAGCATCACACGTCCTTCACCGTACGCAACAGGTGCTTTTCCACTTATTCCCCTTTGTTTTATAACAAGCTCACCAGAGTATGTGTTGATCTCTTTTTCTACTAAAACTTGTCGTTTGATTTGAACTCCTGCTAGAGTTCAATGAACTTCACGTTTACATTTGTCACTGAGGGAGAGAATATAACTTGCTGATACTAAGAAGTTGCTGTCTGTTGAAGTTCTCTAGACTTGAACTTTGTAGATCCACTGATATAGGGTGACCAAACTTCCGTGTTTCCCGGGACATATCCGTATTTCATGTCCTGTCCCGGGCATCCCGGGTTTTAGAAAGTGAGGAAATGTCCTGATTTTTTAAATTACCTTAATTGGACCATTAAATTTACAGGCACTAGGGCACTGCGTGCGGCGCTGCGTGTGATGTAATCCCTGAGCAGCGTCAGTGCGGGCAGCCCTGTTCTTAATCAGAATATAGATTGTGTGGCTGTCAGTCAGTACGCCAACAACATGCAAAAGCGCCAATGTATGTTTACAGACGACTTACAGTTTTCCAAAAGAGTTTCCCCGCTTTCAGACCGGGTCGGGACAAATGGGAGGCCTTGTGCACAGTGTGCAAAGCAGGCACATATGTCTCAGTGTCCAATGGAGGTGCAAGGAATCTGAAAAGCCACCTGGACCCAGTAAAGATAGTCTATTGATATGTTTGTTCGTTTTTGGTATATTTTGAGTTATTTTTGCTGCACAAAGAGGTATTTTTTGTTTCATTCATTACTGAGGCTGAGTATCATCTGTTATTGGTAGTTGAGAGTTATTGTTAACTTTTATTGTTAAGTGAGGGATGTTTAGATGAGACATTATTTCTCGCATTGTGCTATTCATTCATTACAGGAATTGTTAAGCATTTTTGATAAATACATTTTGAATAAAATTATCGTTTGTTATTGGAGTTATTGCTGTAGACTTTTACTGAAAAGCATTTTTAATAAATCAACTAAATATCATGTTATAGTAGGATTACATAGGCCTATGTTAAGTGAGTGCATGCCACAGACATCTCTATTCATAGGAACAGAGATTCCCCCCCGCGCTCCAAGGTGTCCTGGTTTTCCCAAATGAAAATATGGTCACCCTACACTACTGTAACATCCTCCTGATGGCGGGTGGTTACAAAATAAATACGTCCTCATCTAGCTATGTTTTCTTGCGGTAGTAGTTGTTATAAAGGAGTTAACTTTTAATTCACATATGGAGAAGTTCTGTTTGAAGGCTAGTTTTGACTTCACCTGGGCTCCAATGGGCAGAGCATTTGCAACCCTTAGTAGGTTTAACAGTCAAATAACACAAGCAAATACTTTAAGAACTGATAAGACAGGAAGGTAACAGGCTACTTATAAAATGAACCCTGTGTTTCTTTAATCCTTTTCTCCTCACTGAGAAAATTCAATCACAATTTTTGATTTTCTAATGTCTTCAGTAAGAAATTCTTCTGCCGCAACAAAAGGTGTATCTATTTCAACACATCTTACCCATCTTTACATGAGTAGCATGACATGGTAAAAAATTATTAAAAAACCTTTGATTCTTAAATAATCCTCACAAATATAACAAAAATATGTTTGTCATATAGTCCCAGTATTGGCTGAAGGCCAAGGTAGGAAAATTTTGTTATGCTGGGGAAGTTTGTGAAATATGTTTTCTGAATTTATCGAAGGTTTGTACTTCAGGATGAGCAAAGCTGAACATAAATGAATAACTGCACAGTAGCTTGATGTGAGAAGAAACATAACATAAGCCGAAACTCAAGACTTAAATGTAATTTTTTTCCTATATTGTTTGATGACTGACATTTGCCTGGCTGTAACTGTGCTCCTCTTAACGATAAGAGATGATATAATAAACATCTCCTGCAGTCTGTCTGTGACATCATCATTGGTCACTCAGTCTGAGCTTCCTGGCAGTGGGTAATAAGATTAGATTAGAAGCAGTGATGATACAGTTTTGAATTTTTAAGTAACACAAGGATCTGTTTATAAAGTGCATCTCATCAATTTCCTGTTTAAAAAAATATTTTCTATCATGTGGCAGATTGTACTAACCAAACTCAACAAAGAAAAGGCAACCAATGAGTTGATGATTACTAACCGATGCCTAGTTTCTAAACTAACTTTTATGTGAACAGCCGAAACTGAAGTGGAATAAAATAGGTTGCTTTGGACTGGTGTGTACTCCATGTTTTTGAGGACCGAAAAGCAGAGATGAGAAAGCAGAGATGAGTTTATCTGATTTAACAAAACGTCCAAGGCAACACAGGCAAAAATCCAAATATCCAAAATACTGAGAACCAAAAAAATCCAGTAAACGTCAGAGTGAACACGCATGGGAAGCAAGGAGATGATAAAGCAACAAAACAATGAAAAAACAGCCCTGAGCAACTGCAGAGGTGGTGTATATATGGGGAACAGAACAAAGAATGGTGAGCTGATATGGAGCAGGTGTGAATAGAACTACATGTAACTAGAAGGGAGCCAAGGGGAAAGGAACAGACACAAGGGGGCGACAGAGAGTAACATAAGAAATACAAAACTGACAGAAAACAACTAAAAAGACTCAGAATAACAAAGAAACAGAGGGCAGAACCCTGACAATTAGGTTGTAGAAAAAAATGAAGTGTTTAACTAAAATAAAACAGACAAAGTCTGTCTGCTGAATGGAGTTTCGTACGTCATAATGTGACAATAGCAAAACTGGTATAATAATGAAAGTGTTCTTGTACATCTGGAGTTAAAAAAATAAAAAATTCAGGT
>JAGKQL010000034.1:3005320-3033998 GCA_018398635.1 Cyprinodon brontotheroides | reverse complement strand
AAGGATCAAACGTGTGGCGGTAACTTAGCCAAACATGAAACTGTTCTGGAGACTGAATATTTTTACCTACACTGTGAGCGTTGTGTTAACTGTTTGGGTTTAATGCAGAAGACTGTGAGAAAATCTCACAACATGATCCATAAAATGCCACATGATCATCCAGGCGGTGATGCTACACTGTCACTCAGACGTGCTGTGAGCTGCCTGTCACTGCATGCACCTGTGCCTGGATTTATAAAGATGTATTTGCATTTTTCCCCCGCTCCTCACACGGCACTCTAACAAACTATTGGAAAGCAATGATAAGATTTTGTGTGATGCTTAAAAAATTGGATTACTTTCCATGCAGTAGTTGTGTGATTACATTCGCATAGCATGAAGTTATAAAACAAACCCGTGGGAAAAGATTGTTGAGGATAACAGGTAAAATTCTCAACTCACTTGATGAGCCCCTCTTTCACACACATTCAGTCGATTTCAAAGCATAAACACAAGAACAACAGCATCATTGCAGCTGACACACTGTAAAGGTGAGTTTTCAGCTAAAATGAAGTTTTATTTTCTTAACGATACCCGCACTTTCTGCTTCTGAGATCCAGCTGAGGCGTAGAAGGCTTTCATTATGCAGCCTTCCAGCAAGTGTGAGGAGGCTCAGAATAAAGTCGTACACCACTAAGCTATCCATCAATCAGTAGGTACGCCCTGTCTATCTTTGGTCTATTCCAGTCCCTTTGATCTGTCATTCTGAAGTGCAGCAAGTCTCACCGAGTGACAAGCTCACTTTTCCCAGGCAGCAGCGGGGAAGTTTCTCTGTCCTCTGGAATAATCTTCAATTCTGGTTCAGACTACCCGCTGCCATCAAGCAGTCTTTAGCAAATTAAGTACCTGTGGTGAAAACTCACTTGCTCCCAACAATAAAACTCTGCATGAGGCCACAATTGGAAACATATTTAAGTCTAACGCATCACCTGCTGTGTTTATAATGGCAGGGAAGCAGATAAAATAATTAATCAATCAAACAATCAATCAGCAAAATAAAAAATGAATTAATCATTTATAAATCAATCATTTATTCAATTACATTAAATAAACAGGGGCTGCAAAGTGGTGCAGTGGGTAGCACTGTTGCCTTGCAGCAAGAAGGTTCCGGGTTCAATTCTTGGCCTGGGGTCTTTCTGCATGTTCTCCCTGTGCATGCATGGGTTCTCTCTGGGTGCTCCAGCTTTCTCCCACAGTCTAAAAATATGACTGTTAGGTTAATTGGTTTCTCTAAATCAGCCATGGGCAATGTGGAGTCAACAAGTCATGTATTTAATGTCTGCTCTAAATTCTCCTTAGGTGTGAATAGTGGGTGAATAAGATAAAAATAGATTTTAAAAAAAATAAATTAAAAACAAAAAAAAAATAAAATAAAGAATGGCTGTTTTTTGTCTCTGTGTTGTCCTGCAAGTTTGGAGCGTAAGTCTGGAGGGGGGAAATGTCCCCTGAACATTGCACCAATGTCCGTTTTGGTCCCTTGCATATTTCACTGTCCAAAAACAATGTAACGGTACTCTACACAGACATTCGTTGAGCACTAGGACCAAGCGGAAAGCTGCAGCTGAACCTGAAGCCAGCTTCCCTGAGTTTAGACCGCCTACTAGCTCCTGATTGGCCCACCGTCTTTTCTTGTGTGATTGGCTTACACCGCTGTCACTCCTGAGAAGCTCACTTTACAAAGATCTAATGCTCCACTGAATTATGTCTTTAATTGGATGGTCAAACACGCTGAAGTTGGTTATATTAAAGATTACTTGTGTCCCCCGACTTGTGAAATCAAAATTTCGTCCATGCCTGCGATAGACTGGCGATCTGTCCAGCGTGTATCTCACCTCACGCCCATTGACACTCTTCACAACCCCAGCAGGAAATAAGCGTGACAGAAAATGAACGGATACAATAAATAATAGCCATTATCTATTGAAATCCTTAAGCACATGTTAGCCTATTTAAGTAATTAACAATAAATCATTCAGTGTAGGCTCTCCTCAGAAACAAAGAAAGCATGTAAGTGAGAAGCCCTAAATTGTCGCTTCTCTCTTTAATGAAGTTACCTTTAAGTCAAATTTCTTCTGTTTTTGTTCTGAAATTTCAACTGAAATCGATCAGCAGCTTTATTTCAAGATGTTTTCATTACCAATCACTTTTTAAAACTTGATCCCCTGGGCATAATTGGTTATAATTTGGGTAAGGGTTTATCCCAGACCATTTGAAAAAAGGTATGTATTATTAAACCCTTGACTGTCCTCCAGGAGCCTCCAGGGCTGTGTGTTCCTTACAGGGCCCCATCTGGGGCACAAAGTGCAGACAGAGCCCCTCATTTGTAGAAGGTAGTCCCCTGCAGCCCCCAGAATCTAGCTTAGATGGCTGCAACATTAATGTAGAGCGGCAGTATGATGGAAGAACCACCTCAGTTTAGCCTTAAGCATTTCATACTAATAGCTAGCTGTCTCTGAGACCATTTGTATTTTCTGGAATTGGAGACCCCATGTATTTCAGGGCCCAGGGTCCTTGTCAGTTATAATTTTCCATGCATGCACACCCTAATGAAAATGTATTGACATTCAAACCGGGAGACTGAACAGGTCTAGGTGGTTCAGGGCTCAGGGGATCTGCAAACCCAGGCCATTCGAGCATGATGTGTAACACGAAACAAAAACAATATAAGCCTGAAGCAGAAAGTGTAACAACATGTACACTCAGCAGATGCTGACGTTTCCACGGCCGCAACTCTCATAAAAACGAAAAAAAAAAAAAAAACTAAGGGAAACGCTTAAAGTGTTTTAATTGACCCGAGGCAAAGCTGAAGCCTTCCTGTTGACGTTCTGCTGAGGCTCAAGCAGCAACTGAGACATTAGAGGTATTTAAGTACAACCCATCAATCCACACCATAAGACCAAAAAAAACAGCATTAATGGAGAGTATTCGTACTCTTGAATATTTTTTTTACATTAGGACTTTTGTGTATCACACTGGGAATTTATTTGACGTAATAGTCCAAAACAGCCACCAGTCATTCTCTACAAAATCTACAATTTATGGCAAAGTGGCAAGAAGAAAGATTCCCAAGACGTCTGCTTTTACAGTTTCTAAGGAGTCAGGTAGTGGACGTAGCAAGCACTTGGAGGAAAGATGGTCAAATCAGATAAGAGCAATAAAACTTCCTGAACTCCTCAATAGGAAATAAACTGCTCCTCGTGCGTGGAATTCTCTAAAAAGAGACCAGAAGTTGAGATTTTATCCTTTTTAATTGAAAATTAGAGCATTTGACACAGCCTCCTAGTTACCCCTAATGGTTTTACTTTATATGCTTTTCTTATGTACCTCTCCTTTTAATGTAATTCAAATGTATTTCTCTTTTTTAATCACAATGGGGAAGAAAAATACAAAAATACAAAAAAAATACAATGAACATCTAGCATATCATCCTTAGAGCTCAGGTGCTGGTGGCAGCAGTGGAAGAGACCCAACATCTGTCTGCAGCACATGAGACCCGTCAGTCTGGCTTTTGAGAAAATGCTGCAAGAAAGTTTTGGGATTTTTTATTTCTAACTTTCTGTGTAGAGGAAACAACAAACATCTAAAAGAAACACTTTGTGTGTGACTGGAAACCATACTGAGTTAAACTTATTTAACTGGCTTATAGAAGGTAAAAATAATGCTTAAAGAGTTTTTACTTGATTAATATTATTATGATTTATGTCTCTACTTATTTAAGATTCCTGGCTACACTTTAATGAATGTAGAACCTTCCTGTGAGACTTCTTGTTTGCACAGATGCATCTTTTTTATTTTATTTTCTATCTGCTGAGCTAGCTAGTAATGTAATTATATGGTAATGCACGACCTACTGACGCTGGAAGTACTTCATTTTGTTCTAGCAATAAAAATTACCTACTATAAGGACGGGTTTTATTCATTATGTTGCAAATATGTTATTTGGTAGAATTTATTTTGCACAAACTTGTTTTCCGGTTACCGTAATTTTCGAACTATAAGCCAAGAGTTTTTCCCCATTTTTGACAATTTTTCGACCTTGCGGCTTATCTATGGACTTTTACAGCTAACGGCCACTAGGGTAATACGGTACCTAAATCTATGGATTTTACCATCCACCATGTTGACATCACATTTGTTTAAACACACAAGTAGCCGCGCGCACGGGAATGCGGACGTCCTCCGGAAGCAGACTTCGAGAAAGACGGACATTGCGAGCGCAAGACAGTTTGTGTGACACCCTCAATATGGAAAACGTTGAAATACATATGATGCAGCTCTTAAGTTAAAGGCTGGCGTCTCCGACGTCGCCAGCAGGAAGAATTGTCTCAATTCAATTGTATTGAAATTTTTAATAAATAGGAGCTTCCCAAAACAGTTGCTTCTTTCCAGACAATCCTCTCTGTGCACGAAATATATGGTAATTAAACATAAAAACCTGCGGCTTATAGTCTGGATTTATGCAGAGATGTCAAAAGTACTCACTTTTCCGCATGCTTGAGTAAAAAGTACAGATACTTGTGTTAAAAAATACTCTGGTAAAAGTGGAATTACTGATTAAACTTTCTTTACTCAAGTAAAAGTAACAAAGTACAGGCTTGTAAATTTACTTAAAGTATAAAAGTAAAAGTAGAAAAGCACTTTTTTCATGCCGTTGCCTACATTTTAAATGGATGTCTGCCAATAGGACTAGATCTCCGTTGTGTTCATTTTCAATCATCTCATCCTCGTCCATATTACTACTATGCTAGCGCCACCGCCACCAAGCTGCAATGATTTGCAGCCAATGAATACCGCCCGAATCTGTCGATTCATCTTGTAGTGGTGCGCGTCAAATGCAATGTAGATTCCCATCCAATTAAATTGAATTTTGGTATTGATGGCGTGAAAAATAATAACGTAACTCCATTGAAATGATTCAAAACTAAAGTAACGAGCTAATTTTTTTAAATGTAAGGAGTAGAAAGTACAGATATTTGTGTAAAAAATGTAAGGAGTAGAAGTAAAAAGTAAGCCATAAAATAAGTAGTAAAGTAAAAATATCAGAAAAATCTACTTAAGAGTACAGTAATTGAAGTATTTGTACCGTTACTTCCCATCTCTGCCGGTCCGGCCTGTATATGTACAAATCATGCAATTTAACTTCTGCAGCTTATAGTCCGAAAATTACGGTATGTTGTTTGTTTGGAATGATTCTGCTACTCCAGTTTTTACCACACCAAATTTTGAACTTAGCTTTATATTTTTTTCAAATAGTTAATCAGATATGATGATCAGTTACTCAGTTTTTTGCCAAACACTTTTACTTCTATTTGAGTAATTTCTTGGATAGACCCATTTTACTTTGGCTTCAGGAAAAGTATGTTTGAAAGTAGCCTTCTAGTCTTACTTTAGTCACAATTTTTGGTATTCTACCAATGCTGACAAATCTAACTGCACATGATCAGGAATTCAACACCCCCACAGTGAAAGGTGGTAATAACAGCCTTGTTCTGCAGGGATACTTTTCTTCAACAACAGGCAAGTTGGTCAGATTTGATAAGAAGAAGAGCCAAATACGGGTCAGTCAGGGGTTGGAAGTTGCTTTTTCAGGAGACTTTAACCTCAAACATAAAACAAGAGCTCAAATGTTTGTGTTAGAATATCTGAGTTAAAGTGCAGATGTTAATCCAATTCAGAATCTGGGATCAGTTTCAAGCATTGAAATGTGGATCCCAGGAAAGATCCAGTTCCCTTTCTGATGGAACCCAGCCTAAACTGAGAAATTTTCCAGTAACTCTGTTTTCAGAAACAACATGACCGCATTAAAATGATTTACATGCAGTTCTTTTCTCACTCCCCTTGACAGATTACCTCTGATCATGAGCTTGTCATCTCTGTCATTCTCTCTGCTCTTTCCCCCCTCATTCATCTGCTCTTTCCTTCTCCTATTTCTCTCCACCATCGCAGGACTTTAGCACTGCATCTCAGCTGCATGCCCCTGCACCTCAGAATAGTGTGGCATGTGTGGCTTTTAAACAAGGATCCGTTGGGCAGGGAAACACACTTCTTCCTGTGGTATTGTCAGTTTGATCCGTACGCCAGCTATCCAGCAGGGCATGCAGCGACAGACGCTGTATTCTTAAGGACAAGCAGAGATCAGAGAGCACCAAATGAAACTCTCCACCTCAGCACTAAAACACCAGGCATCCAGAATTGAAGCGTTAAATTTAAGAGCTCAACTTTAGTGTTGGCTTATTTTTCAGGGAAGTCAGAACTTGAAAATGTTTTTTTTTCTATGAAAGACAATCTGAAATTGGATACATACAATATCTGGCAAAAGTATTCACGTCCTTTGTATTTCTTTAGAATCTGCTGCATCAAAGCTAATAATGTCAAAGAGATGCATAACTGGAGGGTTAAAAGAAAGAATATTATTACCAGTTAAAATATCAAAGTGTGGCATGCATAAATCCTTCACAACAAATAACCTTCATTGAAAAAATCGGACAAATTTGCTGTAATAGCATCACTCTGTGCTCCACTTAAAAGGAATAGTACACCCAAAACATGATTAGCCTTCATTTCCTACTCACCCCCATGCTGAACAACACTCTGGAGTACTACTTTTTGATATCTCAAATGCATCTGGAAGTCTGGGAGGCTTCTTGCTGTCTGCTGACATTCAAATAATGGAGGTCTATGGTGCGAAGGCAGAAAGGTCCATAAAGTCCACAAAAAACGTGTCAATATTCCTCCATACTGCTTGTCCAATGTATTCCAAGTGTCCTGAGTGGGTAGCATCAAGAATTTACTCGAAGCGAAGTCATTTAGAATGTTTTTTAGAGCATAAACAGTAGTGTATAAGGATTTCCTGAAAGCGGCGCACCTGCGCTGCGGTTCACGAGTCTACGAAGGAACAGCGGCAGACCAAACCAGATGAAAGTCGCATTCAGCGTCTGCTCTGCCAATAATGCAAGCGTAGAAGAAAAATGTGCTGTTTACCTGTGCAAAGAAACAAGCGTCGTGTCCAGCGCATGTCGCTTTCCAGGAAAATCCTATACACTATTGTTTATGCTCTAAAACTGACTGACTTAGCTTTAGGAGTAAATTCTGGATGCTACCCACTCAGGACACTTGGAATACATTGGACGAGAGCAGTATGGAGGAATATTGACTGCGTTTTTGTGGACTTTTATGGACCTTTCTGTCTCTGGCACAATAGACCTCCATATTATTTGAATGTCAGCAGACAGCAAAGAAGCCTCCCCAGATCTCCAGATGCATTTGAGATATCAAAAAAGTACTCCCAGAGCATTTGTTCAGCATGTGGGGTGAGTAGAAAATGAAAACTAATCATGTTTTGGGTGTACTATCTTTAATCTGAGAAATAATAAGAGTGAGAATATACTATTTTTAAAGTAATCACTGAACTCCGTCTCACATGACTTCAACGTGTTATTCCTATTACTCTTCACTTTTATGTTATTATTATACATTTTCTAAGGTCCATATTTGTGTGACCATTTTTCTATAATCGTTTTGCTGCTGTAAACACCAGAATTTCCCTATTGTGGGACTATAAAGGGATTTTCTATTCTATTGTATTCTTTTCTATTAGTACAGAATTATTTTGTGTTGCCAATGGCATTGAAACCAGAAGTAAATATTTATATATTTTGTCAAAATTCATAAAACAATAATATATTTACTATACATGCTTAAAATAAATACTTTTTTTCTGCACCATTCAAGTTAATTCTGCAGATTTATTTATTTTTTTATATAAAATGTTTTGATGGAAATGCTGTTGCTAAGGCCTTTGAATATTCATATAATAAGTGGTTGTGCTTTACAAGGAATTTCAAAGAATTTTCCTTCTTTTAGGATAATAATAGTGAGATAGGATGAACGGTTTGCTTCTCCATCCTCCACAAAGCCTAAGAAAACAGTAGAAAATCTTTGTATACTTTGGTGAAAGATTGATGCTGGTCACACAGGGAATTCTGGTCTTTTTTAGATTCTGATCCAGAATGAATATTGGCTAAGAAAGATTTTCTAACATTAGAAGAACACTCCAGAAAAATGCGAAATACTGAGATGTATTAAGAGGACACAGAAGCCTGGCCTTTAGCCATCTTCGAGTTCACAGAGGCAGTTGGAAACAATCTGTGTTCTGCATGGAAGGACCAAACTACTTATGACTCTGTAATACGGTTTCGAATAAAACTTTCTAATAATGATTTTTGTTTACTTCCAGAATATCGTAGATTATTTCAATTAGACTTGCCCTCCATCTCAGTGGATTTTCTTACCATCTTGCAGCGTTTACCACCACTGTTTACAGCACAAATCAGCATGGCATTAACACTGCGGTAAGTAACTTTTATTTAGATCGCAGACAAATTTTAGAACCGTCTGTTTTGCTGAGCGTAAAAATAATTTAATGCAGCAACTGCATTCTTGGCACAATGAGTTTCTTTAAATGTAGGTGCACATTAGATACTCCCAAGCTTTATGGTATTCTCATACAATACTCACATTTACACACACATACGTACACAAGGGAGGAATGAAGTGTGTGTGTTTGTCTTTCCTGCTATTGTCAGGCGGAGATTGATACCGCCTCTTGTTACTGACAGACGATTGTCAAAGCTTCCCGAACTAATTATAAAAAGCAACAACAATATCTCACACACCCTGTCTGCCCGCCTGTGTGTGAGTCTGTCTGTCCTTCTGTCTGTTGGCTCTGCAGCGCTCTTTAATGTAAACCTTAAAACATCTCTAATATGCTGATTCAGAGAATCAAGGTCTTTAATCTAAAAAATACATTTTAGGTTTAAAGTGACAGGAATTCTGCTGGGCAGAAATTAATATTTATTTGAGCGCATCGAAATGTGAGAATTTCTTCCCGGCCCTGAAGCAAAGCGTAAAGAGCAGAACGACAAAAGAAAGGAGGGGGGATGGAGAGGGAAAAGGGCAGACAGTGAACAGCTACAAACACCAGTGTGAACTCACCTCCTATTGTCTGAGTTTCTGGAAATAGGAAATGTCATGCTGCATTTACACATACACAGACATAAAAGCTGTGAGTGTTATAAATCA
This sequence comes from Cyprinodon brontotheroides, assembly GCA_018398635.1. NCBI lineage: Eukaryota > Metazoa > Chordata > Actinopteri > Cyprinodontiformes > Cyprinodontidae > Cyprinodon > Cyprinodon brontotheroides. The sequence goes on along the minus strand of JAGKQL010000034.1, from coordinate 3,024,878 downwards.
GCGTGCTAAATACACGCCTGTTGTCGGGCTTTTAGTCTCTGCAGCAGCAGCTGTGTGTGTGTAAGGTGGGGGGGATTGGTGTACTTGTGTCTGTTCTTCCACATATTTGGGATCCTGTTTGTGTGCGTTTGCGTGTGGTAACACCCTGGGCAGCTCATGAAACAGATGAGATTTCCATCCGAACAGGAAGTGGATCATTGCCACTTCCTGTGCAAAAACATTCAGGCCTTGAGGACTTTTACATCTCTCTCACACACAAACACACTGAGCAAAGTCCACCACCCAGTCTATTTCTGTTGGTTCATTATTGTCACCTGGGCACAGACTCGCATTTTTCATCTTATGGAATTTATGAAGTCCTAAAAACATTAATAATAATCATATAAATCAGATTTATCAAGATTAACTCCCCTTTTCACTTGCAAACAGCAGTTCTTTTATTGCAACTCGAACATCCCTTATTGCTTTAAATAGGATTTCATCAGAGTGTAAATCTCCTTTAAAGAAATCTTCATTTTCAAAGCCAAACTAGCTTAAGGAAGGGTCTTGAAACCTCTAATTTAATGTTCAACTACTAGACAATTGTAAAGATTTCATAAAGATGATGAAAACCTAAGACTCATGGCCAGGGCCAGCCAAAGAGATAATCAGAATCAGAATCAGAAATACTTTAATAATCCCAGAGGGAAATTACTTTTGTTACTTTCCCATAAGCAAACTAAGCAACTGGTTAGGGCCCTAGGTCAACTAGGGGGGCCCGAAAAAACAATTTACTGGTTTGTTTGTTCTTTCTTGTATAATGTTTAATATAGGAATATAGTAACAAAATATACAATTGATGAAATTATGCATTTTTTACATCAAAATACCTTTAACCCTGTTGATGTATAAAAAAAAAAAAATGTGTGTGTGTGCGTGTGTGTGTGTGTTGTCTTGGAAGATCGACACACAGATGAGGGAGGAACGTGACGAGTTTATCTTTCGAGAACAAAAATAAACCTGATATTTTACCGTTTATTTGATTAAACTATGTCTGGGTTTGCACATTTTAAACAATTATTTTAATCCATAAAATCTTAATATTTCATTAATTATTTGTAGTTCAACTGGCGACCTGTCCAAGGTGTACCCCGCCTCTCGCACGTAGACAGCGTGAGATAGGCACCAACACCAACACCCCACCAACACACTTGTGATAAGCATGACGGAAAATGGATGGATGAATGGATTTGTAGTTCATGTTATATGTGTTATTTTTTGGATATTACTTTTGCAGCTGGAGCCAAAAAAGGAAAATAAAATGCAATACATATTGTTGTTATTCACCATAACACTGCATAAGCTTGTAGCTTAAGCTTATACAAAACTTTCAACTGTTTTACCAGATGTTAAGTCAGGACAATATCCTTGTCGTCAAGTGAAACAGCTAAAAAAAATAAAAATAAATTAAAAAAAGGCAGTTGTTTTGGAGCTTAGGAGCAAACTATCAAAAATCTAACAGGTACCTGTGCTTGACTGGGTCTTTATAAACCATACCTGAGCAGCCATCCAGAGATCTATATAGATACAATGACAAGACTTCAAAATCTATGTTTTGAGACAGAGACATTATTACAATGAACCAACCTACTTAAAATACAAGGATGATCAAGTTATTTGTGTTCTATTTTACAATGGCCCTTAACGTACACTATTTTGATTGAAAACTCTTTATCTGGTTCCATGGATGGAGATTCTGTTATTGTCAGACTAAAACATTTGATTCAGGGCACCAATTTAAATCATTTCGAGGCTTTATAGAGCAGATACAGGCTGCAAGTTGATGTTAAAGCACACTTAAACATCCAAGTGTTAACTGCAGAAAAACCGGACGCACCCTCAGAAGATACACACCTGCAACAACTCAATCCATCTTTATTGTCTGACCTGCTTACAGACTGTACTACCATTTTTATACCCCTCTGAATTTTACCCTGATCCTAATTTACAAATGACAATCACAAAATCAATCAGAGACTTTGATAAACTGATAGATAAGTAGAAGTAGCAGAAGTTACTGTATTTGCATAAAACTCAACTGAAGTGGTAAAAAAGAGAAAAATGAATGTGCAAGACTGTATAATAGATGTAGCAGAAAATGTTAAACTAAAATAGAGCAAACAATAATTGGAGCATTCTAAGAGATTCTTCTTTTATGTAGGATAATGTAGCACATGTTCTTGTGCTATTTCTTAAAGAAAAAGAGGACCAGTATTATACCAGCCCAGTTGTATAGAAGGGACAGTCTGCATGAAGCAAACTGTGCCGCTTGGGTTAGTGAGTCATATTTTATGTGTTTAGCTGTAGGTAAACAATACAATTTCAGCTAAACTGCTTCCTGAAGTTTAAAAATAACCTCTAGGCTTAAAGTTTGGATATGATCTGACCCAAAGCAAAGTTTTACAGGGTGGCTCTGCACTTCAAACAGCAAAGCTGGCTAAAAGAATGTGAAGAGAATTGTATAAAGCATAAACAGAGACACTAGGTTGGTGAGGAAGTCTGATGGGAGCTAAAAGATGGGATGATTCACCTCTCTAAATTAAATTCAGAAATATTTCAAATGGTTTTTGAAACTTGCGCAATGGTGCCTCCACCACATGCACCAAGTTATAATGGCATGTAGTTCCAGCACATATGGTGAAACTGTTGGCAGACAAATCAGCTAAGATTTGCATAGATATTTCTTAACATGGATGTTCCTAATCTTATAACGCTTGAAAATAAAGGCTGCATATTGATATCTTCAAAATGTTTTTGTTATTAATGCCGCATATTCTCATCTAGAGGCAGCAGAAACCTGGCGGCGTTACAATGCGTTGATAGAACTGTCACTTCCACCCACCACTGTAGCATCCAGCTCTCCCTCTGCTCTTGCTAAGACCATCTTTGTCCAGACTTCCCTTCCTTTCCAGCATGAATCTTCCACCCTTCCTCCTCTGTTATTCCTTTGCTGATGGTCGTCCCCCTGCATTCTTTTCATTAGTCTGCAATAAATCTTCAGAACTAACCCAGTAATTCCACCAATTAGTACCTCAGACATGAAGGTGGTGCCTAAATTATGACAGTACAGATTGGTGGAGCATGTAGCCCCAGATAGGCAAATTTACAACCTCTCATTACATATTCAGGAAGCATAAATCAAGCCGTTCCATCTGACTCTCAGTCTCATGGGCGGGCATGGGCCGAGGTGGAAGGAAGAGTCTTAGTAAGGCAAGTTAGTAAATCATTTGAAATAAGACATTACCCACAATCACATGCACACGTACATCAGTAGAACAGCCATGGGGGTTCTACTTTACACTGCTGTTAAAAAGAAAAAATCTTTGCCCCTTATAAATGTATTTCGGTCCAACTTTTTAAACTGCAAGTTAACATTTCAGGTCATGAAGCTATGTTTAAATGTGACATTAAATTAGACAAGGAAAGGGAAAAAGTCATTTTTAAATTATGTTGATTTATTAAACGAAACAGATTTCCAAACCAAAATATTTTTAAACTTATGTAGCTAAAATCATTAAATAGGTCAAGTAACATTTTTATTTTTGTTTGCTGCAATTTTAGAAGCTACACCAAAGTCTGAGAACTACCACAGCATAGCATCAACAAAATCCCTTAAATAGAACCAGTTCAACGACATGAAGTGAGCTAAAAGATCTCAGAAAGCAGCACATCACCCCCAGCAGCAAGAAATTGAAAATCCAGTCTTTGCAGAAATAAGCACATTATACCTAGAATGTAATTATATATATAATCAATTATAAATACTGTTTGTAATTTGTTATTCTACTGGATTGTTTGAAATAAAGTAGAGATGAGGCCACAACCTGTTATAAGTTATAGAGGACAATCTTTTATTTTCTGGGTGGATTATCAAAAAAAGTGGTCACTCCCAATTGTCAACATCATTCTGGTGGTAGCGAGTTTACGGCGGCACTTCGTGTTAACCCCCAGTTAGCCATCTTTTTCTGTGCATGAGCACTTTCAGTTCTGTGGTGAACTACAGTTTCAGTAGAGATGGGGAAGTAACGAAGTACAAATACTTCATTACTGCAATTTAAGTAGATTTTTTCTGATATTTTTACTTTTACTTTACTGCTTTTATGTGACTTTTTACTTCTACTCCTTACATTTTACAGTCAAATATACCCGTGCTTCTCCTTACTCCTTACATTTTAAAAATTAAGTCGTTACTTTTAGTTTTGAATCATTTCAATGGAGTTGCCGTTATTATTTTTCACGCCATCAATACCAAATTCAATCTAATTGGATGGGAATCTATTTTGCATTTGGTAGCGACCACTACAAAATGCAGATCGAGCAGATTCGGGCGGTATTCATTACAGCGGCAAATCATTGCAGCTTGGTAGTGCTTAGGCGTTAGCGCATAGTAGTATATGGACGGCTTCAGATGATTGAAAATGAACACAACGGAGATCTAGTCCTATTGGCAGACATCCATTTTAAAATGTAGGCAACGGCATGAAAAAAGTGGTTTCTACTTTTACTTTTATACTTTAAGTAAATTTACAAGCCTGTACTCCTTTGTTACTTTTTACTTGAGTAAAGAAGTCAGTACTTCCACTTTACCAGAGTATTTTTTAACACAAGTATCTGTACTTTTACTCCAAGTGCGTGAGAAAGTGAGTACTTTTGCCATCTCTGAGTTTCAGACAGACAGTCATTAAAGCTCAGCTTTCTCACCGCGGTTCTTTGAAAATGGCCGAGGGGTCGTAAAGAGGGAAAAAGTGTTTATAGAAGTGTATGAGGAAAGAAAAAGAAAAGACTTCAGGAGAGGCAGATGTATCCTGAGTAATGCTTTTGCACAGAGAGCTCTCCTCGTAAAGCATTATGGAGATACTGCTGTTGCCATAGACTGCCGCTACCATTTGGCGGCGACTAATATGCTATAAAAGATGGGGGAGGGACCGCGCAGTGGGGGGCGGATTATGTGACCAGCGAGGGAGCAAAAAGCACTGATCATCTGTCTCTCAACAGTAAGTTAACTGAGTTCACTATAAAGTCCACTATATAGTAGGGGTGTGCAAAATAATCGTCATGACGATGCATAGCAATTCTGATTTTTGTGATGATCTACTGCATCGATTCCTGATGCCAAGTATTGATTCTTAATTAACAAAAGTCGAATAAATGTAAAATACATGACTGGTTGGCACACATCAGCCAAAAACAAGTGGAATACAACTTTCAGTCCAGTAGATGGCCAAGCTCGCAGGATATACGCGATGAGTCGTCAAAAAGCAAAAACATGGAGACTGAGAAAATTTGCCATCAGTCATTTCAGAGTCCAGATGCTTGGATGCATTTTGGCTTTAAAAACAAAGAAGGTAAAACAGAACTTGATATGACACACGTCATTTGCAAAAGGGAAAATGTAAAACATTTGAATGATTTTATTTCATTGGTTTAAGAAAATGACCACTGAGGCCATGTAAGCGGCACTGATTATTTTAAGTTTTGATAAATCCTAAGCACTTTTTGTCAGTGTGTCCACACCACTAATAGTATTATTTTGTGTCCAGTATTTGTTTTCATGGCAACTACCCTACTCATAGAGATTGTTTCAATAAAATAAAGCTATGTATGAATTCAGTTGCTTTCGAGATTATGTATCAATTGAAGACACTATCCAGATCATACACAGCCAGTCAGCCACTGGTAATAGCTGTATTTTTTTCTTACAGTGTTGAGGGAAAATATCGCGGCCGCATCGCGATGCATCGCAATATTTCACGTATTGTGATGCATTGCGATAGAATCGCATCGTGGCATGTGAATCATGATTCGAATCGAATCGTGACTTCTTTGGCAATACCCACTCCTACTATATAGTCCCCACTATATATAGTGATTGAGGGATTTAAGGGTTAGGGTGGACGTTCGGACACAGCAAGCTCATATGAGTTATGAGAAAAGTAACTTTTAATCAGAGCGTGCATGAAGAGAAATGGGCTTGTGCACCTCTAGCACGTGTTTAATAGGTGCTCCCTCTCGGGAGCGGGTACAGGGTTGTGCATGTAATGTGGAGAAGGCGGGTCTATTAAAATATTCGCAAAAATCCTCCACAATACCTTTAAGGAGCTATTAGCTTCCTAAAGTTGATTTGGATAACTTAATCACAGAAAAAAAATCACCAAAAAGGTTGGATTTCTAATCAAACATGTAATCTTAGTCTGCTCAGAATGGGTTTGATCATCTAAAACATTTAAGTACAGCACAAATGCAGAAACAGAAATCTTAACTGATTCGTTTTCAACAGCATAATGTATTCATCTAAATTCCCCGTTCATGTTCACAGAATACACACAGCTACACTTCCAATTATAACCCATCATCCGAATCGCCGCAAAATAATAAACTGATCTTGGATTGAAAAAACAATGCCAGAGTTGTTTTACTTCAGCACCTCCTTCACCTCCCCTATCTCTTCCTCAGACTCTCCCAAACACACACTCCCGCCTAAATGAGTGCTTCCGTGTGTTGATGGGTGAGACAAAGCGCCCAGACAGCCACTGCTGCGCCTGTGTGTGCCTCTGTGTGAAGGCTCATGTGTTATCTCAGCGCGTGGTTCCAGTGTCGGCAGCGGCAAACGAGTGAGTGATAACTGTAGTAAAAGTGTAGTAAACAGCCTGAGTGATGGCGGCTGTCGACGGGGCCAATTGAGCGTGTGACATCAGCCGCGGCACATCAGCGGAGAAGCACAACGGTAATGACAGCATCACCACGCAGCACGCTCAGGCTATCTGTTACCGCTTAACAGCCACCCCGCACACACAGAAAATGAGCATATTGTCAGGGATAGGCATAAATCTGACTTTCAGCTGCAGTTACAACCAGCAATTTCTCCAAATCGCTCAAAAGTCATGAAGGAAAATTTGTCTGTTTTTCTTTCATGGGAGGGGGTAAGACGTTTCTCCAGTCAAAAGAATCCTGCGTACTTTGATTTAGAAGTATTAAGGAAGGTGAAAGGTGACTACTGCTGGAGGGAGACAACAGAAACTGCTGCCTATAGGGAGAGACACACACATATACACACAAAAAGACTCCACATTCACCACAAATCATTATAACATGGAGTCTTATAATGAGGTGGTCACCTTGCAAACACCAATTCCCTCATGTCTTCAAGTCTCACCTACCAGCCTCCCATTAGGGCAGTCGACTGTGGGGGTCTCGTAATTAGGAACAGGGCGAGAGAAAAATATAAACTATGCACAGATAAATAATCCAGGTCTTGAACATTTAAACCAAGCTCCACAACACAAACTATGGGGGGTGATCACCTGGTTAGGTTAATAGGATGCAGGAAAACTAGGCACCTGGATTATCTTTGTGGAGATACAGCCTGAAATCAGAGGGTTGCTGGACAAATAAAAACTTCTAGTTCTGCAAATTTTACTCAGGTTCAAATATTCACCAACAACAAAACATGATTTTTTTTTATTTTTTTTTTCAGAGCTCTTCAGGGCCACGTTTTTGGTGATCCACAAACTAGCAATAAATCTGGCCCTCCCACACCACTTAATACTTCTTTAAGAAGCTCTTCTATTCTCCATTGGTTACCTGTATTACTGCCACCTATTTGAACTTGTTATCTGTATAAAAAACACCTGTACACAGCCTCAAACAGACAGACTACAAACTCAATCATGACCAAAACCAAAGAGATGTACAGACACTGGAAATAAAATCATAGATCTGCACTAAGCCGGGAAGAGTAAATCAAGACTTGGCAAGCAGGTTGGTGTGATTAACTTAACTTTGGGAGCAAGGCATCTAAGGCCATTGATAATCTCCCTTGATTTGGGGCCCCATGCCAGATCTCATGCTACTGGGTGAAAATTATCATGAGAACGGTGAGAACGAATTTCAGAATTACATGGAGGGACATGATAAATGGGTTAGAGCAATCTGCGTCCTCAACCACCGGGCCATACAATTCGTTCCGTACACTCACATTGAGTGCATGCAGATGATCAAGAAAATGTATGTCCATATATATATATATATATATATAATTTATTGACGAGATCAGAGTCTGAGTGATGTTTTATTTTGAAAAATATAAAAAATTGTGGTATTCTCTCCCAGTTACATCGGTGGCCGGTGCATCTGTGCCTCTTGACACAAGGTTAATTCAGTTCAAGACTCAACCTATCTATAACATCCTATCTTTTTGTGAAGCGGGATTTTCTGCGGTTTACAGCGACCAAAACAAAGCTACAGACGCAGACTGGACATCAGGAGCACACTTAGTCTGTCATTTTCTCCGATTAAGCCTAGATGGGACCGACTTGCTGTTTATTTTTTATGCTGTTTGTATTTGATTTTATGCCAGTTGTATCATTTTTACTTGATGCATCGTATCCCCGGCCGGTCCGTGAAAATATTGTCTGACATACTTAGCAGTCCGTGGTGCAAAAAGGTTTGGGGACTACATGGGCTAGAGAGAACTGGGACCCAAGAAACAAAGGTTACCATCAGTAATACTCTATGCTGAGAGCATAGGGATGATCCAGAAGGTGACTGGGAGAATATTGTTTTGTCAGAGGAAACCCAAATATAACTTATCTGAATAACTCAACTCGTTGAGCTCAGAGGAAGACGAATGCTTAGTTGCATCCCAAGAACCCCCTACCTACTGTGAAGCATTGAGGTGGAAACAGGATTCTTTGGTGCCGTTTTCTGCTAATGAGATAGGAAGACTGATTCTTGTTATGGGAAGAACGAATGTGTCCTTGTATCCACAGATTCCTCCTTTAAACAGAGCACTGAAGATGGAACATGGCTGGGTCTTCTAGCAGGACAATGATCCCAAATACACCAATACAGAGTCTCCATAAAAACAAGATCCAGGAGTGACCTAGCCAGGCTCCTGAACTCAACCCCATGGAAAATATAGATGGGATCTACGTGGAGGAATGGACCATAATACCAGCTACTGTGAAAGACAACCCGGTGAAGATTAACACCAAATGTTTGACCTCTGTTATTGCCAACAAAGGCTGTTCTACAAGGTTTTGTTGAACTTTTGTTATTGAGAAAATACATAATTTAGAGATACATTCCTCCAAATCTTACAATGTTTTTTTTCATTTTGTCTTTTAAAAAATATGAAGCGTATCTATGATGGAAATAACAGACCTCTCTCATCTTTCTAGGTAAAAGAACAATCAGTGGCTGACTAAAGATTTTTTGTCTGTTTTAACTGGGAGTGTCTGTTTTTCACCACTAAATGTGCCCATAACCATCATTAAAAGCAGAAAATATAAACTTCTCCTCATATGTTCATCTTTCTCTTTAAACAAAAATACAAATCGGGCTTTGTTGCTGCCACCATATGGCTTCTAGGGCAGTCTCTTTTAAAAGCATGTGTATAAATATCCAAAGACGATCAAATGTTCTCTAAAGACACGGGGCACAGAGAGAAGAAATGCAGATATACTGAAACTGTCTTTTATTTTAAACAGACATACAGATGATTGCTTGGAGTCTGACACTTGAGCTGGCTCACACCTACACAGTGTGACCCGAGTTCAAGTGTTTCTATCTTGCTTTCTCAGCTCAGAGAAAGATACAAGAAGAGACAGAGAATGAGAGGAAGAGGGGGAGAGAGGCATTTAACCTTAAAGGGTGAGAACAAAAAAACAAAAAGCACAAGAAAAAAAAAATCAGCTGGAATCCTTCGTCAGGAAAAGAAATAACACATACGCACCCACACAGAGTTACATGATCAGATTCACACAGATAGACCCAGGCTGCTCCTAACAACCACACATGAGCTTAAATACATAAACACTTAAGCATAAAAGATACACATACATGTTGTGAGAAAGCTGGCCACAGCTGCGCTCTCCCCTCGAGTGCCGCGTTAACTGACGGCTAATCGATTAGTACTCTGTGACCTCTGACCCTGCTGGCTTCCTGTCTGACAGAACACACCTCCGCAGTTCTATCGAACTGCGCTCTCCAGCCTCCAACACTTGCTGTGTGTTGCTTAGTTCAACAGCATCTCAAAATGCACACTAATGACCATTATTTTCTTTCAAAATAAGACATAGTTGCATATATAATGTGTGTCATATTATGCATTTTTTACTTCACTTTTAGGTTTCAGATCAACCGACATGCTAATATCGAAAAAAGATAAATAAGATAAAGAGCAGTTCTCTAAATGTGATTATAATTCTTAAGGTAATAAAGTAAATCAAACAGAAAACAACTTACTGGATGTGCCAGCCTTTATGGTAACAGCTTCATGCAAGTGTTTTGGATGACAGGATATAAGTTTGAAGGTCGGAAAACACCACTTGTGTCCAACTCTATGAGCTCTGACCCGTTTTTTACTGGCTGACCAGAGGGTCTCTTTATGGACCAACGCCCGCGTGAGAATGAGGATTCACTAGAGAGTGTGTACCGGATATTCCCCCAGCATAAACAAGCCTGGCAGTAAACGTAAACTGAACGCCAGAAAGGATTTTCTTTTACAGAGAGTAATTCTGCTTTTTTTTATTTTTTACATTTGCTAGTTTTCCAGGCCTTGCAGTAGCCCATACCATCACACTACCATCACTATGGTTGACGGTGGGTATGACGGGCTTGTTTTTCTAAATGCCGTTCATTTTGATGTAACATGATGACAAAATTACAAAAAGTTAAACTCTGTCATATAACATTTTATAGTTAATTGAGATGTCTTTAGTAAAAATGAGACACACTTCTTAGACTTAGACTTCTAAGAAGACTTAGACTTAGTCTAACAGCTCTCTAGACAATCTCATTCTTCAAAGTGCAGCCTTGACAAGGCAAGCAGGAGCAATAAAAAACCCCACTGATATTAAGTCACTATATCTAGTTATGGAATGCGCACCATTCATGTCAGACGGATCTGGATAGGATCTTAGCATCCAAATGTATTTCTATCCTGGTGGAAGAGGATCTGAAGCTGGAGCATTATGGCCTCGTGAGACCATCCTGATCTCGCGGGGAAGCTTTCAAGATTTCACTCAGCTAATCAGTCTGGAGACTCTCCGTTGAAGAAAATTTGGAGCCGTTGACCAAATCGAGCGTCCAATCAGCGTTGGCTTTGAGGAACGGCTCCAGTTGTGACGCTTAGCGAGAAAGCCGGCGACAGTTCAGTCTAAAGAACATGAGCTTCAGCCGATGAAACTAACTTTTAAGCGTGGCTACTCGCGAGCAAGTTTTATCGGAATTACAGGAAATATTTCTTCTGAAAAGAAGAGCAAAACACTGCTCTGGAGGCTTTCTTCTCAGAGGAAAAGATGTTTTTGCTCTTCTCCCGACTAGTTTCGGCAAGAGTTTGATCTATCAATTGGCTCCTCTTCGTGCGTCGCTCTGTTATGTCATATGCTTTGTTGATCTGATTGGTTTATTTTGGCCCTCGGCTTATCGCAACCCTTATAGGCCAATCCGGCTAACCAGTATTTTAAGCCCTTCCCAAAAATTACTTCTACGGAAGGTTTCCGATGGATATGCCGGAGCAAATCCATCTGGCGGAGTCGGGGTTAGGGAGCATTAGGGGCTCACGTTTCCTGGGCTTCACCCCATCAGTTGTTGTTGAGCTGCTACTACTGCCTCCAGCTCCTGAAGCACTCGCCTCTTCTGGCTCAGGGGAGGTAAGGGGACGGCGATGGCGATGCTGTGAGGGGGTGAGCCCCCTGGGTTCAAGAGGCTGATGTGGTTAAAGCAGCAGTGGTGCCATCGGGGCAGGTTTAGCAGCGACAGGCGATGCTGGAGAATATGTGGAAGCGGGAGGGGGCCGAGGAGGAGCCGGCTGGGGATGTTTCAGCATTTGGCAGGGAAGCATCTAGGGTGCTGTCCTCATTTTCACCTGCAGATGGCTGTGCTTCCCTTCTAGATGCTAAAGATTGCCTGGGAACAGTCTCAGAGGAGCCTCCATTTGCGCAGAGCTCTTTGTTTCTATCGGCGCGGTACAGCATCAGCCCCTCCAGGCTAAGAGCGGTATTGCTGGATGCAGCCAATACCCCATCAGAATGATGGCGCAGCAGTTACATATCTCCTTATTTGAAGAGAGATCGAGTCGGAGATTTTCCATTTTTCTAACGAGCGGACGTTGGAGAGCAGGGTTGATTGAAGCGGTGGTCTGTGGGGATTTCTTGCGTATCTCTTACTCCATCTGTTATTTTCCACTGTCGTCCTGTTTACATCCGTCCGTAGCACTCCGCAAAAATGTCAGTATTTAAAATACATCTGCTGGAGCTGTGACTGTAGCTCCAGCAGGCATTGGTGATCATAGATGCAGGTTTGTTTTCTAGTTTGTATCATTTTAAGTGCATATTTTGTGAAATTGTTAAGAGGAGCTGTTCTTGGCCGCCGCCTTGGAGCGCCGCCATGGAAACTTAACATGGTACTTCTGCACTTATTGGACATCAGATTTTTTTTTCTTCTTTGGAACTATATCATAATAACCATTTTTATATAGTCTCTGTCTTATTGTTCATTAATACTTAAAGAAATTGTCCTGTGTTGTTTTTATGACCTTCTGGAAGAAGTGTTGATTTGCTCCTGGAATCATTTTGGTATAGGCAGACCAATTCCAGTGTGCAATTTTGTGATTACCCTTTCCGCTTTGTTGGTGAATAATCTAGCAGTGCAATTCTATACTTGTTTCCCCCACAATAAATTATATATACATCTGAAAAGAGCATTCTGTATTAACGTTACATTTGTCTGATATGACGGTCTCAAATCTTTAGGTCCGACAAAAAAGCAAAGTCAGCAAAAACCTAGAGGGATTTAAATACTATTTCAAAGCAAAACATAAGTGACTTATGAGGACCTTTGAATTGTCCCTCGTTTTTCGTGTTGTTTGTTGTTGTTTGGGCGTGTGCTACGTGTTGCTGTGGCGACGCAGACAGCGTGCAGATCAGGCCGCTGAGTCTGGGAGGGGTGATGCATTTGTGTGTGTTCGGAGGTCCATAACAATACCCCTCTCTGTAGGACGCTGGTGCTCTCTTCCTGGTGCGCTCCACACAGGAAACCCTGCCACGGCACTAATACACACACACGCAGATATTTTTACCTGTATAGGTTACAATGACTTCATCAGCTCGCCCTATGAAGCCCTAACAAAGGAAAACAAGACCCTGATGCAGACTAGTGCCCCCCCCAAAAACACACACACACCTCTGAACAGCAAGGAAGAGTGTAGCAGTTGCATATTCAGTCCGATGGATCAGACAAGGTTAGCATTTTTATCCCGACATGGCTATTAATAATGAAATGATGCATGGCTGGCACATTTTTACTCCGCTCCCCTCCCCTCGCCGCTCCATCGCTCTGCTCTAAGCAACAAATTCCTCTTTACAGTTGCACAAACTTTCATGCAGTAAATAAACACCATCTCACTCGGCCTCCCAAAACACCTCATTCACCAGTTCATTTTGCGGTAAGGGGAAAATTCCCCTCATGCTCTCATTCGGGTGTCTGTTAACATGAGTGTTTGAGCGGAGTGTTTCCAGGTAGACCAAATCTATTTACCTATTAATGACAGCGCTTAAGATATTCACACACACCTTCAGCAACCACCTATCATGAATGAGCCACTGTAGTAATGCAGTGTAAGTGAGTGTGTGGAAGAGGGAGGGTGTAATTGCTGTTGAGTAAAGAGAGTATTGTAGCAGCGGTATCTATGTTGGCTCCAGGGGGCCTTTGACTGCAGACCTAATGCTCACTAGGAGGTAATCTACGCTTCAGACAGTGCACACATAGTTTTGTTTTTTTTTCTGGTCATGAAAGTCGATCAAATAACAGCTTATGTTTTCAATTTGTAGTTGTTTTTGCTGTAGCTTTGCTGATTAACAATTCAGATTGATAAATTCACACATTTCTAAAAGAAAATATGTATCTTTTTATGTTGTGCATAACTTTCTGTTGGTTTATTACATAAAATCCATAAAAATTAAAAGAAATATGTTGCCAAGAAGTTGAACTGTGTGAAAACTACATCACAAAAAAGTGAAACTTTCAATAAAGTTTTTACTTCAGGTTTGACAATATGTCAGTCAAATTCAAAACTTTTTCCTTAGTCCGTTAGTTATTTATTTTCTAACTTCAGCAGTATGATATTTCTTAACAGTAAGCCAGAAACATTGGATGATAAGCTTCAATACTGGGTCTTATTTCAATGATGGCAGCTTTGGCTTTGTATTTAGCAGAGAAGTTGCCATTGCAGTAAAATAAATCATCTCACCTAAAAAAAAAGTCTAAGAGTGCTAACCACTGGCCCTGCCCTTTTGTCAGAAAGACACACTAAATGTTTCAGACAATCTATAAACACACTATCATAGTATGGTTCATGCATGCATCTTTATGAAGAGATCTGCAAAATAATTTTAGAAGAGATCACTGTCAGGTTTGGTGGAAGCTTTAAAGACGCAAACGCAAAGAAGAAGATGATTTAAGGAAGACTAACAGACAAAAAATCTGGAAAAAATACAAAAATTCTGAAAACCAAACAAAATCCAAAAAATGTCAGTGAAAATACTCAAGCTTTGACACAACAAGAAACCAGCCCTGAGTCAAGGCTTTGCTGCTCTTAAAAGCCCAGCAGTCTAATGAGACTGATGAGCTCCACCTGTGTAGACTACCAGGTTCTCCACAAAGATCCTCTCTGGAGGAGATGCATAACTCCCACTCACACACATGGGAACCCTGAAAATCATGTCATGCTGTATTGGCTTTTTGTCTGAGCCTGGTTATCTAAAGAAGTGTGAACATAAGTAGCCTGAAGTTACTGAGAACATGTTAAAGGGGTAAAGACAAAAAGGTTTTGAATTGTCAAAGCATAATCTGATGTTCTCATACTGATTAATGTCAGGTTATTAACCCGCATTTACCTAGTCACACACAAAACTGTAAGCATTTAAAAATACCAGTATTTTAATAGTCAGCATGAACTTTAATGGTTTACTTAAGGGCATTGAAGTGTGACAAAGGAGAAAGCTGGAATCAAATCTACAATTGTTCGATTGTAAGATGATGTTCCTAATAAGACGCAGTCCAATGAAAGAATGGAAATAAAACAAAGTGATTTGAAATACACTAAATCAAACTGGCTGCTCAGTGGCGCAGTGGGTAGCACTGCCTTGCAGCAAGAAGTTTCTGGGTTTGATTCCGGACCTGGGGTCTTTCTGCATGGAGTTTGCATGTTTCTCCCTGAGCATGCATGGGTTCCCTCTCAGGGTACTACGGCTTCCTCTCACAGTCCAAAAAAAACATGACTGTTAGGTTAATTGGCTTCTCTACAGTCCCCTTAGGTGTGAGTGTGTGTGTGAATGGTTGTTTTGTCTCTGTGTTGCCCTGCATGCATGGACTGGCAACCTGTCCAGTGTGTACTCATTCCCGCCCATTGACTGCTGAGATAGGCACCAGCACCCCTTTGCGACCCCACTGGATAAATGTGCTAGAAAATGGATGGATGGATAAATCAAACTACCAATTGATGAAAAGAGGTGCAGACCTCCTATATGCCCATGTGCTTAAACGTTTAGCATTAGATTAGCTGACTTGGCTTGATCTCATCACAATTCTATACTGGAAATAGCTTCACTTTTGATAAAGTATTATCCTATTTTTGTTGATGAAGTGTATTAGATTTTCTTTTACCCCACTAATCACCTTCCAAATTTTAAAACCCATCTACCTGAGTTTAGGGACCATTTTAGATATGGTCTGTAAGAGTGGTGGACATGAAAGGAAGTAGTAAATTAAAATTTTTAAATAATATATTACCGAGGTGAGTTTTAAGACACCTATAATACATGAAAATACCAATTATACTCAAAAAGCTCTTTGTGAGACTGATATTCCACTTTCAGAGTTTGTTGTCCAAATTGTGGTTAAGTTTGAGAAGATCATGTCCAGAAGGTTACATAAGTCTTTAAAGCAGCTGTAGTTTGTGAGTCTTTGCAAATTTTCCAACAGAGACATAGAAATATAGAGAAAGGTTAAAGGATGTAACACGCTTCCTATGAATGAGGAGTTGGTTTTGTTTTGATAAAGATTGCACAAGGACATCGGCCATTTCTGTCACATTTGGTGGAGGTTTTTGAGGACCCAAATGCAGAGATGAGGAGGCAGAATTAATGGAAATCCCACAGGCAGCGAGAGCAAAGTCCAAAAACACAAAATACTGAAAACCAAAAAAAAAATAAATCCAGGAAACATCAGGAAAACACAAATGGGGAGCAAAGAAATAATGAAGCAACAGATCAACAAGAAACCAGCAATGAGGAACGGCAGTGCTGAGGTGTATATATAGGGAACAGAACAAAGAATGGGCTAATGAGCTGATATGGAGCAGGTGTGTATGGAACTAACTAGAAGGAATCCAAGGGGAAAGAAAACAGGCACAAGGGGGCAACAGACAGTAACTCAAGAAATACAAAACTGCTTAAATATAAGACAGAATAACATAAATCAAAGTGGAACTGAAAACTTAAAAAGCAACTCAAACAGAATAACACAGGGGGATGAACCATATGTTTAAGATTTGGTTTTCATCCTTAGATGCAGCTTAAATCATATCAATTATTTTAATCATGCTAAAGAAGTATCACTGAACCACTGTACATTTCTTGTTCAAATTAAGCAGTAGAAATGAGCTGTTGGCTGAAAGAAGCTATTTTTGCACAAGCAAAGAAACCCAACAACCACTTGACATTGATGCCACAAAGATGCATTCTCTACGCTTTTTCAATGCTTTTATGATTTTAAGCCAACACATTTTGTGCTGTGGGTTGGGCAGCAAGTGTAATGAACAGTACGTTGTTGTCAAAAAGAATGTTTGTTGGCAGAACTAAGTGCACAGAGCTAATATGTCCATTATACAATGGTTTCCAGGGGGACTCCAATATGTCACTTCAATCCCATTTGTTTTTAAGGAACTAAATGGTTATGGCTGTCTGAATTTTGCATCACTTAACTCTTAAATTCTCATGTGAAACAAATTTAAGCCAAACAAATACCCGCCTGGTAGTGACATTCAGCCTTCATACAAGGCTTCACAGCAGCAAACGTGTCATTGCCATCACCTCTGAAGAGAGGGGTTTAACCCTTCCTCATACAGAGTGGTGAATTAGTTTGTTTTCACCCATACCTATAGACAATGTATGTTTACAGTATGTGTAAAAATGGGTATTGATTGTTCAGCAGCTGGACAAGATTTCCTGCATAAACATGAAACAATCCTCCGCGTTGAGCAATTCATGGGGAAAGCGTATTATTTAAGGCAATTGTGGCCTTTATCAACATGTAGTCCTCTAAAATAATGGCAGCATCATATCAGCTTTGGCAGAGACAGATGGGGAAACAGTGAGGCAGTCAGTTAGTGTTTAGTAGCTATTAGGGTAACATGATCCCTGACTTAGGATGTGTGTGTGTTTTGGGGGGTGTGTCTTAGCCTACAGGAGCAGGAAAGGGAGGAAAGAGAGGATGAGAGGGGTGAAAGAGGGGAAACAAGGAGAACAGAAAAAGGAAAAGGCTATGTCAATGGGAGAGGCAGCAGGGCAAACATTATGGTATACATCTTCAGAGATGTTTGCATCAGGCTTCCTGTCTTATTGTTGAAACCTATGCAATATGTAGAGACTTGCAACTCTCAGCTCAATATTTTAACATTTTTGAAACCAATAACTGCTAAGAGAAAACCTTTTAATCACTGAATATCAACAGGCTACAACTTTGGCCCCCGGGACATTTGTTGAAAGAAAAAAGTTAGAAAATAAAATGTCAATCTTTTACCTTAAAGTGGCGGATTATCGCGAATTTTTGAAAAGACCCACCCTCTCCACTTTAAAAGAAAAATACACATGCGCAACCTTGTACCCGCTCCCCGGAGGGAACGTCTAATAAACGCGTGCGAGAGCATGCATGAGCCCATTTCTCCTTGCGCATGCTCTGTTTAAAAGATGCTGTTTACAGGTGTTGATGCAAGCTTACTTTCCAAAAGAAGATTTGCAATTTTTCCTAATTTTCACCACCGGTAAGTAAAAAATGGGGACAAGCACATAACACAAGAATGATTGACAAGAAGGAGGACCACATATTTTGATGATCCACCCGGAAAAAGAATATCCTCAGTTATACCTTTAAGATGAAAAATAAACAGTATATTTATACCTAATTTAAAATAAATAGCATAAAAGAAACACATGCATACACAAAAATAAACAGTTTGAAAGCGGTTACCTATCTCTGACCTTCAGTCTACTCTGTAAATATGTGTTCATTAAAACATGGCAGTGAGACTAAATCAGCCAGTGAGCTGAACGTTGAGTCTCTAACTACTAAGACAGGTCCCCATAAAGCAGCTAAATGAGAGAAATGAATAAAACATCCGTCTCTCTTCTTCTCCATCTCACATTGTCACACACTCACACATAAACACACAAAAACAGGGACCGAGATGAGCACCGCCATTAATACCCCAACTATTCATGATTCCCTACGGGCCAAATCTTTAAGCAAACACTGACCTTTCACACAGGATGTGGTCCTGAAACATTAGAAAGTAAGTAAGGCAGGAAGTATGTGGGTATAATCTGCCACAAGAAACTTGAATCCAAAGGTTTTTTCTTTATGTTGGATGCAAATGGGATTTCTTCCAAATTAACCATAAAAAGGTTTCATTGAAAAGCATTCTGAAAAAAACAGTTTTACAACCAAATACTATTTTTAACTCCACAAAAACAATCCTCCCTTCGTGTTGGCTGTTTCTCTTCGTCTTACAGGTATAGTGGATATATTCTTTATCCTGGTGGATCATTAAAATAAGTGGTCCTTGTAATTGTCAATCATTCTGGTGATATGTTTACGTAAGACCGTCCTATATGCTCATCCCCATTTTCACTTACCGGTGGTGAGTCTAAAATAATGGAAAAACTGCAAGCCTTCTTGTAGAAAGTAAGCTTGTATGAGCGATACAAACAGCAACTTTTAAACAGAGCGTGCACGAGGAGAAACGCCCTCGCACGCGTTTAATAGGCGTTCCCTCTCAGGAGTGGGTACAGGGTTGTGCATGTGCATTTTTTCTTAAAAGTGAAGAGTCTTTTCAAAAATTCCGGAAAATCCTCCACTATAGCTTCAAGGATACAATCTGTTAGCTAACATTTCCAAAAAACCCTAAAAGTATTTTCTTTCGAGGTATCTGAATCGCAGCTTTTATCATATTACTTTGTTAGCCCTTTTATTTTAAAAGACATTTTATTTTTTTTACGTAAATACCTTTTCATATGCATTGGTATTACTTTAATGGATTGACATTTAGAGATGTTAAATGTTACTTATTTACTCTCTTTGAAACGGCATTAATCACTGAACTGTGGTCAATTTAGGACAATGTAAGCTGTGATAGAAAAGAGGGCAATGCAGTAAAGGAGCAATGGGAGCAGGTCAAGAGAGGAAGAAAATTATCACATTTTCTATTTTTGATGTGTGTGCGTGGGGGGGGGGGGGGGGG
>JAGKQL010000034.1:2992359-3005220 GCA_018398635.1 Cyprinodon brontotheroides | reverse complement strand
GGGGGGGGGGGGGGGACAGTAGAGCGAATAGTAGCGTGGGACGCACTCAGGCTTGCAGGGTCTGTGCTGGGAGGGAGACACCACAGGGAGAGACAAAGGAAAAGGAGATGAAGAGATCGTTTAGATGATCCTATTCGCTCCCTCTGTCTTCTCACCCCCAACACTTTTCCCACCCACCCTACCTCTAACCCTCCTCTTACAGTTGATTGACAGCACCCCCCGCCCCCACTACTCCCTGCTCTTTGATTGACAGGGCTCCCCAGACAGAGGCTCTTATCCCCTGAAACAAATCTTGATCTCCTCCTTCTCCTTTTTCTTTCCCTTTTCTTCTCTTCTACTCTTCTCTTCTCCTCCTGTGTAAATGCGTGCTGCCTCATCGCTATCACCTCCCTTGCCCTACCATTCCTCTAATTCCTCTCTCCCATCGTCTCCACCTCAAGCTATGACCCCTCTTAACCCTGCAGATTATACACACTCACACAAACACCGATTCAAACACATGAGGGACCCCCTTAAAGCAGGCTTATAACGGGGTCCCTTTACAACATGAGATGACACCCCCTGACTCACATAACAGACACTCACTAACTGCCTTCCTCATGTCGTGACACTGATCATGTCCTAAACACACTGACTGCAAACCCCTCAAACTGCAAACACACACAGCCTGAGCTTATTAAACCAATTGGGGATGTCTAAACATGCAGTGAGCTGAGCAATGAGGTAGGTAACCCCCGAGGGCCACAGAGAGACTAAAACAGTCAGAGAGGGAGAAAGCAAAGAAGACTGAAGGAGAGCGATGCTGTGAATTAGTTGGAGGAAGGCCAGGAGCCGGGAAGGGAAAATGACATATGCAGCAGAGGGAAACAGACGTGTGGAAGAAGAAAGGAACAAGAGCTGATGAGGATGCTGTCGGAGGAGACAGCAAAAGGCGCCAGAAAACAGCTGAAAGGAAGCCACACACACACACGCATGCATGCACGCTCGGAGAGGAGCGAGGAGTGAATGTGGCTCTTTAGGAGTCAAGCAGGCGTATGATAGGATATCGTTGCATGTCGTTAACCCTATATTAACCCTGAGATACTTTGAGACACTCGTTGCCCTGAAGCAGGGATAGGCTGGGCCACACACACTTAGACACACCCCCACAAACATTAGCATGGAGCGAGAGGGTACTTGTCACTCATTAAGCTCGCTGGCCTAAGCTACGGCTGACAGTCACTCATTTTTAGTGTGCAACCTGTGCATTCCTACGTTTTAAAGAATGTTTAACAATGATAAACACAATATTTTTGCTTCATTTCCTTTAAAGTGATTCTGAGCGACTTTAATTAGAAAATGAGCTGGAAAATTTTAATTTGTATCTCACTGCATTTGCATCAACTGGTTGTGTAGACTCACAGCATCCTTCACATTTACTGGCACCCTTTATAAAAGAGTGGTGTAATGCCTCTAACCCTTTACCCCACTCTTCAACCTTTGTTAAAGTTGGTCAAACACGGTTCTTTTTTTCCCTAAATCCTTCAAAGAAAAGGGCTTTTAAAACAAGTTCCTAATATTTTTTTCCTCACATTTTTACATTTAACATCACTTTAAAAACACATGTTTCCATTTAAGGTTCTGTCAAACATGAAAAACATGCTTCAGGCTGCAGATATGTTGCTGCTCAGCCCCGCATAGCTGTTATCCTCGGTAAACTACGCTCACACTTTTCCAGCAAACTACGTCTTTTTCATACGTCGCCACAGTTTCACACTTTCCGTGCATAAAACGGTTATAAAAGTAGTCGTTTTCATAACAGTTAGCTTAACCAACTGCTCCAGCTCTGCCTGGTACAATGGCTCAGTAAACGCAATTAGGATCAAACTGATTTAGTCCTCGTTTGCTGCATTGATCATAAATATGCTAATAAATATAATCTGAGGTATCTCCTATGTTCTCAATCAGACAAACAGGCCGTTTTTTTGTATTGATTTAAAAGTGATTAAGCTTTAGCCAGCAAAGGCTACAGTATTAAAGTCAAGAATTCTGACTTTTTTATTGTCAGAATTCAGTCAGAATTTTTAAGATTAAAGTCAAATTCTGAAAAAGTCAGAAATTCTGAGATTAGAATCAGAATTCTGAGATTAAAGTCAGAATTCTGAGAAAAAAGTCGGAATTCTGAGATTAAAGTCAGAATTCTGAGAAAAAGTCAGAATTCTGTCATGTTAAACTGAAATAAAATTAATCAGTTCACTTTTTTTTTTTTTCAGTGGCCCTAATCCTCTTCCATAGAGCAGGGCTTAAAACCAGGAAAATATAAATTTCAGGATGGGGCCCTACCTCATATTCCAAATGATTGCTAAATATTCTCATTTTACTTGCAGAAAATCTTTTTCTTCTCACCCACTTACTTCTGAGTTCTGCATCCTTTCAAATTTGGTGTTTCTGTGAAATAAGCGACAACATCAAGTCTCTGAAAATGAAAAAACCAAACAACAACAAAAAACACATTTTGATTTAAAGTTATTTCTTTTTTGCTGGTTGAAATATAAAATTAAAACCAAGCTGCTTTTGATTTACTAGTTAATTTCGCTAATGACAGAAAAACAAAAAAGCTTTTCTTAAATTTATTATTTTGTATATTCTTAAAAAAAGCAACAATCACACTTGTATTTTTTTATCTGTTGCCAAAAAGAAAATCAGATAAGAAAAAGAAACACTGACTGTGTCAGAAGTTGGATCTCAAAAGTATGTTTTAAAAGGTGCTATAACTTTTGTGTATTTTCATATAGTTTTTGGAAAAAAATTAACTTTACTACATTGTAAATTTAAAAAAAAAATGGAAAGAAAACACTTCTTTGTCTCTTTAAGCCTAAGAAAACATTATTCTGTTTTGATGCACATTTACGACCAGTGACTCGCTTAAAGATTTTTATTCTGCTCTTCCTTCCACATGTTTAGGTCAGAGAGCAGAGTTCCAGATGTTGCATCGTGATGCTGTGAGTGGGGGGTTTGACAGGAAGTATCCCACGGTATCCACAGTAACCTTGACATTCCTTCCTGACCAAGTTCCTTGACATCTCCCAGAATTCACTTCACTGCCTCTCTCTTCCAGCCGTGTTAAATGACGTACAGCCGCACACCAGCCATCCCAATAACATCATCGCTCCAGATGGTTCAGTTCCTCACACGTAATGGGCGCTGTATCTATTCTTTTATCAGATTGCGTCTAAAATATCAGCTCTTCCAAACCCTCAACACACACACCCAATCTACACACTAACTTAACCATCCTCCAGGCAAATATATAATGGGATGTAAGCTGAGATGTCTAAGAAAGCCGACAAGAACAAAAAAGAAACAGGGCTGTGGTTTAAGTCTAGAACCTGCCCTGCACAAACACACAAACAAATGCAATATACACCTTGGTATGACAACCATCGCTCATTTAACCTTCTATCAGATTATAATGGAAAGTGGAGATGCTTAATATTAGCTCTACAATTAAATAAAAACTTAATTTTCTTTAAATTAGGGGATGATTTATTTTCTCTTATCTGACCTGGCATATAACCTCATGTTCTACGGAGGTAAGTTCAACATAGAACATTACATTATTAGGTTTACAATACTGCAAACCTTTATCCTTTAGATAAAGGTTTACAGTAATCTTGAATTTTCTTTTTACCACTATGTATTTTTATGTTATATTGACGGTTTGGAGAGGTCCAGAGTCCAGCCTAGTATCCCATACAACCTGTTATGGGAGCTAAAGAAGATGAGTAATAGCAAGAAGGGCTTTCATCCTCATCTGTATCACCAGGTGACTTTAAACCCATTTAATAGCTGGATAAATACATAGAAGAAATCGTTGAATAGATGTTTCAAGAATTTCTGAATATGAATCAAAACCGAAGTAATCATTTTTTGGACCAAAGGAAGAGTGTTTAAAAGTTAGCTCATTGATTCAGTTACTATTATACTAGTATTGCACCGATACCAGTATCGGGCAAGGCCCCGATTCAGCACTAAAACGGTGGTATCGCTATCAGCGAGTACCAACAAATAGGACGCAGATACCATTTTAAGTCCAAAAGTTTATTCAACTATTGTCTCCCATTCCAGGTAGGCAATAAAAAGTTCTACTAGATTCACTTTGTATTAGTTTTTTTCACAAAGGAAGGCAGCAGCTTGACGAAGCCATGATGGCATTTATTTTACATCCAAGTAGTATGCAGTTATTCATATAAACACACACACATCAATTTCAAACAGATGGTATCAGTATGGTATCGGTATCGGCCAGTACTGCACAACCAGGTATCAGGTATCGTTTTCAGGGCCAAAAAATGGCATCGGCGCAACACTAGTTAATACAGCTAAAAACCAACCATCTTCTCAAAATCTGGGTTTGGTGATGGACTCAATGACATATAAGGGCAGAAACAAGGGTGGCCTTCAGTCACCAATAGAGCGTTTCCAGGAATGAACGACTAATGTCTCAGGAGGAAGCTGGAAAACAATTCCACGCATTCATTTTTAGTAAAATTGATGACTACTTAAGTATTTTCACAGGTTTGCCCAAAAAATCAATCAGACAGCTGCAGTTAATCCAGAATGCTGCTGCCCGCATCCTTACTAAAACCAAGAAAATGGAGCACATCACCCCAGTTCTAAAGTCCTTACACTGCATCCTTATAAAATTCATGTTGAATCTCATTTCTGCTTTTCTTTGTCCCCCTTTTCTATGCTTGTAAGTAACCCATATTTAGGGTTACATATTCCCTTAAGCATGAATGATAGGAAGAGGTTTGGACAAGTTAATTCATCCTCTCTGATAGACATTTGGATAAAAACATTAACATTTTGAATTAGGTAGCCAAAAAAAAGAAAAAAAAAAGAAAGAAACATCAGTTTTAAGATTTTGGGGTTTGACATTTGAGTGTTTTCAAGATATCAGGCTACAACAGAGCCAGTAATGTGCATTTGCGTCCTCTCTGAACAGATCTCTACTTTACCTGAATCACACTCGCAAATGTATTCTCGATTAAGAAAAAAATAGTTTATGGGGTTCTTTTTTTTTAAAGTTACTGCTAAAACCAGAGCTCATCTTTCCTACTGTTAAATGCAAAACTTGTGTTTTAAACTGTTTCACTCCGCCTCACATCAAAAGGCGCTGATTCAGTCTGAAGAACATCTATTTCAGTTTGAAACAGCCGATCGTCTGAAAACACAAACATGCAATCCCACGCTGCCATTCAAACAGGTCAGAGCAGTGTGCCAGAGTCTAGTCTGTGTGTGTGTGTGTGTGGGTGAGTTTGTGAGAGACAGAGAAAGGGGCAAAGAGAAAGTCAGTACCTGTCGATGATAACAGGGTCTGAGGGCGTCTCATTACGATTTCCGCAGCTCTTCTTGTCACAGCACCGACTGAGAAAAGAGACACAAGTTAAAGAAGAAGACATGGGGCAAAGTGAGCTTGACGCACAGAACATTCACAGCATTATATAAAAGTTTCCTATTAGAAGTTTAAATTAGAGAGTCTCTGCACATAATGCACCCTGACAGCAGCGATAGAGAGGTTATTACCAAATTCACATTTGATCAAGTCAGCCTGAAAACAGGCCAACAGAAGTTTAATCCAAAGATCATTTTCTTCTGGAGATCATCGCTGGGAACAATGTTTAAAAATAGGCTTCCATGACACCGGCGGTGAGCGTACAGCGGCACCTCAAAGGAATATACATGATTTTAGAGGAGCCAGCCAGCTGAGAAGTGCAAGGAGTGGATTGCTTAGTACACCTTTATAAATGCCGGCATGTTAAAGTCATGTGAAGTCTACTTTTTTGAGAAGTTTTCCACAATACAATTTAATAAAGTTAAAATGTTCAAACTAATGAACATTTTTACATTTTTTTTATTATAACAATGCTATGATGATGACGTTTGTACTGAAATGATGCACTTGTAGAGGAGAACGATTTATAACAGGAGCAGGAACCAGAGTGATTTGAAGCAAAGAGCCCAAACATGTAGATGAATTAAGCAGTTTGTAATGTAGATGGATATTAGGGAGAGCTTAAAAAGTCTGTGGTGAAGAGTGTCATCCTGAGCCGTGATGATAGAATAAAGCTAGATATAACTAAAATTATAGTGGAGGCATGCTGTGGTGAGGCTTATCTTCAATAGAGGCTATGGAAATGGACTAATGCCTGGTCTGATTACTCATTTCACACACCTGCTTAGCTCCGCCCAGTTTTCATTACCCACTCATCTGGTCCACCTGCATTAGTCACTATATAAGTCATCAGTGCCAGATTATTGCGAGCCTTTGGTGAGACTTATTCCAGCGTTCCTGTGTTCTGATCCTGACCTGTTCTGCCTCTTGACCTCTGAGCCTGCCTGTTGCCGTCTGATCTGCTTGCCTGACCTGTCTTCTGACTCCTGCCTGATCTCTGCCTACTTGTGTGCTGAACCTGGAACTGTGACCCGACTCCGTCCTGGAGTCCCCTTCGGCACCCCACTGGATCTCTGACCTGGCTCTGACAACCAACCATGTCACAGATTTTGGCTTTGACTTCGCCATCTGGATCCTGCCTACATTGGTCTGCTTGGTTCTGATCTCCTGCTTGTTCTCTGACCACCGATACATCAGCGTTAGGGATTCTCTGTACAGCCAGCCAGCTGGAACCATCCTCTATCTCTGGATTTCGGACTGAACTATAAGACCAGGTTAGTGACTCGCACGTCTGTGATCATTCACTTCCAGAAAGATGTGTTATCAACTAGTCGTCTCCAACCACAGAGGTTCCTGCCTTAAGCGCCGCTTACTCCGTTTCTGTTGTCAATAAACATTCTGAGAAATCTAACCTAATACTGGATCCTTCAGTGCTGAGTCTGACACATAAAGGAACATAGATGGAGCTAAAAGCAGAGTAATCTTGGAGGAAAACCAGCCAGAGGCGGCAGAACCCTTGACACTGCAGCAAAGGTCCACCCTCTATCAAGGCAAGAGCACCTTAACCTCCTAAACAACATCCTCACGGCAATGGAGTTAGGATAGGGACCGCCTGACGTCCCTAGCCTCCGCTAGTAACTATATATCTTCCCTCAATCTTTTGCATGACAGAATGTGTAGGCACAGCAAATGTCATGGAGTTATACAAAAATATTTTGTTCTGTTAAC
The DNA here is from genome assembly GCA_018398635.1 of Cyprinodon brontotheroides. Classification (NCBI taxonomy): domain Eukaryota; kingdom Metazoa; phylum Chordata; class Actinopteri; order Cyprinodontiformes; family Cyprinodontidae; genus Cyprinodon; species Cyprinodon brontotheroides. Next base: position 2,998,055 of record JAGKQL010000034.1, on the reverse strand, counting down.
ATGTACTCTGTGTGACATATGCTAATGTATAATCCTTAATGTGTTTCATGTTTTATGATGGAGAGCTTAAGCTGTTAGCTATGTTGGTGGAACTTTTATTTTATGTAGTTCCTTTTCAGAAAGCTGTATTCCAAATTTGAACGGCATCATTTATGTGTTTGTGCATTGCGTAATGACGTCCATAAGGCTGAAGGCTGTATGGATTTAGAACAACAACCTGGAGCTCCTTTCTTACCCTGGACAGAGTTCTTACTCTTCACATCGCAAAGGACGATGGGATAGGAGCTAGGAACAGAAGGTAGGAATTTCAAATGAAGGTATTCAGATTGAGCCAAGCTTTCCAGAGCTCTACTAACTAATTGGAGTCAGGTGTGTTGAAGCAGAGACACATCTAAATGCAGGACACCGGACCTTGAGGACTGAAGTTTAAGACCACTGTTTTAAACATTAGTCTAAACATCTGTTGACCCAGGGATTGCAAAAAGTTTAAACTAATCTCTGTTCCGATTTTTTTATTGCCTTAAACTGGATTGTCAATGTATGCTCATTTTGGCCATTTTGATAACTTTTCACAGGGTAATTTGTTTTGGTTGTTCTTTTACCCAACATCTTTTGAAACAAATCACTACCTTCTATTATGCACAATTCATCCATCAGAGGGTTTCTCATTTGTGAGAAAAAAATATATTTTTTTTATCTACTCTAAGGAAATGAAGTGATATGACTCTAATAAAGAACCTCTAACTGCAGGATGACTCTTATAATTGTTTTGGTTTGATCACAAATTTCTTGATCTTTGTATCCTAAGAGTTAACTCAAGAATAGATGCAAATTGTGGCCAACATGTTTTATAAATCAATTTGTTGAGTCCTGCACTGACAAACAAGTGAAGTGGAGGAAGGAGGACGCAAAAGCACATATAAGGTGTAGGCAGGGAAAACAAAACAAAAAAAAACTGGCAAGATTACAAAGACTGGCACATATGTACTACAAGGGTGTCAGAGATTTCCTTTGCCTGTATTAATTATGAATAAAGGTGGAAGTCAGAGGGAAGAGTATAAAAGCCATGGGGGGGATCGGCAATAAAGAGTGAAAGAGTAGGCGGGTGAGGCATAAAAAAGGAGGGGAGAACAGGAGTTTGGGTGGGAAGAGGAGGAAAGGGAGATGTCTCAGGTTTCCCACTGTCACAGATGGTAGAGGTGGGGAAAAAAGGGGACTGACATGTTACACCTTCCTCATTGTCTCCACTATCTGCTCCTCTGCCGCTCTTTCAGCTTTCCCCCGCCATTCGCTTTCCTCCGTGCTATGAACTGGGTCACTGCACGGAAACTTTTGAAGAATGGCGAAGCAATGAGGGTTGGAGAGGAAGAAAAGCAGAGAGTTAAGAGAATAGCAACATGGGGGAGAGGAGGAGAGCAAAGAGCAAGGGAGGAAGAAAGTACAGGGATGAACTGCTTAAGGATGGGGAGGATAATGATGACTTAGACTTAGACAGATTTTATTTTGTCATTTTGTGTAGACAAGTGTAAACAAAAAGACATTTCCTGAGTCAAATAAGGATGGAGGATAGAGTTATGTTTCTCAGCTGGCTAAGGGAGGCCACAACACCTTTTAGTCCATTGCAATAAAAATTCATAATTTGCTTTTTTAAGAATATTTCCTCTCATGAATAATGACAGGAGATATTAAAAATGACAGAAGTACCAATCACTCATTCTATGGTAGTTTCATTTTAAAACTTCAAGCTACTTCTTGGTTAAACAGCAGAAGGCAAGCTACCATTTAGCATTGTCATTTAGAGGCTAATAACTAAACTAAAATACAAAATTTCAAACTAGTGATGTTATATTTTGTGATGTGGCTGAGAGCATGTGGCTAATAGCTTCACCATGACAATAAACCGCGCTGATTAATGCATGGCCTCAGGCTCTGTGCTGTGTGCACGTTCAGCATTGTGTGGAGCTCCTGCTGCAAAATCAGCAAAGGAGAAGTTGAGACAACAGCCGTCACGTTGACCTCAGCTGTTGCTAAAGACGGGAGCGTATGCAAAGTGATTGAGGTTTTAGTTTCTGCACTGCTTCTCCTGTAGAGATTGCTGTCCAGACAGCTAACCTCAAGGTTTGAACCATTTAAAGGTTCTCAAGCTCGTTTTGATTTTCACTCCTTGCTTTAGTATCCATGGAAGTATCCCTTAAGGCCTGCGGGTCATCAGATTAAATTAAAAATCAAAGAGGTTAGATTGAACCTTTTGTGATTTAATTGCAGCTTAAATGCCTGAGAAATACATGTTGAAATCTGTCTAAAGTCCCTAATGTCAGGACTCCTGTTTTTGTGTCTCTGTTTCTGTGTTTGTCTCCCTTCATCCACCAGGAGGCGCCTGGTTCTGGTCCGCCTCCTCACACACCTGCAAGATGGTTTCCTCGTTAAACGGAGTGTTCTTAAGCTGCTGACTGCCACTACTTCAACGCCAGAGTGTTTGCCAGTTTAGAGTACTCTAGCCAAGCTGAGTTTTGCTGAGTCAAGCTGAGTTTTTGTCAACCTGAGTTTAACTTTGTTTTGTCTTTGCCTCTTGGCAGGAAGTCATCCTGCAAACTGGATCTTCTCTCCCCTGGAAGGATCAACTGAGCTTCAAACTGAGCTGGGGTTCAAACAGGAGGTTTGGACCCACTTTCCCCATGAGATTGTTTATGCTTCTCTCTGAAAAAGGGATTATTCTCCACTACGACCCGTTTAAGTACCGCAGGAGTGGCAGTCAGTTACTCTGTTCACCTACTATCGACCGCATTCTGGGTAAACCCTGTTCTAAGCCCTCCACCAAATCAGACAAACACTGGAACCACGGCACACAGACAAGTCAAGGATTCAACAACTTCTCTGGAAACGTGAGTTGGCAACCAAAACCTCTTCTCCAAGTTCACAAGTCAAATTCCCCACTGGAGCTGAACTAACTGCTGTGTCTTCCCCTCACCTTACAGTTCTGGTTGAGCAGTGTTCAGAGCAACCCTTCCCCCTCTAAACTTCTCCAACAAAACCCATTAAACCTTTTCCGCTGGTCTCTCTGTTTCGATTTACTGCATTTGGGTCTGAACTTTGTAACATCATGACACCTAACCTGTTTAATGTTTACTTTTGCTACCTAGGTTCTAGTAATTGGTGATGTCATCAATTAAAATACTAAACAGGTAAAGGATTAGTAGTTTTTTTGGTACACATTTATAAAACTTTGATTTTCATAGAATGCATTTTTATAATCAATAAACATTTTTTTGTAAATAAAATAAAAAAAGATACTGGAGAATTCTTTTAAAAATCCTCCAGCTCTATAACCAAACCGAATTTTAATGCAATTTTAAACATGCTTAACTACAATAACACATCTTAACATGTATTTTCGAAATCCTCGTGAATAACTTTAGAGTTTCAAAGATGTCTTTCATTAGGCTTTGCAGCTCAGCAGGCTAAGGAATATTCAGCAATCTATAGAATAAAATATTAGGGTGCCTGATTTCCCGGCTAAAGCCCCTGGTTGCGCATATAGATGAACCCCAATTTATATTGTTATAGTTAAAAATTGCTCAGTGACAAGGTCAGGGAACAGGAACAACTTAATTCATGGGCTAAATTTGAATTTTTATAACTGCGGTGTGCAGGCCTGTGCGTGCATATGCATGCTTCTTTTGTGTCTTTATATATGCTTGTGATTGAGGCTGCACGTGTGTACGTGCGTGTAGGTGGGTGGGTGTGCATGTGTGTGAGTTCCTGCCTATATTTTATAGTCAAGTTGTGGAAGGGGGCCCATTTGTTAGCCATGAAGCAACAGAAGGGTTCAGATTGACTAATGAGTTTCTCTGTGTCCTAATTAACCAGGCGTCATAAAGGCACATACACACCAACAAAACACTTGTGTTTCAACACACACACACTTTCTTTTTGCATAGCATAGGATAGCAAAATGGCTCTATAAATAGAGCTCTTTCCTCTCAACCTACTTTTGCAGAAATTCATCTTAAACTATAATTAAAGCAACGACCATGAAAGCCCAAACTCTTGTTCTTTAACATAAATCTTTTGCATATCGGTGCATCTTGGGGAAGGAGCGGAGTTGGAGGTGTAATGAGGGTCGCAGAAGAATACAGGTAAAAAAAAAAGTGAGGAGTGGAAATTTTCTGTAGCTTTACAAACACGTTGCAGAGGTGTGGAGGAACAAAGAGAAACGGAGAAGGAAGCTGATGAGGTGTAAGGATGAGTGTCTTACCTGCACATGATCTCATGCGTCAGCAGTACTCTGCACATCTCTGGGTTCTTATCCTGTCCTTCATAAACGATTGGCTAAAAAGAGAGACAGAGATAAAGAATAATGTTATTTTTAATGTAACATGCTTGAGGTTGGGTCTTCATCAGTTTTGAGCAGTGCCTTATGACTTGTTTTTTACAAAGAAGAATCTGAAAAGTGTGGCCTGTTTTTGTACTTCCTTAAATGACACATTGTTAAAAGACCTGATTACAGGTTTTTAGCCAATCATCGATTCCTGATCTTTAAAAAGCCTGACAGGCCGATTCCGACTTTGATCAATACAGATTTCTTATTATAACTCATACAGTCAGTTGTTATGAGATCACAAAACACAAGATATTTCAATCTTATCTTACTGAGAAAAAAAACATTAATCATTGTCCAAGAAACAATAAAACCTCTGATATAACTGTTTTCAAAAAGAATTTTAAATTCAAGGCATTGACGGTAGGAGAGTTTCAGATCTTTACAGAGGAATTGATTTCACCTCTATGTATCGGCCGACCACCGATCTCCCATAATCAAGAAAATCGAGGCCGATCGATCAGCCGGCTGATCTATGGGTGGAACACAAACTGTAACTGCAAAATCACAGGGGTGTGTGTCTCTCAGCTTTGGTGACTTAAATATTAAAAAGTCCTAATTGCTAAATGACCAAAGCTCAGCCAGAGATGAAAAATAGTATCCATGATTCTCACACTTATCACAGATTTTCATCTAGTAGACCATTCTAACATATCAATACCTTCAACCTATTCAACATATTCTCATTATCAGTGCGTATGAAATTGTACGAAAAGTTATGCACACTATTTTGTACGTTTTGTACGTTTTTCCTCAAAAAACCACATCAGTGCGCATGCGCTGGCAGAAAAAAAAAGCGGATCCGCGGTCGGACGTAAAACTGGGAAAAACAGCGCAATCATCACTTATTCATGTCTCTAACTACGTTGCTTGCTGTTTTATATCTTAGGGTTAGGGTCAGGGTTAGGGTCAGGGTTAGGGCTAATTGTAATTTATATTCAAGATTCGTAAATGGTGCGTCAGATGCGCATGCGCATACGATGAAAAAACGTCCAAAACGTACGAAATTACGGTGCATAACTTTTCATACGATTTCATAATTAGAATAGGTCAACCCTTTAACATGAGTCTCTCAGAAACCTGAACTTCATAGATCTGCTGTTTTCCTTTGTCTTCATGATGCAGTTGGTTTAATATTGTTCTCTAGCAAACCTCTGATACTTAACAGAACAGCTTCATGTTTACTTAGATTATAGTTCACACAGCTGGACTTCCCTTATTTGGGTGACTTTAAAGGAAATTTTTATTCCAGTGTAAAAGGGGGAAAAAATACAAGTAAATGCAACACAAAACCAAAACATTAAAACCAGTCCAGTGT
>JAGKQL010000034.1:2947296-2977359 GCA_018398635.1 Cyprinodon brontotheroides | reverse complement strand
TTGTGAGTGTAAGGAAGAACCTGTCATTGTTAAACTTTAAAAGATTCAGATTAATTAAAAACTTTCTTTATATATACATGTAATATTATATATAATAGTATATATACGTCTAATATATCATTAGACGTGAGTAAAAGAGAATAAAAAACAACAAAAGCACGTGTTTGGTGATTATGTGTTAAAAAGGTTCATCTGAATAAGGATTTTAATTCTCCAAAGTATCTCCATGGCGTTAAATCCAACAGTGTCTCTCCGAAGAAGATAACCACGCAAAAAGAAAAGGGGAAAAAAATGAAACAGCGGTTGTTTTTGGATCTTTCCTGACTTGTGATCGGTGGCTTGAGGCGGGCAGAGCTCACCTCTGAGCGGCCGTGTTGGCGTCCAGCACGCCGCCTCCCTGCATCCAGCTCCGGACGTTCATGCCTCCCAGCGGCTCTTCCTTCAGACTGCTGCCGCCTCTCTGGATGCTCTCCTGGATCCCGAACATGAACAAAACCTCCGAAAGCGCAGATCTTGATCCACTCCCGCTGCGCACTTGTTCTGGGGTTGGATCCGTCACCCGGACACCGTGGGTGCGCTCCTGCTCCTGCAGCTCTTTACCCCGCTGACTGCTGTCCTGTTCAGGTATCTGAAACTAAAGCTGAGCGCAAATCTTACTGCAGTGATCAGATCCAACTTGTTCCAACATTTACGGATGGTAGAAAATCGCTTAAGAAAATGACGGGAACTGAGATCCACAGTTTAAGCTGTCAGAGAGGGAAAAAAGGAGATCAGATGTCATCATTGTCTGACACTTCTTTCTTCATCTTTCACGCTCTTGTTTCCTCCGCAGCTCTGCGGTGCGCGGGATGTGCCGTGGCGTGGGTGATGTCCACAACGGCGCTGCGTCCTGCGCTCTGCAACTCCGCTCTGGCTCTGAGGAAACCGCTTTGTGACTCTTCCCAAAGGACTCTTCTCTGAGAACCAAATGAGGGGGGGGGGGCGCTTCTACGCCCCAGGAGAGAGAGAGAGACTCAGAGAGAGAGAGAAAGAGGGAGAGGGGGGGAGTGGAATAGAAATGGAAGGGAATACAGGAGGAGGGGAAAAGGAGGAGAGGGGACGCCCCCAAACAAAGACAGGAGTGGAGCAGGTCTGCATCACTTTGCCATGTGGGTCTCATCAGCTTTTAATCTGATTTTAGTTTTTTAATCACCAACAAATTATCTTTTAAAAGTTTTGGCTGCAGATGGAGCAAAGAAACTGTGAGAAAACAGGCAAAAAAGGACCTTATTTAGCAGCTGGAACATGTTTCCTCCAGTCAGCAGCTCACTGGAAACCTTTTCATAATGAAATAAGGATGTAAAGAGGGAGCAGACAATGATTTTCATAAAAAGGAAAATAAAGAAAATTGAATTGTTCTCAGACCAACTCTCTTGTTGTTAGAATTTAACATTTAGATTTATAAAAAATAGGGCTGCTGATTATCATTTTTCTAATGATTAATCTGTCAATTATTTCTTCAATTAATCAAATAATTGGATAGTTCTTTAAAAAAGATTTTAAACAGAATTCAAATTAAAAAATAAATAAATCTAAGGAGTTCTGAATAGAACATTTTGACACTTTTTTATCTTATTTGCAAAATGTTTAAAATTATTTTTTACAATTGTGGTATAATTACTGCTCTATTTGGGTTGCTCTTATAGTTCATGGCAGGTTTTGGAGTCTTTATGCTGCAGTCAGCGATTCATTGATTGCTAAATTAGTGACAATTATTCCAGTAATCGATTAATCAGGATGAATCAAACTGATTGTTACAGCTATAATCCAAAACACACAGGATCTAAGAGATGCATCCCCATAACATGAACTGGGACTCAGTGGCAGGCAAGCTATCTCAAGATTTATTTTTTTGTATATTTACTATATATACAGTATATCTATGTGGGAATATTGGATAAAAAATGTTCATAAACTTAAAAAGTTTAACGGGAAGGTTACTCTGTTTTAAGTTAATTGAAGTGCAACTAAAGGGAGAGGAGGTATGAAAATAGGAGGTTTTACTTTTCATAACCCATTTTTTGGCAATTTACATGAATCTATGTAATTTCTCTGGCTGTATATACCGATAGGTTTATTTGGTGGAGGGTTTTTTTTTTTTCTATTTATGTTCAGGTGAATTTGGTTAGTTTGGAAATTTGTGTTTAATTTGGTTAATGTTAACTAGTCTCTTTTGTGTGTATATATGGTTGATTAGTATATTGTTGTCAAATTTCCTCTCTGACAAATTGTCTGAAATAAATTCCTATTCATTCATTCATTCATTCGGTGTAGCATGTTAGCTCTTTTAAGATGAGCTCTTAAAATGAATAAGCAGAGATGACTGGTGCTGCTGTCCCAACCTCCAGTCACATTAACTCAAATGTTCCAGGTGCAAGTTTGAAACTCAGAGGACTTTGAAAGCTGCTATGCTTAGTTAGCATGACACCAAACGATGGAAAATTCCGATTTTTTAACACTTTTATGCAACAATTTCTTGCGATTCCTGTAGTTTAGTTTTGGTGATAGAGCTGTGAATGGGCTCTATGCACAGCTTCCACTACTTCCTGAATTTAAGGCAGCTCCTTTGTTTCCTGTCTTTCATTTTACTGGACCTAACTGATTAATCCAGGTGTGTCTGGCCGGTTACTTAGGTCATACACACCTGGATTAATCAGTGCATCCAATCATGAAAGACAGGAAACAAAGGTTAGCTTTAAATTCAGGAAGTAGTGAGCTGTAGAGCCTATTACCTGCTGGTTGGTGACAAACCTTCATCTTAGTCACATTTCTTCACATCTCTGAATTTTGAACATTCCAAATTTTCAATTAAAGATGGATTTTACAGTTAAACCAGATTTTATCTAAACATGCTGTAGAGATTAATTGAAACATTTTGATTTTCCTTCATTTGCTTTGGTAATGGGCTGCCAAGTTGCACAGTTAATAGCACCACCCAAGAACAGAGAAGGTTCCAGGTTAAAATCCCAGACGATGGACTTTCTGCATAGAGGAAACATATTCTGTCTGGGCTCACTGGCTTCTTCAGTTCAAAAACATTGGGTTGATTGGGGATCTTAAACAGCCCTTAGGTGTAAGTGTGGATGCTTGTATGTCTCTGCATGGACTGCTGGAGATAAATGTGACCCTGATAGTAAAGGATCAATGTTTTTATGACAAAAAAACAGCAAGCTTTAAAAGATCATATAGCATTTACATTTTATATATCCTGGGGTGGAATTTCTGTAAAGTACACCAATACATTCAGTTTGACCTTTTTAGGTTTTCTAAAAGGGCCTTGTTACAAACTGCACATTTCAAATCCAGTAGCTCACTCTGGTTACACACAATGGTTTTCCCACTAAATGATCGCTCCCTTTTGGTTTATCACATTTCATTTCTGTATTTTACACTATGCTCTATTTGTTAAACAGTAGAACACTTGTGTATGTTTACTATAGCAGGAACATGTTACCAGGACTATGATATTGCACATGCATGCAATGAATTAACAACAAATGGAGCGAACCGGATGACGCTCTGTGGTGTTAAAACAAAGGGGAAAAGTCCAGCATGAACAAGTCAAACATTTATTTATGCCAATAGGAATGAGGAGTGAGAGGCACCTGGAATATATGAATGTTGGTATTCACTGAGGTGAGAGCAGTGCAGAAAAGTTCAGATTTTAAAGAGTAATATTAGGGAAAATGATGCTTTTATTAGGCGCTTTGTTACAGTGCTGAAAACACTCATTATATGAGTTTAAAATTAAAAACCTTACATTATATTTTACAAATTGTACAAAGATGCTGTTTGTGCTTTACTGTGCAAGCAGATTGCACAAAACGGGGCTTAAAACATGACTAAAAGGCACTTGCACTATATTGTTTTATTTTAAGATAAATATGTTTTTTTATTACAAAAATGGGACTAGGTTTCTTTATCTGTTATTTGTCCAGGTAACTTCTAATGTCCTTGTCTGAACTTTTAGATTTGTCCAAAATTGAAGTTTTTGCATTTAAACATTCAAAAAGATTTGAATTATTCATAAGTAATTCACGATTAGGAGGGATTTTAAATTCAGATTGTTAGAACTTGAACCTATATTTGTATTCAGTAGAGTGAAGACCATGTAAATATTTTGAAGCTATAATTGTGGAAGAAATCTTGCATGCTGTAGTAGTTTGGCTAAGGGATTTTAAAAGACAACAGGGTCCTCCTTTTACTGGCTGTCTACCCTTACGTATCACTAATGCATCACCAAGTCTTTCTCTGATTGGCTGATCTGTAGCGGTAGGACTAAGTCATTGCTTTGCAAGTTTAGGCCCCGTCCACAGTCGGGAAACCCTGGCCTAGCCGCACAAATTTTCACTGGAAACCAGCCTCTCATCCATCGCGAAGCCAAAGTGTTTTAGGGGTCTATAAACGATCAGTCTTTTTATTCAGCCTTCAGAGTAGGGAAGATTTTGAGACGCCGTTTTCGTGTTTCCATCTTTAAGCTATAAATCGATTTTTTTCTCTTACAACGCATGCGCCATAAAGCGTGCCGTCCTCAAACTGCACGCTGATGCGCATTGCGTATCAATAGTATCACAACAACAATGCATGCCCGCACTGTGTGAATGGTTGCTGCTAATGCTACCCCCCTGCTGTCGGGCTTACAACAGAATCTTCTTCTGGAATATCTCCAGGAAGAACACAGAGCAATACTCCTACGACCACATAGAAGTTCACAAAATTTGAATTTGACTGAACCAAATGAAAATGGACCGCAAGTAGGGCAAATCCAATAACATAAATATTGAAGATGCGCATGTTTAACATTTTAAGATTTGCCTGTTTAAGCCTATTTTTGCTCTATGTTTCACCTCTACAGGCCTGCTGGCATACATTTTGCAGTGTTTTCATGTATTCGTGGTGTGACGCTCACATTTTTATTTTACGTCTCCGCCTTTACGACAAACGTTCTGAAAATATGTAGCGTTTGCGTCGATTTCATTTTGACTTCGTGTGGACGGGGCCTTACTGTTCTTTGTCCTCAAGTCCCGAATCAACTCTCAAATTTCAAATTAAAATCTTAGCATTTTGTCGTTTTAAGTCGTAGCTTAATAATTCATTTGATTACATGTTAAATATAAATAATCAACCATGTTTAATTTTTCTAAATCTGTATTTATCTCAACAACTGAGAAAAACTAGTGCATCCGAGTATTTGTAAAACTCCTCAGTGGGCCTCGGCGGATGGCCGCTCACACTGAGCCTTGCTCTGGACTCTGCTGGGAGGTTTCCTTCCTGTTAAAAGGAGGTTTCCTTCCTCTCACTGTCGCTCTACAAGAGTGTCTTGCAATCAGCTGGTTTTCCTTATATGGAAAACTTTGAATCAGTCTGACTGAATGATCTGGTTAAACTATCTGTTTAAAGCACCTTGAGATGACATGCGTTGCGAATTGGCACAATATGAATAAACTGAATTTAATTTATTAGTTATTTAGTTATTTCAATGTGAGAAAACAAAAGTACCAAATGAAATAATTAAATGTAATTTAAAAAATAAATGTAATTCTATTATGAAATAACTAAATGTACCATGAAGTAATGAAATGAAAATTAAATAAATTAATGTACAATTAACAATACCATTAATTAATTAAATGTATGATTCATGTGTTTTGTATGTTATCTAATAATTATAATAATTAAATGTAGCATTAAATAGAATATCAAATTAAAGTTAAAAAAATGTGAATGAATAATTCTTTAATATGTATTTAAATAATTTACATTTATTATTTGATGTGCGTTTAGTTTTTTATTCATATCAAATAAACAAATAATACATTTATGTTGGGAGCTGGAGAAAATCCCATCTTTCTCCAGCGGTCCGCCAGGATCCTCTGGAGGGAGCCTCCTGCACAGGTGCAGCTCATCAAGATCAATCAGAGGAGATCCACTACTTAAAGGGGATAGTTCGGTATTTTTGACATGAATCTCATATGGCATCCACCCATACACCAGCATGTCATGCAAGCACACCGACTTACCACCCTGGCAGCGTCCTGTGAGCAGAGTTATGCGTCTAGTTTTGTGCAAAGTCGAAAGTAGTCCGACAACAGTTTTTGAGCCAGCCCGAAATAAGAGACGCGTTTCTCTCTTCCCAAAACATTATGTGTTTCAAAAGAGCTATATATATTTTTGCATCCCCAAAAACATTGTAGTGGAAAAAGTCCCACGCCGCTATCAATTGGTCCCCTTATTTTCTCTCTGTTATTTATCAGTGCTAGGAGCCCGTCATTCAGACAGGGGAGCCCAACTTAACAGCAACCATGTCTCCTTCCTCACGCGGCGGAGGGAACATTTTTTAAGTCAAGGCTTAACTCATAAAATTAAGGACTTGAATCCCCACCTCTGCTGATCAGTCCTCTTGATGCCTCACTATAGAAGTTTCCATCTATTCTGGCCCATTTTGTTTGCTTAATTTCGTGTAAGACTTTTGTTTTGTTTCCTTCTACACACTAGACTTGTGCTCCATGCTTCATTACCTTCCTCTGTTATTGTGACCCATTGAGTGGCTGTCAGTCCTACACTGGAAAAACGACCTAGAAATAAGTAAAATGTCTTAAATTAAGTGTATTTACCCTTAATTTGAGCAGGTAAATTAGATAGTTTGCCAATGGAATGAGTATTTTTACTCTTAAAATAAAGATATTTAGATAAAATGCACTTGAAATAAAAGCAAATGCAATTGTGTTTTCTTATTTCAAATGCAAATTGTGTCTTGTTCCACTGACAAAATGTCTCTTTTACCCTCTCAATTCAAGGACAAATGCACTTATTTAGAGAAAAAATGAATTATCTAGATGCAGATTTTTTCCAGTGTAACCAGAGGATTTCTGTAGAGAGACTTCAGCAATTCCCTTATTTTGTCAACGCTCTATGCAAGGGGTAGGCAATTCCAGTTCCTGAGGGCCGGTATCCTGCAACCTTAAGATCTGCCTTTGGTTCAACACACCTGAATCAAAGTTGAGAGGACTCTGGAGGAACTGACAGCATACTAAGGAGATAACTCTGCCATTTGATTCAGGTGTGTTGGACCAAGGATGAATGTAAAAGTTGCAGTATAAAGGCCCTCAAGAACTGGAATTGCCCACCCCTTGCATAGAGCATTGGCAAAACATTCAGGACAATTTTACCTCAGTTACTGAGGTCAGGCACACCTGGATTAATCAGTTCATCTGGTAGAAAAAGGCAGGAAACAAAAGAGCTGCCTTAAGTTCAGGCGGTAGAGTTGTGCATAGTTGTGCACAGACCCCTGTCGATCTACATTTGTACAAGCTCATCTCCAAAGCCCAATGTGTCTCCAAGGTTAAAGTATTTTTATTGGTTTCTTTAGCAACTGCTTATAACTCCTGTAGTATAAACTTCACAGCACATCACCTGAATCCAATCAAAAGTAAGGAAGCATTTCAGACCAAAGCTCTGTGAAAAACCTGCCTCCTCCCCCTTCTTATGCTCCTGGACAGGGACTGGTCTCTGCGTCTGCTGGTGTGCTGACATTTCTCTTGGTGCAGTGTTGGGTACTTCAGTGGCTGGCCTGGCTGGGCCTGACCCCCTGGCCCTTTGGGACCCCTGAGCTCTTATTCGGAATCTACATTGGGCATTACTGGCTACCTGCGGAGCACATGGCCTCAGTGCCATGGCCCCGTGGGACCCCGGCACTATGGCCACCGGGGTCGGTTCCATATAGGGACTGGGCCCCTTTGGGGTCGGGTTCCAGGTTCTGTTGTCTACCCTTCTCTGATTGGTGCGGCCATCCCTATGTCTGCCCTCCTTGTGTCCCAGGCATCTGGGGTACCCTGGATAATGGGGCTTGCATCACCTCTTTGTCTGTCCTGGGCCCTGTAGGGCGAGTCTGGGGCCACCCACACCTGCTATTAAGCATACTTTCCGTCTGTAGAACCTTGGTAAATCTTTAATACACGAGCATGCTCATGCATTTGATTCAAGGTGTTCACAGATACACACTATTGCTAATTACTAAGCTGCAACTACAGACATATTCCACCCTGATTAATATTGTGTAATCACTGTAGGTTCTGACTCCAACACACATGGAAATCTAAAGGGTACCAGCTGCTCCTGAAGCTTTTTTTAATGTTTACTTTGGTTGTCTGCTGTCTTATATTTGCTGTTATGTTCTTTGTTTTCTGTTCCTCTAATCTCATACAGGTATGAAAGCAGACTTCTAGGAGTTACTGTATATTTTATGTGTTGTCCATTTTTGCTGTTTGATTTTGTTTTATTCTCTGTCTCTCTCTCTCTCTCTCTCTGTCTCACTTTTTCCCCTTAGTTCTTTTCCTCTCTCTCTTTCTCACCTCCCTTTCCGTCTGTGTCCGTTATAAATGACTTTACTCCCCAAATAATGTTCGATAAATTCTTATATACAAGTATATTAGTTACTTGTATAGTAACCTTATGGCAGCAGTCACACTGGTCTGTTTTTGCTAGCAAAGCTGTTGGACTTTCTGTTCTGTTTCTGTTCTAGTAGCTCTACTCCCAGAGCTACATTGGCTAAACAGAAAACAAAAAAATAAACAAAAAGCATATATTTTCCAGCTTTAATCATTTAAGCCCTTAATTTCAAAAAATAAACATAGCACAAAATGAGTCCACAAAGTCCGTTTCATTAGACTTCTGATATAAAAAACAAATAAACCTAAGAATTTAAATTAATTATTGACATTAATTAAACTCTTTTTTCACTTATTTTAACCATTAAAGCAACAGGTACTTGACTGAAACCGAGGTGGACTGATGTAGGGTACATGGAGCAAGGAATGCAATTCGATTTTCCTCATCCCTTACATGATGCTCATTGTTTCTACATTTTTTCACATCATTTAAAGCTATGTAGGCTAATTTCATGATATTACATTTAAAAAAATGAAACGTTGAAATGAAAATATTCCCTGCAGGCGGTTTTAAAATCAAATCTCAAACAGTTTTATTTACACCACTTGGTTACAGTCTTTATTATGAAAAGGCTTTTTTCATCTTATTGTCTCAGGCCTTGCCTCGTTGTAGCCCAACGCCACAAGACATGCAAACAAAAGTGACGATAACAATAATTAGCTCAAAATAACAATGAGGGTAATTGTGGATAATTGCAACCAGATTTTCCCACTTTGTCTCTCCCTCCGGCACCATCTGTTATTTTGAACTATTTATCACTCGGCTAGGAGAAGGTGATGCTGGTGGTGGAGGAGGAGGCCAAAACAAAACACAAATATTAATAGACGAGATGTCAAAATCAGCAACTAAGCTGTTAAAGTTCAGCGTTTCAACAAGTTTCCTGTAATTCATCAATGTGTGGTAATGATTGGCAGAGAGAGATCTGGTGTTCTTCCAGGTTTTAATTCCCAAAAGGCTTCAGGGAAATGCTCTTGACCTTGATTAATGAGGAGAAGAAGTCTTTCATACTACTTTCTGTTTATAAAGTAACATAGAGACAAGTGGATAGACCTGTGTAGAATTTAAAGCTCATAAAAACAGGGGACATGCGATGCCAATATAATTTGAATAATGGTTTAATTAATAAAAAATAAAATAAAAGAGGAAAACATTTTTCAACTCACAAATCAGCTGCAGTTACATGTCAACAATCATTGAGATTAAAACTTATGTTAAAAATAGCACTCTTTAAAAAGCATTTCAACTGATTTAAATGAATGATCATAAGGCCATTGGCAATTATCTGCATTGCTTTTGTGAAAACCTTTATCAGTAGCTACAATATATTATGTCTGATTTAAATATTAAGAAATGATTGATTAAAAGGTAATAAAAGACAACTAGAATGAAATGTTCCTCCGTTGAAACTAAAATCATAAATAATGATGTAAGACTGTCTGATGTGTGTGCAGCGCCGCGGCTTCTTACCCTGTCAGCATAATAGTTGCATTATAGCACCATCGTGCGGCTGATCGGAGTAACAGCAGATCCTAAATTAATTTGATAAAAAAAAAAAATTATGTCTGGGTTCAACATGTGACTACTTTTATGCTATGCTAATTTGACCGTTTGTTTTAAGCTTCTGACATCTGCTTAGAACTTGAAATACTAAGAACTCTTTATTTAAAACTCCTCATACAACCAAAAGCTAAAGAAGCTCACTTAAAAATGTCAAATGCAATTTACCCCTCAAAAGAACTACTAAGAATTTGTTTTAATATTAATGACAATAAATGCAAATTCTGTAAAAAGTGGTGTAGAAACAATAGACCATGTCTTCTATGAATGCAATCAAATTTTGGAATTGCTTAGAAAGATTGATCAAATAAAACATTGCACTTTCTGAATCTATCTCCAGAGATATGATAACTTTTGGATGCTATTGAAAAGCAAAACAAAATACCTCAGTTTTAACTTAATTGTGTGTTTAGCAAAATTCTTTATTCATAAACAGAGAGTGTTGAGTCTTTAACATTTTTCTATCTGAATTGAAGTTATATTTGAAATCTCTTAAATGTATCGAATCATTTGAAAACTCGACTGAAACACTAACGAGATTGCCCACAGATGTACATCAATCCTAACAAATTAATCCCCTTGTTGCTATGTTAATAATTGTTTAATTATTATCATTTACTTATTCTTTTTTGCATTTCCATTTTTAAATCTGACTCTACTATGTCTTGCACAGAATTGTACTGTTGCTATTTCATTATTACTTGTTTGTTCTTACTGTGTTTAAATAAAGTTAATTGAAAAGAAAATACATCTGCTTAGAACTTCTCTTAAACATGTCGTAATGATATTTGAAATGTCAAAGCTCTGACTTGTATTAGTTTGGAAACATTTTTGAACCACTTTTGTTCACATTACAGGCTCAAAATTCTCTTTTTTAGATAGTTATATTTATTTTTTTTTGGAAGCACAACACAACATATTGTACAACTGTGTAGACGAAGGAAAAGGATCCAGATTTTTCCAAATCTTTTAAAAATCGCAATCAGCCATCAAAACTGTAGCGTGTTTGACTCTGGTGAGGAAACAGTTTGTAGATCCAACTGTAACTAAAATTAAACCTGATGTCTTGGGGTATGAATATCACCTTTTTATATCTTTATAAATTTTTCTCCTTTTCTGTTTTTTTTGCTGCAAACAAATCAAACTTAATAAGTCTGAAAACGAGCTTTCAAAACTTGAATGTATTAATACCTGGGCTTTGACTATGCCGTTTCATACCATAATTCTACTTTGACCCAAACCTTGCAGCTCTGGTTTTATGTTTAGGGTTGGATTGTTATTCATAAAAATCCTCAAATCTCAATATATATGTATATTTTTTGCTTTACAATCCATTTTGATCTATATTCATCATTTTAATAGACTAGGTAAAATATAACTGCATGCTGGGGAGGTAATTCAACCATCTGATTGTGATGCTGCTGAGTCAGTGATACATAGCTGAAGGACATAGATCCTTGAAGACATCAGTTTGACTCCACTGCTCTTGCAGAGCTCTTCTCCTGAGGTTCACAGTGGTATTTCCATTCTCCTAGATGGTAGATTGAACAATTCTGTCATTTCATAAACAAAGTCTGGTTTAAACTTGGCCCAAACTTTCCCCACGTCCTTTCTGATGCTCTCCTTGGTCTACAGATACGTATAAAAATAAAACTGATATAGGGTGTAAAGTGTGACATGTTTTTAATTCAATTTATATATATTCATCCAATTCACAACACATCATCTCAAGGCTCTTTACAGAAATCAACTGAAACAGATCACAGTCAGATTGGTTCAAAGTTTTCTATCTAAGGAAAACCAGCTGATTGCAGAAACTTGTTCAATTGAAAGCAATCCCACACACCAAGCATGCTTGTAGTGACAGTAGAGTGGAAAACTCCCTTTTAAAAGGAAGAAACCTCCAGCAGAACCCGTGTGAGCGACCATCTGCTGAGCCCGACTGGTGTTTCAAGGAGACAGAAGCAGAGATACAGAAAGAAGCAGAGGTACAAAAGGCAACTGTCAACCTGATCCGTGTGGACCTATCCCGGAAAGATACAGCCAAGCAGACGAGATCCGCCAGGTCCCATGTCAGAGGATGAAGGAGAGCACATATAGTTAGTCATAGGATGGAGTCACAGCCAAACAGAAACAGACCAGATGAAGCTACTATGAGAAAAGCAGAGAGAGCAGAACGCTAGAGATTGAACAAACAAGTATTGCAGAATAGGAGAATAGAGATGGAGAATGATGAAAAAGAAAAAAATGTACCTATGTTCTCCAGCAGTCTAAGTTTATAGCAGCATAAATCTAGAGATAGCCTCAGGATAAATCTCAGTATCTTTTAACTAAAGTGCTTATATCAAAAAGGAAAGTTTTAAGCCTTGTCTTAAAAGTGGTAGTTGATAAAACTGGTAGTTGGTTCCACAGGAGAGGAGCCTGATAAATTCAAAAAGATCTGCCTCCCATTCCTATTTTTAAAACTCTAGGAACCACCAATAAACCTGTAGATTCGAGAGCGGAGGGGCCTGTTAGGAACATAAGGAATGTTCATGTCTTCGATATAAGATGGAGCTTGGCCATTTAAGGCTCTACATGTGAGAATAAGGATTTTAAATTCGGCCCTAGAATTAATAGAAAGCCACTGAAGAGAAGCTACAGTTTTTGGACTTCCTGATACTAAAGACTTGCAAAAGTCCAGCCTTGAAGGAACAAATGCATGGACTAGTTTCTCAGCATCACCCCCTGGACAGAATATTTCTAATCTTTGCAATATTCAGGAAATGAAAGAAAGAAATTCTAGAAACCTCTTTGTATTGAGATTTAAATAACAGGTCCTGATAAAAGATGCACTAAGATTTTTTAATTTATTATCTAGGATCAATTTAATCCCATCCACATTTGCCAGTCATTTCACCAAAAATAAACTCTTATATTATAATTACAGGTAGTGATGTATTAAATCCTTTCATTCTTTTTGTAGTTTTGATGATTATCGCTTGCAGATCATGAAAACCCCACATTCAGTGCCTTAGAAAACTAAAATACTGTGAAAAAGCTCATTAATGGAAACTTACAGTGTCACACACTGATCAATGAATGAGCTCAAAACACCAGCAAAGTTCCTCTGAGCCTTTAAGCAGTTTCTCTCTCTCTCTGGGTCAATAGGAGACACAATCAATGTGGAGACCGCTGACAGATGTCCAGGAAACACTCATTGACTTCAGTGCAAAGAAGAATCTTGTTTTAATGACCTCCCAGCTTCTGGTAGGTAACTGTGATGTGAATATAAATTCACCTCTCTGTATATGTTGGATTGCAACCATCGTGGAGCATTAAGGTTCATAACGAGGGATAGATCCTCTTCTTAGTCTCCACTGAGACAATCAAAGATTCTTTTAAAACAGAAAAAAAATCCTCAAATGCAATTTGCTCTTTAAGTTGTGTTTTATTTGTTTATTTGGGTCAAATGTTTGAAATAGTTACTGTATTTGTATTTTTGTTCTGCTTGATCAAAGAGGTCTCTAAAGCATTTGGATTAACTGTAAAAAAAAAAAAAAATTCAAAACAAACAGACTTCGGAGAGGCAATCCATCATGGGCTTCCGCCGGGTGAGAAAAGTTGGTTGTTCTGCACGCTAAAGGGCCGCGTGGATTTATCAAGATCCAATTTTGCGTAGCAGTATCACTCTGCGCTCGGAAACCGGAATTTTGCGCGAGTGACCTTAACCATGGTTTGCAGGGTGATTTAACAAGAGTGATTGGTGTAAAGTTGCAGGTGCAAAACCGTTGGAGACGCCCCTGGTTTAAATGATGATTTTGCGCGTTTTGTGGTTTGCGGCAAAGTAGTTTGTAGTTTGCAGCAAACTAGTGCATTAAGAAATTTTAATCTTACAGTGACACCCCCACCCCCTCCTAAAATTATGTATATGTATATAAGGCGTATATATATATAAACTTTTGGCAACTTGGCTATTCCCCAAGGTGGTATGTGGTGGCTGAATTTCTACTTCACTGCAGTAAAAAACAATCAAAATGGTGGCAGTGTTTTAGTCTGTAAAAAAGCACACATACCCAAAATGGCTCACAAGAAGTGACTGTGGATGAGATTATTGCGCGTATGCATCCCCGCAGCATTGGCATGTTGGCGTCCACAGGCGCAGAGGTCGGGGTTCTCTCCCGGTAGGGCGTCAGGGCGACATGGTATTTAGAACGTCGGACAGCACTTCTGAAAAACGAGATTGGGAGATCCCAGATGCAAAAGTGCAATGTTGCAGGCGAAAGCTGTGATAGTCTGGTATTGCGTGGGTCCTCCTTGTGGCTGGCCCCTAAATCCATTCCTGAGTTCCCCCAACAGCTCCAAAAAAAATGGCAATGCCGCTTGATAAACGATATGTTTTTGATGATCGTTTCCTCCTTCATTCCAAAAATATTCACGCGGAGTGAAAAAATGCCCTTGCGTATCCTGTTTCATTTCGATGTCTCCTTTCCTTGCGACAATAACCAGCTGCCATGTGTGCGCAATTACGAGCTACAGACCATTTTGGCACCTTCTTTTGAAACGTGCTAAATATAGAGTCAGATACCGTTAGCAAAACGCAAGCTTTCAGGTTTGATAAAATCATACTTTGCGAGTGCTAAATTTAATATATTTCACACAGTTTCTCCTCCCCAATAAGACGGTGCACTTTTGCGTGTAAACGCCCCATATTGCATATTCTATTGCAGAAAAAGTACTAAATGGATAAGAGGCGCTTATTTAGCACGTTTTAAAGACCAAATCCTTTAGCACGCTGTTGGATAGATCAGTTTGTACATTTTTTTTTTAGCGTGCGCAGTGAAATAGCCTCACGTTTTAATACACGCAAACCTTTGATAGATCCGGCCCAAAGAGTATTAACAAGAAACTCAGTGGAAGAAGGAAGTGTGGTTGGAAAATGTGCACCAGCCACAGGAAGAATTGCAGCCTTGAGAGGATTAGAAGTTAGGGGAGCTTCAGAGGGTGGACTGAGGCAGGAGTAGGAGCATCAAGAGACATCATCTTACCGGGGTTCAGAGGAAAAGGAACCAAACTGTTGTTGAACCATCTAAAGTCTTGTTTTAACATGAAAGAAAATTCTGAATTTTATTAGGACATCAAGGTTCAAGAGTCTGGAGGGAGGCTACAGAGGACATGATCCATGTTACTTGAACTTTCACTGTTTCCAGTCAGTGATGGCTGGTTGCCAACTGTGTGTTCAGTGACCATAGTTGTCCTGTGCTTAGGTGGCCAACAAAAAGCCATAGAAAATAAATTGGCTGCTGTTAGGAGCAAGATTAGAGACAACAGATCATCCAAGGAAGATGACCTGAAGGAAGCTATTAAAGCTTCCATTACACCCACAGGCTGATCACCTCTATGCCACGGAGCGTCGATGCAGTAATTAATGCAACAGCAAGTCCAATAAAGTATTGAGTGCCTACATTGATGA
The DNA here is from genome assembly GCA_018398635.1 of Cyprinodon brontotheroides. Classification (NCBI taxonomy): domain Eukaryota; kingdom Metazoa; phylum Chordata; class Actinopteri; order Cyprinodontiformes; family Cyprinodontidae; genus Cyprinodon; species Cyprinodon brontotheroides. Next base: position 2,961,863 of record JAGKQL010000034.1, on the reverse strand, counting down.
TAGTAAGTAAAACATCTTTTGATTGGTCTACTCTGCTGTAATTTCCTAAGACACTGAATTTGGGGTTTTCTTTAACTGTAACAGATAATCATCCAAATTGCAAGAAATAAAACCATAAAATAATTCACTCTAGGTAATGAACCTCTTAGAAATCAGTCTGAATTTCCAAATTAAAAAAAGGTTTTGCTCTGCTACTCAATAAAAAACATTTGTTCCCATTGTTTTCTTACTGCTTTACACTATTTTACAGAAGATGTGGATTTAAAGATACCTAAAATACCTAAAGTTGGGTTGATATATATATATATATATATATATATATATATATATATATATATATATATATATATATATATATCTATAACATATATATATGTAAATACATACAAGCAGCAATTAAAAAAAGAGGAGAAATAATTTCAGAGAAACGTTCATTTTATTTGACAGTTTCTGTAAAATAACCAAGGCAACACCAGGCATCCAGTCTGAAAACCAGCTGTGGGACATTTTTTCATTCAACCCAAGAGGCATTCAGAGCAGGTCCATAAACTAACCAGACAAATTAATCCAAATCAAATGTTAAGGATCAGGAAGGCTCAGTTAGAGCATGAAAACATTTTTTGTAGCATCATCGAGCAGCTGTGTTAAAAATGCATTCATCAAATACATCAAATCTAACAACGTGCTTTGGCAGCTATTGATCCAAACTCTATATTTTCGATTTCAGACATAATCCTGACTTCCAGGAATGTGGCTACCTGCAGCCAACATTAATCTACTCCCTCAGATTTATCATAATCTGGAAAATTTAACAATTTGGAAACATCCTTGGGTTCTGATTAAGGTTCACACTCTAAAATGGTTTAAACAGATCAAAAAAGCTCTACTTTCAGAAGTACTTTTTCTTTACTAAATAAATAAAAACTGCTGAAAAAGAAGCTGAAATGTTGGCACATTTAAACTGAAGTTTATCCTGTAGTTGTAATAAAGCACCATAGTTCTGACTTTTAAGAGAATAGGAACAAAAAATGTAATGATAACCATGTTAATGATAGGAGACATTAAACAAACATATGAGCTAAATATCCATTTCAGGTTTGATTTGCATGAAAGAAACAAAACAAAAATACTTCTGGGGTTGTCTGGTCCAAGTTAAGAACAGAAAAATATACTGAACCAACAGCTGACCAACCTTCGTACTCGTTCCAATTAAATACTTCAATGCATTTTCAAATACAGCTGCCAATGACAGTCTTCACCTTCACACATTTCATCCTGTGGTCGATTCTTCTGCATGATACAATGCAAAAAAATCTAATCTGTGAAGCTATTAAGGAGGCTTCATTTATAAATCAGAGTAAGGAAAGGTTTCAGTTTCAACATTTTCTCTTAAAAAAAAAAAAAAAACAAACAAGAAAAAGAAAAATCAGCATTGTACAGGTCTGATCCTACATTTAACATGTATTCATTTCCAGCCATGTAACCAGCGCTTTGTACAGTCAAAATAAATTCAAAGAAACAAGATCTTAAAAAAATTGTGGTGATTATCAATACTGTCAAAGGTTAAGTACTAAATCGCCTGCTGGTCAGCGTCAATGCTGATCACACTCCTACCAACAGAAGGCACTGGAGCGATCACATCAGCCTGAGGACGCATCATGCACACAGGCGACGCAGTAACACTGACTGGTTTCCCAGACCAGAGAGGTTTGGTTTTCCCCCCATAGACTCTGGGCAAAGCAACCCAGAACCTAGGAGGAAACAAACACTGATCCTATAAACAATACACATACAGAGTATTTCTATACATTACACACACAGATCGAGCTGTGTCCTCGTACACAAACGGGTATTTGGTAGCTGACAGCCACAGGACAGCTTTGGGGCATTGCTAGTATAAATGAGATTAGTGCAAATACAACCGAAAACAAAAAAGGCTAAAATAGATAGAAAACCATCAGTTCTAAGGTTAGACATGAAAGTTCTGTGGCAGCGTGCGAGCTCTACATATAAGCGTGCATCAGAACCTTTTTATTTTCATATTTCAATTAAACACTCTTCATTTCTCATACATCTACCATCATGGCTTGTTTTCTAAGCCCCAGAACCAACTTGAGTGTTTAAGCTCATATAAGGATTGGTGGAGAAAAAGAAAAGATCTTAAGTGGTTTAATTTGCTGGTATAAAGATATCAATGAGTGACTGAGCTGCAGAAATATACTGATCGCCCAGATGGAGCGGAGTGATTGGATTCCTGCTGGGAACAGGTGCCGGCTCGTTAGCCTGTCGGGTAAATGGCGTTTTATCAGTGGCACTTTGAAGTGAATGAAGCAGGAGGCTCCATGTCAGCTGTGAGGACCAACGCTAAGTGTTCCTACTCCTAAAACTTTCCCATTTACTGCAAAAAATATCTAAAAATACGTTAAAAAAACGCATTAAATTAAGTGTACTTATTCTTAATTTGAGCAGGTTAATAAGATGATCTGCCAATGGAATTGAGTATTTTTACTCCTAAAACAAGATAATTAGATAATATACACTTGAAATAAAACAAAGCAAATTGTTTTTGTCTTATTTTAAAATGTAAATTGTCTTGTTCCATTGGCAAAGTGTCTCACTTACCTCCCTCAATTCAAGAAAAAGATGCACTTAATTTAAGCAAAAATGACTTATTTAGAATTCAATCTTTTGCAGTGTTCATATTAAAACCAGAAACTTTCAGGAAGCTGTAGTAAAGTGGAAGGAAAATAATGAAATAACAAGAATATAGAATTATTTAAAAAACAAAAAAATAGTGATCAATCAATACATTTCAATATGGCAGGGGTCTGCAACCTGCGGCTCCAGAGCCACATGTGCCTCTTTGGATCCTCTCCAGGGGCTCTTAATAGGGGCTAAAATGTATAGAAAGAGCTTAATATTGTAATATATTGTATATATTATCATAAATAGCAGTATTAAACGCTTTAGTGTTTTTCATTAGATGGAAAATAATGATTTAAAAGAACCAGAAATACGTTTAAGGAGCCGTTTTTCTTTGAATTAGCTTGGAAATTATGTGTTTTAATATTGTTTTAAAAGCTAAAATACATAAATGGTTAGTTGTTTAATATGGCAACTAATCTAATAAAAAATAGTTTTTTTTCTTTTTTTTTTTAAGTCATGTTATGTTTTGCGGCTCCAAACAACTTTTTCTTGGTCGTTCTCGAAGCAAAATGGCTCTTTGGATATGAAAGGTTGCAGAGCCCTGCAATATGGCTTCGCAGGAGAACCAAGACGTTCAGAAGGAACTCTCGTCAGATGAGACAATAATTAAACTTTATGGTAAAGATATGAAGTTGAAGGCGGAAAACAGCACATATTAGCTGCAGCACAAAGATCTGATTAATAGATGGAGGCAACCATCTGCCACCACCGTCTGCCTGGAGCATTCAATTCCCAGCACAGTCATCCTAAGCATTAATCTCACAGGTATTTTGTCACAAGAGCTTCTAATTGCTGTTTAAAACAAGAATAGGGCAAAAAAAATGATAGCGACTAGATGTGCATCTGTTGGAGACCTGCAATTGTAAAGGTTTTACCTAACATTGATCTGAAGGGTGGTGAATGTTTAAGTATTTTCCTTCCATTTCACAGGTCTGCCACATTAAACCCTAATGAAATACATGTCAGTGGTTGGAATTAGGGCTGCAAGTCACGATTATTTTGCAAATCAATTAATCTGTTTTTTTTTTTTTCAATGAATCGATTACTAATCAGATAGCCAAAAGCTCTTTAAAGATTTTTTTTTTTTTTATGGAATTAAACCAGGGGAAGTTTTCCACTTGAGGAGTTCTGGATGGAGCATATTGACGGACAATTTTTTTTTATATTAAATGCAAAATATTTATATATTTTTTTATAATCTTGGTATAATTGCTGCTCTAATTGGGTCTCTGTCAGCTAAAAGCATGTTTTACAGTCTCTATACTCCATTTAACGATTAATCAATTAATAAATTAGTTGATGATGATTTCCATAATCAATTAATTGTTTCAGCCCTGGTTGGAATATGAGAAAATGTTGGGAAAACATTTTGGTGTAGGAACACTTCTACCCTGAAATGTCAAAACATTAACTTCCTACTTTCACCCATCTGCGCTGCACTGGCCAACAAAATGCCGTTAAACTGACCCTAAAAATAACAAAAACGATAAACATTATGATGTAAAACTTTGGCTAAGAGGAGTAAAGATGCTTTTTGCTCGGACCAGCCATGCAAACTTGATTCAAATGTTGTAGAGGGGTTATAGCAAAAGCTCTGACATAGAAAAAATTAGACATCCCATGTGAAGCCACTGATCAGTTCACATAGAAACAAAACAGCTAGATCACATCATGTCCTCTGCTTAGCACCAGGCTTCAGTTCATGTGATGGCCACAAAAAACGACATTCATTATCTGCAATTCTTTGTTTTTGCCAATACATGACCACTGTCACCATACAGTAAAAAAATAAAATAAAAAAATGAAAAAAAAAAAAAACAAGTTTCTGAAATGTTAAGACTGTTACAGTTTCAAATGTAACCATAAGTTATCCATTGTCATTCTTCGCTGTCTCGCCCTCCGATCATTTCCACATGTCATGGCACTAACAGGACATCAGATAAATCCAACATGTACAGCAATGAAGGCTGGGGGGTGACAGGAGTGAGCAAAAAAAAAAAAAACCCTTCAGGAAGTCAAACAGCTTAATGAAAGAAAAACTTCAGTCATGTAATATTTCACATTTGGTAGACACAATGTAGGAGAGAGTATTTTCTGGGGAACATAAATGTGATAACGATGAGTCCCAGCATGAGTTAAAGGGGAGGGATTCAGGTGACACACTGAAAAATGTACGACAAATCAAGCACTAAATGATGAATTTTTCCTTTAGGAAACCCATATGAAAAGTTCCTTTGCAGTTTTCGATTCAGTAAGTACTCGCTTTTACAAATTTCTTTAACAACTTCTGCAATTATCTTCATTATTATTGAGGATATTTATAAATCCTGCAAACTCACTACAGTTTTTCTACTATTAATTTGAGAATTGATATATTTAAAAATATGATTTACTAGAATTATTACATGATGTGCAACAGTATAAAAGGAAATTATTTAGATTTTGTACTAAGGTAACCCATTAATACGACTGACGTCCACAGTAGAATCTATGTTTTTAGGTTCCTGACTCTGCGGAAACACGTTTTTTTTTTACCAAATGGATTTCTTTTATAATCAGCTTTAAGAGTAATACCAAAACTGTATTAAATTCAGACCACCATCACCCATCCATTGAACTACTAAACTATTTCAGTTCTAAGTTGCTTTGAATTAGTTCCTATTCTTAAAACAGTTGGTAAGCTTTAAATATTTTAATTGCAAGAAAGTGCAAATAAAACCAAAATACTTTAAGGCAGCAAACTGAACTAGAATGAGCTTTGATTTCCGGGGTTTTCTTAATCAGTTTACGCTCCAGAAACTCCACTTTTGAACATGTACTTATTTCCTAGATAGCAACATGTTCACGTGGTAAAGGAAGAAACAGCTGATGGCATCTAAATCAAATCCAATGGGGGTTTAAAATAATACTGACCTTCTTTGGATTCTTTAGATATTCATTAGCAGGAAATATAAATATTTTGCAAAACTTTCTTTCCAATTACATTCTAATCAGAAAAAACATGAAGTCAAATCCAATTCTTTAAAAAAAAAAAACTGCATAGGAACCCTGGCTATAAAGAAGCAGGACTTGCCAGCAAACGCTAATAGGAAGAATAAAGAAGGGGGAGGGCGCTGTTTCTAAGTTCATGCACATATGTCGTTTGTGTGGTGATGGAGCTCTGGATGAGCATGGAGGAGCTTTCGTGTGTGCAATGTTGGATCAGTGGATCTTCTGCAGATCCACAGGGGTCACCTCTGCAGGGGTCTGTCCCTGTGGGGAGGAAGGGGAGGAGGAGCGGGGGAGGGTGCAGGGGGTAACTGTGTGGGGGCGAAATCGAAGACTGGTGGAAATGTCGGGCGAGTCAGAGGTAGAGAAGGAGGATGCAGATGGATGATCCTTTTGCAATTGGTTCTCCGTGAAATCAGTCACAGACGAGGAAGAGGATGAGGGGGGGCTGACGACCTGCAGGGGAGCAGAGTGCGTGCTGGAGGAGGGGGGTTCTTCAGCCAACAAGGCGGCTCCATCCCCTCCCTCCTCCTTTCCATCAGCAGAAGGAGAACCCGCCTCCTCACCGACGGCAGCGGCTCCTTCCTGTCCAGCAGGGCTGGGATCGGCTGCGGGGGGGTCTTGGTTGGGAGCTCCATTGGCTGGTGATTGACTTTTGAGTTGGGAGTGACAAAGAGGACACGTCTCCTGGACGTACAGCCATTTCTTCAGGCAGCCAGCATGGAAGAAATGACTGCATGGAGTGATCACTGCGCTGATCATGTCCTGCAGGGGAAATCAACATGAGGTTGGCTTTACATTCAACTCTAAATGCCCTGCTAGTGAGCGCTATAAGGCTACATGAACAAATTATCATAAGTAAACACCTCCTTTTTTGAATTATAAAAAGCAAAACAAATGTCTGTAAATGTATCCACAAGGGGAAAATAAAAACAGCTTACAAAATGTCACTTCCTATGTTAAAAGCTGATAATAATAACAAAGAATAAGTTGTTAAAAATAAAAACAATAACTGATAAGTGTCGTCAGGGAGGATAAAAACAAAAAACAGTCTGTTTCTAAACTCTATAAAGACTCTGCTTACCTGGAAGCAGATGGCACAGATGTCGTTATACTGCTGCAGCTGTGCGTCGGTTGCAGTCGGGAGGCTTTTGATCTTGTTTACAGCATCTCTCCGGAGCAGGAAGCTCTGCCAGCCCAGCTGGGCCCTGAGCCAAACGTTATAGTAGGAGTGGACCAGAATGATGGTGCTGCCCATCACACTCCACTCTCCAAATACAGTCTCTGATATGCCATAGCACACCACACACACTGCCACCTGTGGAGAGGGAAATTATTATTAGTCCGAAAAATCCTCCCACTGATTTTGAACAGTGGTGTTTTTAAGTCTTTTCTTTTACTGTGGACCAAAAATGTGACACAGCTTCTATGTTAGTGGCGAAAGTCAAAAATCCAACAGTATTATTTCAGGGTTCCTACAGCATAAAGCAAGTTAAATTCAAGACTTTTTAATGCCACTTGAAATAAAAATCTAAGACCAAAGATTCTTTAAAGTTGTGAGGTAGGGATATTTGTCAGAACAAGCAGTTCCTCACTAAACCAGAGGGTGGCAGCAGTGAGTATTGACAACATCGGCATCAGAGCATCAGTAGCAGGATCAATTGAAAACTTATTAACTGATTTTATAGAATTTATTTATTTTTTCCTAACCAGAGGTTCGCTCCACACCAAGCAAGAATTCATTTAAATTTGGTAATGATCCAGATCATTACTTTTAAATCACAATATGGCGCAATATTTGCTTCCTGGTGGAGGTCTGCACTCTCCAGGTGCTTTTCTAGTTAATTGTGAGTCCAGCTATTTACCAGAAACTCCAGTAATCTGTAGGTCCCATTAACACAGTAAATGACCTCATCCATGTTCTCCACTGGAGCTTTACGAAACTCCTCCACCATGAAGAGAACGTAGATGAGCAGAGTTCCCAGAACCTGCGGGAGAAATCAGATAAAAAGCATCAATAAAAGGTTTCAGTTGGTTAAATTATGGACTTTTTAAAAGCTTTTTTTAGACGCCTTTATTATTTGAACTAAACGGTATTAAATAGGATTTTTCTTAGAAATTAAGTGTCCAGATTCACCTAAAATGGCTTAATTGATAGCTGGCCTTCTTGCACTGGTTACCCCCACAAAAATATATATATATTCATAAACTCTGGCCGTGGTGTTGTCTACAAAACATTAGCCAATCCACTTTGCCTACTGTCGAAAGTGGATTGCCTACTTGTTTGTCAGTCAAACATTTTGCGTACGTGTCGCCATGACGTTTTTACGTAGGCGCAACCCACGTAACTCATACGCTGTTTGGCTAGTGGCCCGCCATAAAGCACCATTAAAAAAAGGTACACAAACGACTGTTGGACATGCCTTTGACCACAGGGATTCTCTTAACAGAGTACGATGGCTGAAAAGAATACATAAACCTATATAAAATCAAGCAACTTTATAATTTATCCATAAACTCTACAGATATATTTACTATTTTATTCAGACAATTCAGTGAAATTATTAAGTTTAACTCATTAAAAACATTACTTTGAGCACTTTGGTCCTCAATAGAAGAGGGTAACATCAGCATACTTTGGGATTTACCTGAAGTGAGGTGAGGATGGATGAGGAGATTATGATGAGAAGCCAGAAGTCCATGTGGAAAAACTGACAGATCATATAAGACATGTATGCGGGAAAAATGAGCAGGAAGAGGCACAGAGAAACTGCACGGAAGTGTTTCCACAAACTCCTACAACATAAAACCGCAGACAGAGAAAAGGTTAAAATCAGTGAACTGGATAGATCAGAAATATTTTGGAATAAATCCAAAAGTGCATTTTGGGTTTTTCTTACTTGTCTCTGGAAGCTCCCAGAGCCAGAACGATGGGGTCAGCGATCTCCAGCATGGATTGCAGAATAGAAGCAACAACAATGAAGAGGATGATGGAGAGGAGGAAGGCTCGATGAATGACCTGCAGCTCTATCAAACCGGTTTGCACCGCCAGGATAAGCAGTGTGATGCCCTCAGTCATTCCTCTGTTTAGATAGGACACGGATATAATTCAAATAGGATTCCAAACTACAGCCTGAATTGAGCGAGCAAATGCACTTACCTGTGCATGGCATTGTCATTGACGAAGGCTCTGTAGCCCTGCAGGTAGAACTTGCAGAGCGTGAGGACTCCCAGTGCGATGAATGACACGGTGAAAACCAGACCCAGCAGAGAGTAAGGTGTACTACAACATTCTGCAATACTGAAGACATGGATGGAGAGAAAAAGAGGAGCAGAGTTAAAATGAGCTGGAAATGTTGCAGCACCGAATCCGAACACATGTAGGAAATATTGTATGCATAAGCTTAAAGTCGAAGGGAAGTGGGTCCCGAGTGGTTAATAAAGTGAATGTGATTGGTCGATTATCAAGGGGGTGGGATAGTTGTGGCGGAAGGTTCACAAGCAAATTTGGTTGTGGTCGGTTTGTCGGAAGCATCTTGCTAACCAGTTAGCAACTTAGTGCTAGTAGGTTTCAATGGTAAATTCCATTGGGACCAACTAGCAATAAATTGGTGACTTAGAAACCACACTGTCAAGGGAACGCTATGTGGACAGCAGAAACATGCAAGAGGAGGAGTTTTTTGTATCAGAGATTAGGTGGATGAGTCTTTCCTCCGTCAAACATTTTTTATTTAGAGGAGAAAAGCGGGGACAAAGTTGTTGAGAAGAGGGACGGCAGGGCGGCAGAAGCTTGGTTTGGTGTAAAAGGCTTTAGGGGTGGAACTGTTTACAAAATCCACGGTTCGGTTCACGGTTTCGTGGTCACTGTTTTCGGTTCGGTATATGTTGATTGTTAGCCTGACATGTTGGTCGTGTTGCTGTTAGCATAAACAAAACGTGTTGCACAATGCTTGCACACTGTTTTTATCCACAACTTTCTTCTTTCGCCGTCATCATAGGTCATTCTAAATGCAAAGTGGTCTGCTGGTGCGAATCAACCGAGACAGTTGAACGAGCGTTCGGACGGGTTTTCATAAACCGTTCCATCCCTAGAAGGCTTACAGACCAAGAAATGTTTGAGCCCTTGCCTCACAACGCTGTCAGTTCTATTAGCTCTACGCCTGCCGAAGAACACAGACGCTCATCCCCTCCCGTGAACACTGGGGCGGAACTCAGTGGGAAAGTAAATGATTCTTATTTCTTATTTCAACCCTTTGCGATATAATAGCTTTGCGTACATATACATCAAGATGCTATGACCCAAATAATTTGATTGACAGATGACCGTGTGATATATGATTGGCCGAATTTAGGTGTACAAGCTGAAGTATAACTAACTAGCCTGCATAAGATAACAAAAATAAAACCCCACAGATTTTAAGAAAGAATTTTTATTTTCAAATAGAAATTTTCTAACTTTTAGGGACAATATGGTCTGATAAAGAGAACATTTATATACATGTTAAAGCCAGAACTGGTTGGTTATTGGAATCGGATCCACAGCTTCAGTAGTAATATTGAATTTCATATACTTTGGTTTGTTATTTTTTGGAGTTTTTTGTTTTGTTTTTTAATGGCATCTATGATGTATATTAATTGTAAATGTTTTATTTTCACCTTTCCCTTTATTTATGCACGTGTGTGATTTTGCTCTTCTAGTCTTATTTTCCTTTAACTGTTCTATTAAAAACTACTAGATGTGTTATTCGTACATTTTATGATGAAGATAGAAGCCCAAAATGGGCTTGATGAACACTGTTGTGTTCTTAAAAATGAACAGTTAATTTTGTTCATCTACAAATGAACTGGAATGGAAAACGGACAGGGCAAGAAGCAGATGAATCAACTCATTCCCTAAATGTGATTCAATATTTTTGTCAGCAAGTTTGTCCGTAAGAGTTAAAGGAGTTCTACATTAACCAGTTTGGTAGAAAGGGGCTGTCGTCTTGCCTTGTAAGAAAGAGGAAAAGGAGCCTCTCCCTCGAGGTAGGCTGGTCTCTGGTGCTGAAGTAGGTGTAGATCTGAAGAGCGAACAGCACAAGCCAGAAGCACATGAAGAGAACTGGGAGAACCAGCTGGTTCCACAAGGACATCCCTAAAGCTAGCAACCCATACACCTCTACCACCTGGGAAACAGAAGTACAGAAAACAAAGAGAAGAAGGTAATTAGGAACAATATTCATATAAGATAAAAAGAGGATGCATGAGGAAAACGAGGGAAACTTCCAGCATACGGCTGCTTTAATAATCCATTACCTGAGCGAGCTCCCTGTAGGCCGTCTTAGCCAGGTTATACGGGACCAGTAAGTTAGAGGCCAGGAAGTAAATAACCTCCAGGCCTGTGAAGATCATTGAAAACCTATTGATGAAGACGATGGTCTCTAGGGGGACCAGGCACAGCCTGGCCACCAGTGGGAGGAGGTGTGCAGAGAATAGCCAAATCCTCTTGGTCTGCATCACACAGGAACACAGAGTGCACACCACAAGCTGACCTGAAAGGCAAAGGATACAATTCAAAACATAGAAAAATGCATATGGAGAAAAGAACATTAAATTAACCAGTCATTATATAGAACATAAGGATGTATCATCAGCAAAAAACACTCTTTTCTACTTTTCTAGCTGTAGTTGTGCTCTCTCAGGCATCCTCTATGACATCAGCACTTTGTAAGGTCTATTTATAACCAAGGAGACCCCATTTCTTTTCACTTGAACCGAGGAGTTACAAAGCAGAAACGCTGCATCCTTTTAGTTTCAAACACACCTATATGTGGATGGTCTTTTTTTAACACTGACCAGGTCAAGCCGCTAAAGAGTATAACTTAGATTGAAGCTTTAACAGCAGTTTATTAAAGGGTAAAGGAGTTTTTATCAACTGGCCTTTTTAAAAAGCTTATATGGGTTACTGTTTAACAGCAAATAATACAATTTTACATTTTTTCTTAACCTTTTTTAGGTGATAAAAGGTTAAAAATATGGGTCACCTCTAATTAGATGACCCTTATTTTAAGTCAAATCTTTTATAAAGACCGAGCCAATCAAAAACCATGTTTTTCTGTCAAAAAGTACCAGAGAATACATAGATACTGCACCAATTTGATCCTTTTTTCTATTTCAGGTTCATTTTACAGAATATATTTAGCATTTTAAAAGTTAAAATCGAAAAAAACCTCTGTTTTAATGTTTGACTTTACAAAAAAAAAACAACACACATTTTAAAAGAGACATGAAAAAAAAGGACAATCAGTTTTTAATACATAAATTCTACCTATAAGTGCCGTGGTGAATCTGTTCATGGAGAGTGGTTCAAGGTAGACGGGTCCTTCATAGCCTGAATCCAGCTCACTGCGAACATAATCCCTGAAAAAACAGGTTCAAAGATGAGTAGAGAGCCAAACCTACTGTGAGCTGTTACATAAGTCCACTTAACACCAACGTAGTACCACCTCACAAACATCTACTCCTTCACTGCTCTCACTGGCTTTTCTTAATCGGATCAACTGAGACCAATTTCTATTTGGCTGACAGATTTATTTTGTCATTATTTCTTGTTTTTTTTTTTAAACCTAGGATAGAAATGCAGCCATTATATTTTCAGATGAAACTTTCCATTAGGTTGAGTCGTTACTACCTAACTGTTTATACTGCATCCATTTTTTATCCATTCATCCATCCATTATAAGCTTGTTGTACTTGACACTTAGAAAATCTCTGTTGTGTTTGAAATAACCCTTGTAATGAACTAGAGAAACATCAGTTTCTGTTAAACATCCATGTTTTCTACTAACGTGATGTTTCTTTTAAATAACCTGCTTTGATTATAAAATCCACCATCAACATTTTTCAGTCGGGTGCATTCAACATCTTGGGGTTTTTGCTAAAACGTGAGGAAGAGGCTCTACACTCATTCATTATTAAGAAGGACATATTCACCGTTTTACCGACAGGCTGTTTGTTTACACTCCCCCACCAGCGTTCTGTCGCGCTTACTACGTCACAGTCAGTTGCGCTCATTGGTCAGAGCGTTGGCCAATAGGCACAGACATGGTTTGAAAAACAACGGGTTGTTCAACAATCTTCCGATGTCTCATTATTCATCAGGGCCAGACTAAATTACACATTTAATCTCACATTTAGTCTGGTTTATCAGGCTACATTTTCTATCCACTTTTGTTGAAATTTGCATTTTTCCCCATTCTCTAGCTATTAGATGTTTTTTGTTGTTTTCTTTTCTAAAACATTTCAAATGCCAAAATTATCACATTTAATGAATCTTGAAATGCCAATTAAGGCCTTAATTTAAAAAAATTAATGACTTTTAATGATTTTTAGCTGACCCTCTGAAACACTGATTATGCCTTTTAAGTTTATTTGCTGATCTGAAAAATGATCCAATCCGTGACTCTGATCTGAGGAACGATCCAGCATATATCCTACAACATATAGTAGGGATGGAAGCGGTTTATGAAAACCGTCCGAACCGTTCCCGATTCGACTGTCTCGGTTCAATTAATGTGTGTTACGTTCGGTTCATGGCGCTGCTCCTTTTTCTCACGTGTAGGCGAAGCGTGTACACTCCAGAGCAGAAGGTGGCGGTACTGCGACCAAAGCCAACCATCAGTAGTAAAATCAAGAAGAAGCGAAGCAGCGTAAGCCGGTGTAGCAGAAAAAAATCAGTTGTTGTGGGTGAATTGTGTGGGTATGGCGGTGGGGGAAAGAACAGGAGTTGGAAGACGCCGCCAACAGCACTTTATAGGTCTGCTGTATGGGACCACTTTGCATTTAGAGTGACCTTACTGATGAGGGCGGAAAGAAAGTTGTGGATAAAAACAGTTTCTTACCGTAGCTTCAACATATTGTGCAACACGCGTTTGTTTATGCTAACAACAACGAACCGCAACATGTCATGCTAACAATCAACATATACCGAACCAAACCGAAAACAGCTGTGACCCATCTGAAACCGCATATATAACCGTGGATTTTGTGAACCGTTCTACCCTTAATATTATATATATATATATATATATATATATATATATATATATATATATATTAGTGCTGTCAAAATTATCGCGTTATTATCGCGTTAACGTGAGGCCATTTTAACGGCAATAATTTTTTGAACGTAGAGATTAACGCTATGGTTTTTGCGGTACAATTTTCCAAGTACATCCCGCTGCAGCCTGCGGAGAAGGCGGGGCTATTTTCCCCCAGTCTATGCATTTTTCCATAGGCTTCGAGAGCGGAGCTCCTAGGGAAAAAAGACGCTCATACACTGGGTGACGCTTAGTGCCTTTTCTTAAGCCCCACCCTCACCAACAAACAAGTTGAGTGTCTGGTAACTAGTAGCAACCTGAAAATACGTTGAGAAAAACAGATTACTGAGGTGAAAATGAATCTGGTTACTGCACCTTTTGCCGCCTGTGTACGCCACAGGTCCAAGGCGCTGCAGGTGTGTGTGTGTGTGTGTGTGTGTGTGTGTGTGTGGGTGGGTGCTTGTGTGTGTGTTCTCATTTTTGTTAAGAGGCTGAAAAAAAGTAATCCTTTCTAGAGCATAGACTACCCATCTAGTGATGTCGGGTTCATTGATTTTGATGTATTGATTGAAAAATTGTTCATTATTACCTTGGTTAAATTTCAACATCTAATGTTAACTCTACTAAATTTTATAGCAGTAGGGTAAAATTATGCTTCTCTTCTTGTTCAAAAGACTGTAATATAACTGTAAAGACTGTCTTTTACATCAGCCTGTTTTCAGGGCCTTTTTTTGGCTACATATTTGTTATTTTAGCATAAATCAGTATCTGTGACCTGTTTTCATTTTAAAAAAA
>JAGKQL010000034.1:2905658-2946896 GCA_018398635.1 Cyprinodon brontotheroides | reverse complement strand
ATGTTCCTGGTGTGTATCTGCATGCGTCAGATAATGAACTCAAGCCTACATTACAGTGTTAACATGCTTTTCAATAACCTTCCCAGTACATTCTTTTCAAACTAGACTTCCCTTTGCTTTAAACTGTTGTAAAGCTTGAAAATATAAATTAAACATAATGTTAGCTAAAAATCTAAAAAATTTGGATATGGTTAAAAAACTGGGTTGATTAACAAGCTGGTTTCAATGTGGTGATTTTTGAGATTGCGCGAATGATACAGAAACATGGTGTACAATAGCGCTCTGTAAGCTGCTTGTCGCTTTTGGTGCACCGCAGCAAAGCAAAAATTACCGCTTAGGTGGACAAAAATCAATATAGCTCTGACGGTATCCCCAGCTTCCACTTAGCCGTGAAGCAGGAAGCTCCTGATACTGCTCCAGACAGTGATTATGGGGGCATGTTTCGGCAATCCAATTCCCCAGAAAATGCGCGCCTCTGCACTCCAATTCGATAGACCTACAATTCATTAAGAGCAACGGATTGCGCGGATGTTAAGCCAGGCACAGTTGTCAACAAAAATCAAAGCCGCGTGCAGGCTGGGACGCCTAGAATAAGAAGATGAGCCTTTGATCGCCGCATCTGTTCCTCTTTAAAATTAATTTGCTGTCGACATTCTTCTAGAACGGACCTAGTAGTGCAGAATCTACACACCTTCAATCCCTCCAGCGGGCGCCATTGTTGTTGTCACCCAAGCGCGCTTTGGTGACCTGGTTGATTACGCAAGCATTGCTGATCATCTGTTCATCATCGGTATAAAGCCCGCCTTCACGACAATTTGATTGGCTCCCCGCCAGATATTGGGGCAAAAGCAAAGTGCTGTTCGCACACTGTTGAGCAATGCCACTGAACTTCCCGACCAAACGCTCGCGGGCGGACTAAGTTCGAATGGCACCCAGGCTACAAAAATCACGGCATCGGCTGAAAATCAACCGCCTTTTCAAATCACGCGCCTTTTCAAATCAGAATGTGTACAAAACAACAAAATGGCGCCTGGTAATGCTTCTGGGTCGTTTTCATCGAATGTTGGTGTTTTAAATTTTTTTTTTATGCGATCATTGCATTTGCCCGCCGGGCAAGTGCAATGTACTTTGTGCATTTGTTGTACTCTCCCAACAATAAAACTACTTGCCCCGGGGGATCGGGCGATGGTTAACATCGAGCCCTGAGAGCTCATGAACCCATACCTGATTCTTGTCCTGCTGCTTTTTTAATTGGTTATAATTAAACTGTTTATTCTGACATGAGCTCAGATGTTGCCAGTTCATTTTTCTTTTAACTATCAAAAACTATAGCCACTACATCCTCCATTAGAAGTGGGAATTTGTTTTCTCTGACTCCCACAGCTGTAAGAACTAAAAGACATCATATTATTATAGGGTCATGCGTTTGGGTTCTCACTGCGTGTTCTCGACTCATCGTAGAAACAGAACTTCATCCCTTCACCTCGTCAGACAAAAAAAATGCTGCAACTGGTCGGGATTTTGATCGGCTTTCATAGGTAAGAAAAATTCAAATGACTTTCCCCTCATTTTGTTTTATAAATATTAGAAATTGAAATAGTCAAAAAGGGCAATTTACGGCAATGAGCACCTATAGAACATCTTCTATGTCCAATGATCAATTAACACTCTGGTATTCCTAAAAATAAACCTTGTAAAATGCAACAAGTCTTGTCCTTATGTATAATATGATCACCAAGATTCAGTAACTTTAACTAAAAATAAAAGCTAGCCTTTTTAAAGAGAGAGTGACCCATAACTCACTGTTGTTTTTGAGCACAGAAACAAATTTCATGAAATAATGAAAAGGAACAAAACTTTCTTCTCATGTTTTTAGATCAAAAATAGTTAACAGTATATATGGTTAATTGTTAGCCTAGTAGAAAACAAAAAAGACAATATGTGGTTGTGTGTAACAGTAGTACTGACCCACGTAGTGCAGGTAGAGAGCCAGGTATTTGTATTGAAACAGAGGATTGTTGGAAAGGCTGCTGCGCTGGATCTTCTGGAAGAAGGAGCTCACATCCCAACGATACAGGACGTCGAGCAGCATGATGCTGGGAACACGCAGACCCACGTTGAGCACCGCCTCTACACGGTCCTTCACTGCCATGACCTCAACTCTGACTGGCTGGCAGAACTGACCTCTTAGATGGGAAGTTGATAGTGGGTTGCTCTGTTGAGAAAACGAGAGAAAGGAAAAATGGAAATTTAATACACAGCAATGACAGAAGATAAGGAAAAGACGTGACTAAAAAAGGATGAAAGGCAGAGAGCAACAAAAAGAGCAGGAGCTAATCTTAGGTTACATTAATCCAGAGCCACGGGGGAAATGCAGAAAGAATGAGGAGAAGAAAATGAAAAAGCTGCAGAGAGACTGAAAAGCAGGCCTGGCTTATGAAGGACAATAAAAAAACAATTTTAATGTCTGTTCTGTCCTGCAGAAGCCTATATAATAATGGGCACAAAGTTCTTTGTTGACTTTATTAGGGCTGATCTTTTCTTAAGAGCAGTTTCTGTTTTTGTAGGACATTGAAGTCCAATACAACCTATTGCTAAACACTTTAGTCATTATACTGATTAAACACAATTATAAACCTTTAGTTCATTCCATCCAAAACATTATTTGTCTTTACATCTAATTGGAAAGCTAAATGTTAGCTTAGAGAAGCCAAACCTATTAGCTATAATAATGCAATGCAAACACTGCATGAGCAGATGTAAAAACATTTTCAAATAACATGCAAACGATCTGCACATTTCCATAAACCACTGATTTTCTATCATTCAAATTGACTTTCCTGTTGCTCTCTCCTCCCAATATTTCTTTCTTCAAATGGTGCAAGCTGGTTTTGTTTCCATATTTAATGTTAACAGCTTAGCTTCTTATTTCATGTGATAGTTAGGCCTGTTCTTGGCTGACTTGATGCCCTAACCCTCACCTGGTCCAACCCCTATGCCCAATTAATCTGGGATTTGAAAATCATCAATTTATCAATAGAGCTCTACAAGAGTTAATTTGCAGATAAAACAAATAAACCCCGTATTAAGTCATAAAAGTTCACACATACCATTTAAGGACAGATGTGAGATAAAGCTGCCATCCCAGTTTTAAAGGTGAGAGTTAGGGCTGCGATTATTTTGCTAATCGGTTAATTTGTTGATTTTTTTTAATTAATAATCAGAGAATAATCATTAAAGTTAAGTGTTTATATTTTTTTACAATTTGGTATAATAACTGCTCTAAGTGGGTCGCTCTGTCAGCTAAAGGCAAGTTTTAGAGTCTCTTTTCACCAGTTAACGATTCATCGCTTACCAAATCAGTTGACGATTATCTTAATAAACAATTAATTAACGTTAAAGCGGTCGGAACAGCCAATGACCCATATTGGGTCATTACTGTCTGTACTGACAGAGGGGAACAAAAACAATTACAGCAAACATGGAGGACAGCATAGATGGAGGTGTGCGGTGGAGCGACAGCAAAATTATTCAGTCCACTAGGGTTGCAACAAACGATTATTTTGTCAATCTATTATATATTTTTTTTATTAAATCGATAATAATTGGATAGCAAAAGGTTCCTTAAAGAAGATTTTTTTTTTTTTTTTACTAAATTAAACAAAGTGAAACTTAAACTTTTTAACTTGAGGAGTTCTGGATTAAACATATTTACAGACGAAAAACTTTCTACTATCTTAAATGCAAAATGTTTACATATTTTTTTTAACAGTTTTGACATAATTACTGCTCTAAGTGTGTCGCTCATTCAGCTTAAGGCACATTTTTAAGACTCTATGGTCCATTTAAGGATTAATCGATTATTAAATGAGTTCACGATTATTTTAATAATTCATTGTTTCAGCCCTAAAGTCCGCCCATAAACACTGAGCTCTGACAAGTCTTGTTATTGCTCTTCTGCGCATCACCTCTATTCCAAGCTTGGTTTGATGGGACTTTATGTTTTTTCAGTGCATGAGGGTCACTTCAGGGACACAATTTGAGATGAACATGTGAACAGCCACACAAAAAATAAATATAATTTCAAAAATGTATGTATTCTTGGTTGCAATCAGCCAATATGAGCAGAAAATGCAACTCAGCTGAAAATAGCTTCATTTTCAGAAGCACCGTACATTTTTTGTGGCTGATCTAAAGTCATTGCTCTAAATATGAAAACAGCATATTATAAATGAATCATTCAATAAATACCACATCAAAGATATACACTTGTGAATTATTTTAATTGAATGAAAGGAAATAGTAAAAACCTTTTCCACATAAGTTTGTTTTGTTGTTGTTAAAATAATTTCAGGTTCTCATTTAGGGCATTTATTTGAACCCGTGGCACTAAAATTAGGCCAAAACGCCACTTTTGATGAGGCCACAATCCCTTCACCCACTCTAAAACTTTTAAGTGCTCTAAAATGTAGGCAAACTGTACTTTCACCTGATCTGAGGACTTCTGAAACTTTTTCTCCTTAGCCAAGTGCTTCGTCTGTAATTCAAGGGTGGCTTGACACTAGTAATGTCACATTTGTAGCCCATGTGAAGGATTTTTCCATTTTGTCGCATGTGGCTTTTGTTGTGGTACTGTAGGTATAACAAAGGGGGAAGAAAAAAAATATGCACATATCTTTGTTGAGAAGTTAATATGAAACATGAAGATCAAAATGTGGCAGAGAAATTAGTGTCAACCAGGGCCCCGATGTAAATGCACACGAGCTAGGTAAAAGAACAGGAAACTTTAAAGCGCATGTTGCTACACTGACTGACGTCACAACTGCAAAAGTTCATCTGAAACAAAAATGGATCCTAAACAGAAATAGTATCCCATCTATTGCCAGGAAAGAATCTGGTTTTTCGGCTTCACCAGTAAATACATAAACTCTTGATGACATTCTATTCTTCATGTAAGATGAGAGGCAGAAACACCTTTTATTGTCCCACAGTGGAGACAATCTGGGTGTGACAGTGGAAAAACGCAGCAGAGACCATTAAAAGACTAAATACTCAAAAGAAAAAACATTTAAACGGAATGATAGAAGAGAAAGAGGAGGAAATACTTTGTACTTATTAAGAAGAAGGGCATGTTCAAGAAAAAAAAAACTTTAAATAATTAAGAATCGGAAAAAAGAGGCACAAAAAAGGCTGTAAACAGAAAATTAAAACCACAACAACAATAAAGAACTGTGCAATAAGCATTGCAGAACATTATAAACACTTTGTAAGTAGAACTATAGGATAAATTTTCAAGAGGTGTTTAGTTAAGTTGAAGTGGAGGCTCTGCAGGCAAACAAGGTTTCTCCAAACTTTCCTACACATCTAAAACTCACTGATTTTGTTCTGGCAAGGTACAGATATCAGCATCATAAATTGATTGAGCTACACAAGCTAGCGGTAAGGCAATGCCTAAAATATGTATATATTCTCAATGGTTTATGCAAAACCAAAAGACTGTTCTGGGGCTGCTCATATTTGTCAGTCTCATTAGCTAATAACCCTGCAGCTCTGGGGTGGGATGCTGAGAAGTTACGTAACTGAACAGAGACTACTTTGCAGAAACACCACAATTTATGATTGTGATAAGTCATCTATACTGATATGTTTACGCCTAAACAACAATTTGCAAACCTTGCCAAACCAACTATAGAATAACCATTTTATGGAGCCCCTATAGTCTCAATATTCACCAATACTGGTACATGATTGGTACATCATGCACAGGACCAGATGCACACATGCAAAGATGCACATACAATACAATGAGTGAATAAACACAAGTTGAAGATCGTGAGGGAGTTAGGTGCCAAAGATGACACAAAATAAACAGTGCAATGAAAAGAATGCTCAGAAAAATAATAATTAATCACAATAAAGGATTTGATTTATACAGTCAAGATAAAGTATTACAATTTCAAGATGTTTTTTTCTACACCACGGTTTGCAAAAGGTAAAAGCTCTAAAATTAGTTTTGCACAACCTGCTTTTCAAGCATTTAAAACTTGCTGCATCACTGTTGAAATAACCTGCTTAAAGCACTTCAGCAATGTTGAAGTGGTACCAACAGGTGAATAATTAACTAAGTATGCAACTATGAAAAGACAGTCAGTCAAAAAGCTTTGGCTCTGCAGTCATATTACAAACCAACATACATGAGTAATTGTAAATACTGACTTTTTCAATAAGAAATTAGCCAAAAATAAAACCAACATTCATCAAATAAGTGTGCTGAGTAGGTTTAAAGTTGTATTTACTGATTAATATACTTTTCCCATCTTTCTAAATGTTTAAATTGTGTGTTTTTTTTTTTTTTTTAATGTACGAAATGCACATGTAGTGAAGCAAACTGATGCATAACTACTTTTTAGGCTGATCTTTAAGACAAGATTTTTAAAGGGGCACCATGTGATTTTGACCCAACTATTAGCCTAATTTGAAATATATATGGATTGATTGTTTTTTTCATGCCAATATGCAAAACTCTGGGGCTATCGATGCTCTGTGCAGGCTACCCTTCACAAAAACTTGCCACCTTAAGAAAGACAGATCTGTCACTGAATGGTCCATTTGACCAGATCCACCATTATACAGCTTTTGGCTCTCTGATGTAAGATTCAGTTTAAAGGGATGAACGTGGCTTGGTCTTAAACATTAACCTGATGACACAACCTGCTGGTCCAAAGTAGTCAGCAATACGGTGGGCGATATATATATACTCATATCACAAGCTTCCCCTACGCAGAATCGCAACCATCGAGTATAAATTTGTATGATGACATTCTGCATCAATTTAAGTGAGAGTTTTATTTTTCCCCACACACTTTGAGTGCATCATAAACCTCTCCAAATGGGATTATTTTCCACCTGGCATGTACGCACACTACCACAACCGCTAAAAACTAAATACGGCAACAGCAGGTGTTTCAGCTGAGCAATATATGGCAGTGGTTTGGATTTCACGTGCAGGACGTTGAACAAAAGGCGGTAAATTGTAAGATGTGCCATAAAAACAATTACTGCAAAAGGGAGCGGTACTACAAATTTAATCCACCTCCGAAAAAGTTATCACTGCAAAATGAAGAATGTTGTAAACTTCACATGTCAGCGTCTCCCTGCAAACTAAATAAATAAATAAACCAAATATGACAGAAAAAGTAAGAGCGGGAGTGAAATCACAGACTCTTTTTATTGCGTTATTTAAATGTTTTTTAGATGCTCTAATACCTGTGATGAGATATGGTCTTTGTTCAGAGGTTTTACAGGTGTTTTCTAAACTTGGCAATGTTCTCAATTTTACAACTTTTTGCGCTTCTTTAAAATTCCCAGCACGTAAAAATCAATGCAAATAGTTAAGAGATGCTCCAATAATGCCCTATTTTTTGGACAGTATTTCAACTTTTGTTTTTGTCATTAGAGGTCAATTTCATTTTTCATTCTACATTTTTTTTAACTATGCACAAAAGAACCCTTTTTTAATTAGCATTTAATTCAGTATTATGTGTTTTTGCTTTTTTCCCCCTGTGTTTGCTTGGATCTTGTTAAAGGTCTGCTACTGACACCGAAAGACATAATGTGGCACTATTATTAGTGAAAAGCTTTGAGCTGGATAAAATAAGAGGTTTTAAATTTGAAACCAAAATATTTGCATGTCAGTTTAATGGAGTATTAAACAGTATCAGTGCAATTTTATGAACTCTAATGTTTTTGAAGGTAATTTAAACATATCGTGATATATATCGGGTATCCCGATTATAGCCCAAATATATCGTGATACTAGATTTTTCTAATTTCACCCAGCAGTACAAGGAGGAAGACATTCCTTTACTGCCACTGGCCTATGTCGTAGGGAAGCGGCCGTTCCAACCGTTGCATTTCCGAATTCTCCAGAGTGGGGCCTGACTTTACACGAGTGAATAAAGTGAATGCGATTTGTCAATTATCAAGGGGGCGGGGTTGTTGTGGCGGAAGGTTCGCAAGCAAGTTTGATTGTAGCCGGTTTCTCTGAAGCATCTTGCTAACCAGTTAGCAACTTAGTGCTAGTAGGTTCCCAATGGGAAATTCCATTGGGAGCAAGTAGGTAGAACTAAATTGGTGACTTAGAAACGACACTGTCAAAAGGAGCGCTATGGACAGCCGGAAACATGCAAGAGGAGGAGAGTTTTGTGTCAGAGGTCGTGTGGATGAGTCTCCTCTGTCATAGTTTTATTTAGAGGAGGAAAGTGGGGACCAAGATGTTGTGGAAGAGGACGCCAGAAGCTTGGTTTGGTGTAGAAGGCTTACAGCCGCACCATGTTTGAGCCTCTTGCCTCAACGCTGCCAGTTCTGTTAGCTCTACGCCTGCCGAAGACACAGACGCCCATCCCCGTGAACACTGGGGCGGAACTCAATGGTAAAGTAAATGATTCTTATTTCTTATTTCAACCGTTGCGTATATAAGATGCGACATATGAATCAAGATGCTATGACCGATAAAAATTTGATTGATAGATGACCGTTGATTTATGATTGGCTGAATGTAGGTGTACAAGCTGAAGTATAACTAACACGAATTTAAGACAGGAATTTTTTAAAAATATAAATTTCCTAAATTCTGGGACAATATCGTCTGATAAAGAGTACATTTATATACACGTTTAAGCCAGAATGATTTGACATTTAAATATGACTTCCCTATGACTTTAAAGATTTTTTTTACTAAATGAAACCAAGTGAAACTAAAACCTTTCCACTTGAGGAGTTCTGGATTGAACATATATACAGAAAAAAGCTTATATTATCTAATTTAAATATGATTTCCCTCCGACTTTAATGTAGATGTTACAAGTCTTGCGCCAACTAGTGGCTAAGTGCAGCTTTGAGCAACTTTCCAGACTTTTGACCCAATAAAATCTTCATATTAAACAGCAAGTCTCTATTTGAAACTAAACTTTTGAACCACAATACTAACAGCAAATACACAAGTTCGATAAACCATATAGTATATTTTAATATATCGCAATATTAAACAACATCGGAATGAATGAAAAACTTTTACAATGTAAGCCATAACTTGAAATCCTCTTTACTTAAAGAAAAAAAAACATCAGTTAGTATTTTCTAGATGTAGTTTACGTGTTGCGGATGACAGCCGTACGTGCATGAACTATAGTAACCCCTCCGGCTGGACAGAAACAAACCTTTCAGCCGTGAGAGAAAAAAACGCAACCCTGCTAATAAGATCTGTACCTGTGCAGCGATGCTAAGTGGAAAAGCGACAGCAAAGGATGGTTGGCGATTTTAGCCTGGAAGTAGCCACTGGCTTCCTTCCTGAGCGATAAAGAGAGCAGCGGTGATATTCGTGCTTTGTGGAAGTGATGAGCTGCACCGAAACAGACACGGAGGCGCAGCGCAGACCTACTGAGCTAGCCAAAATAACAACACACACAAACCCGTTCACAAAACTGTACACAGAAACCTCCAAATACGCCATTTCCCCCCTACAAATACACAAGTGTATGCTTAAACATTAAACCGTTTAAGAAGTAGACGGAGCTCTCGTCAGACAGTGTAATTGAAGCGCAGTTTTAAAGCGGCCGACAGGCAGAGGCTCTGTGCTTCTCTAGCTGCCGCGCTAAGTCAACGTTTAACAACAGAAAAATAAAACTTACGTTTTTAAGACGAGGTTCAGAACAATGGTAAACGGATTCCGGGTGCCCTATTGGCACCCGGAATCATTTTAATTCGGCTCCACCCGAGATAACGGTCCTCCAGATGGGTGCGCTTCACAGCGAGAAGACGCGGCCGATCCGTTCATCTTTCCTGGCAGCCATTACTAGAATGCTGGCTGGGAGACGCACTGCGCATGCGCAGCACAGCCTGCCCACATTAATCTGTTGGGATGGGTCTCTGACATTACTGGGGGGTTGAATTGTTAAATTATTTTAGAAGTTGTTCGCATTGTTACTCCTAACAAAGATTGTGATATCGTGAGTGAAATAAAACAGGATTAAGTGAAACTTTTCAAGCTTTGATTTGGAATTAAATAAAAATATTAATTAATTACTAGACCTGCGTTGATGCCTCTAACTTGTACCCTAAATCACCTTTTCATCCTATGTCTTTTAAAGTAAAACAAAAAATGTAGGGATCAGAAAATTAAACTAAATATTCACATAAAAGAAAAAATATATAAAAGGTTATTAAAGAGCTAAATATTTGTTTTTACATTTTTTTTTTTTATTCATTTCTTTTTAACAGTGTCCTGTCTGGCAATGTGGCAATAAGAACAATTGTCTTGATGCCAAAAAGAGCCCAACAGATTTTAATACTTTCACAACTGGAGCAGTACCGCTTATCGCCATAGTGTTCCACTTGATTTATGCATATAAATAGCTTTTTATTATAATTCATGCAGGGAGTATTACAGATTATATGGATACTGTAATGTAAGTAGAACGGGTAAGGGAAAATAAGAAAAAAAAGGAGAAAAGATGAAAGAAAGAGGATGTAAAAGGGGAGATAATAATAAAAAACATCTTCTTCCCTGTGCTTCATCACCAGCAAAGAGATGTAAAAAGAAACAGCAAAACCAACGGATGTAGTAGAGATACAATAAAGTAAGACCTTGATACTATAGCTGCATTTAAATATTTATATTTAATCTGACATGTACACTGTGGTAGCTGAAGATAAGAATATGGGCTTCTTGTATGGAAGTGAATCTCAAGTACCTGCCACCAAGCAGTAGTTGCTTCTTGTGAGAGTGCACTTGAATGTAAACCATGTAAAATTTATCCAAAGGAAAAAATGCTCAATAGTGGTTGTGAAGAGCCAAAAGACGCCGCTTCCCCTAGAGCACCCCAGGAAATGGGGACCTGGGGAAGCCCCAGACGCCTAAAGGACCCCAAGAACAAAGGCCCCTGAGGGGCCAACCCAGGCTAGACCCCCACCAAGGGAGGAGGAGAGATGGCCCCGAGGAAACCCCCAGCTACCGCAATGCCGGAGCCCCCAGGAGCCGTGTGGGGCAAGTCCACGGGCTACACCGGCAGCCAGCCAACCCAAAGTGGATCCGGCCATGAGCCCCAGGGAACCAAGGCACCAGGGGTGCCCCACCCCCCCGGCGGAAGCCCCGGCCGGGCCCCAGAGGGCCAGGCCCTAAGGAGGTGCCACCAGGAATAATTGTCTTTGTAATCTAACACCTGATTCAGGTTTAATATAATGTAACCAGACAGAAGAAACATGCATAGTTTAAGACGATATTTAAAAACAGGGTTGCCTTTTTTTATGTACATAAACCTCAACCTGACCAGGTTGCACAAGAGGGCTTTGCATATGCAAGTAATATGATAATAATAAAGCTTGTTTACAAACAATAATCTTGGTGTATATTGTCTAAAATCTTTTGTTCTTTTTTTAGTAATGGGGATCATTCAAATGTTGATCAAGCAGAAATAAAGATTATGCTGCATTAAAGCTATTCTTAGGGGTACATTTCCCCCAAAATGACTCAAGTACCTAGTGTAACAGACTACCAAACTTCTTACATAATCTCAGTGCTTTTCACTTGATGACTTCAATGTAATGGTAGAAAAAGTAATCCTTGGATGGGTCTATTCAAACCACTTTTGTCATTCAAGTGTTTGCCTTTGATCATTGTCTGGTTGCATAACTGTGCTGCATTTGAGCTCATGATCTTATCAACTGTCATTTCTGTTCATTATTTTGAGCTATAAAAATCAATTCTTGGTTAAACAACACAGCAGGTAATCCGTGTTCTAAAATTGAAAACATCTCACCAGGCTCGAGACCATGTGACCTAGCCTATTTAGTTGATTGTCTGTGTCTTTTGTCTGTTTGCTTTCTTTTACAGTATGGTTTACACTAGGGGTTTAAATAATAACCTTTTTTTTATCGATTCATGTTTTGTTTTTTTCCCCTCTGTTCTATTTTTATCTATTTGCTCCAGGACGTATTTCTGACTCCCGTGCTGTGGTGGCACTAAACCTATTTTGCCCTCATACCTCGCTTTTTTTAGCCACTACCCTCTTTCCACTTGCAGTATTTTTTGATGCAAGGCTAACCATTGATGTGGTTTTCATAGCCCTGGGTGGAGTACAACTTTGCTAATTTCTGTAAGGTAAAAAAAAAATATTTACAAATTAATTAACTAAATCGTATTGTGGTGTATTCTTGAGTATTAATAATACTTGAATCGTTGGGTCAGGAAATTGATACTGAATTGAATCGCCAGGATGGGTTTGATTTACACCCCTAGTTTACACTAGATTTAATAGAACAGAATAAAATAGAAAATCCCTTTATTGTCAATGGGGAAATGATGGTGTTTACAGCATCAAAAATGTTATAGAAAAAATGGT
This sequence comes from Cyprinodon brontotheroides, assembly GCA_018398635.1. Classification (NCBI taxonomy): domain Eukaryota; kingdom Metazoa; phylum Chordata; class Actinopteri; order Cyprinodontiformes; family Cyprinodontidae; genus Cyprinodon; species Cyprinodon brontotheroides. The sequence continues at coordinate 2,934,498 of JAGKQL010000034.1, read as the reverse complement.
CACACAAAATGTGGACCTTAGAAAAAAATATAAAAGAATAACATACTAGTGAGGAGTTAAAAGATAAACAATAAAAATACTGTACTGTAGGCTTTGTCCCGATCCGATCCGCGTGTCGGATCGGGACGCTCGATATTGGCAAAAATGCGTGTCGGTAAAGCATGTAAAATGCCGATCCAGACTAAAAAAATCCGGTCCGTATTTTCCAGTTTCGCCGATTGAAGCGATCCATTCCACTATTTTTGCGCCAGTGTTTTCCTGTTTTGCATTTTATTAAAACTTACAGTCAATACTTGCACCTTTAACTGTTTACGGTTTTAATGTTCACTGTGCAATATTAGATTGCTATTCATAATTTTGTCCAGTTTGTGTTTTCCCTTAATAAACAGGTAAGTTTGTTGTTACCAAGCATTGTGTTTTATTCAATCTCACCTAATTTTAGTTGGCTAGATGTTATCAAGAGTACTAAAACCCTTTTCAACATGAGTCTTACAACTAAGGCCAAATACTTTAACTTAAACTTAAATACATGCTCGGATAGGCTGGTATCGCCAGTATCGGGTATCGGATCGAAAGTCCAAAAACAATATCGTATCGGATCGGAAGTGCAAAAAACCTGGATCGGGACATCTCTACTGTACTGTGAAGTGTTTTATAAAATATGTAAATCAGTGCACCTTGAGAATAAATAACCAATATACAGTTATGGGACATTTTTTACAGCAATGGATATTTAAAAATAGGCTTAGGCTTCAGGAGGACATAGGGACCCCTATTTCATCATATTCTACGTCATTCCTATTATCTTATTCCTCCCACTCTGGGTAGAATCTCTAATCGCTTCTGCTCTCTTTGCTTCTCATAGTAGCTTCATCTGGTGTGTTCCTAGTTGGCTGTGACTCATCCTGGAGAGAAATATCAGCTGTGCTGCTGTCATCAAAAAACCTTGTTTATAGATGTTGGAGATCTGCCTGTTTTTCATAGTTTAGTCCTGTTTCTCTGACTGTGACTGGCTGGATGTGCTCTCTTCATCCTCTGGCTCGAGCTCGCCTGCCTGGTTGTGTGTTTCCTGGACGGGCCGCCTTTTACAGTCAAGCTGTTTTTGTATCTCTGCTTCCGTCTCCTTGAACCCCAGTAGGCTCGCAGATGGCCGCCACACTGAGCCTGGTTCTGCTGGAGGTTTCTTCCTGTTAAAAAGGAGTTTTTCCTTCCACTGTCGCTACAAGCATGCTTAGTGTGAGGGATTGCATTCGAGTCAATGAGTTGATGCAATCGACTGGTTTTCCTTAGAACATTTTTAATTAATTTGACTGTATGATCTGGTGAACTGTAAAGTGTCTTAACATGACATGTGTTGTGAATTGGCACTATTGAAATAAAGTGAATTGAACTGTTAGCAGCAACATCAGAGATGTGCAAATAATAGGATGTTTACCTTTTAGTCAAGTAAATGTTTCTACGTTAATTAGAAACAAGCGTTTTTAAACCGTACTGAGGATAACACCATTAGTTTAAAGCCAATTAATGTGTTAACGAGTGGTCACTATGGTGACAGTCTTCCTTTTACGTCACACGACGACACCGGAAATACTGGGGGACGCCGGGGAAGAGCACGATGCCCCTCTACCGATGAATGAAGCCGAACCACTAACTTCATTCATTTTCGTTTCTTTCCAAACTCTGGACTCATATTCAGATATTGCAGGTTAGCATGCTGCTAGCTTCAAAAGTAACCAGCTTATATAGTTCCGTTAGTTAATGCTTACATGCTGTGTTTACATCGCTGCTAGTCACTGTTAGCCACCGCATGCTAAAAATAATCTAAGTGTCCTTACTCATTGGGAGCAGTTTGGCCGTTTGTCTTTAAATATCCAGATTATTATATATGCTGTTGGGTTTTTTGTGCTAATCTATAGATGTATGTTTTTTTTATCAGTTTCTGGCTCATTGAACTGCTCTCCTGTTTCACTATCCTTTTCTTTCCAAGGTGTGGATGTCAGTTAGCGTTGCTGCAGGGTTGAACAAAGGTCTGTGGCTGCGCTGCGGCATCGTGCCTGTATCTGAGGAGCCATGTCTGTGTCAGTGATCATCAAGTGGGGAGGACAGGAGTACTCCATCAGCTCTCTCTCTGAGGAGGACACTGTGTTGGACCTAAAACAGTCCATCAAGAGCTTAACTGGAGTGTTGCCAGAGAGACAGAAACTATTAGGATTGAAGATCAAAGGTGAGATCATGGCATCATTATAACCTGTTCTTCCATTGCTGAGTTCTAAGTCTCATCCTGTTTTCTCTGCTTTCAGGTAAACCTGCAGAGGATGAAGTCAAGCTGGGTTCTTTAAAGCTAAAGCCTAACACTAAAATTATGATGATGGGTACCAGAGAAGAAAGCCTGGTAAGTGGAAGGGTGATCAAACAGCAATAACATGCATTACGATTAGATTAGTTTAAGATTAGATTCGACTTTATTGTCATTACACATGTACAAGGCAACGAAAGGCAGTTTAGGTCTTACCAGAAGTGCATTAGCAGCAAGTGCAGGATAAATAATGGTTCCATAAGTACAGGACATGGGTTTTGTTGAAAACACCGTCATGGTTTTTCCCCCGGGTCCGTTAATTCGAGTGCAGGTTAGAGATGTGCCGATCCAGGTTTTTGCACTTCCGACCCGATACCCATACTGGCCGATACCAGCCTATCCAAGCATGTATTTAAGTTTAAGTTAAAGTATTTAGCCTTAGTTGTAAGACTCATGTTGAAAAAGGGTTTTAGTACTCTTTTGATAACATCTAGCCAGCTAAATTAGGTGAGATTGAATAAAACACAATGCTTGGTAACAACAAACTTACCTGTTTATTAAGAGATAAACACAAACTGGACACAATTATGAATAGCAATCTGAAATTGCACAGTGAACAGTAAAACCGTAAACAGTTAAAGGTGCAAGTATTACTGTAAGTTTTAATAAAATGCAAAACAGGGAAACACTGGCGCAAAATAGTAGAATGGATCGTTTCAATCGGGCGAAACTGGAAAATACGGACCGGATTTTTTTAAACTGGATCGCAGTCTGGATCGGCATTTTACATGCTTTGCCAATATGCATTTTTTTGCCAATATCGGCGTCCCGATCCGATACGTGGATCGGATCGGGACAAGCCTAGTGCAGGTAACTTAACTGAGATGGAGTGCCATAAAAAAAATTCTGGAGCATCAGCAGCATGCACCTGCAACACCGGCTTTTTTTATTATCTTCATAGGGTAACATCTTACAGTTTCACACAGACAGTCCCACATAATCATCATACTCCCTACTTTACTATCTCCATGTATGGAGTTGCTTCCTGCCCTTCTTCTTCTACCTTGTTAATCAGCTTTTTCTGCGTGTGTGTGCGAGCAAGGTCATTCTACCCTCTTATCTACAGATTTCATCCTCCCCTCTGCGAGCTTTAGCCTAACACCTGGGAATAGTAAATTTGCTGCCCATCCTTAGATTATAAATGGCATATACTTCTTCAATATGAACAATAAGTCTTGCTGCAGCTTTAACTTAACTCTTTACTTCTTTTAGCTTAAACATGTATATATATCTTCAGTTTCTAGATCAATACCATTGTGAACAGAATTTTAAAAATAGATTTGTCCTATTAATATAATATATAGCAAACTAGTGTTATGAACTAAATTTATAGCTGGATATGTACCGAATATAATATACGGTTAGATATTACTATAAATAGGGTTTTTACAGATATGTACAATAGCATAATATACAGATGCTTGTTATTTTAACAGAGTTTGCAGGTGAATATGTACTATGAATATTGTAAAGATGGCTATTACTATGTTACATACACTAACTGTCCACCTAGTCAAGTATGGTAGTGGCAGCTCCACATGTGGGATCTAGATGGCTTAAGTACACTGTGCGATTTTTATTTTTTTTTTATACAATCGTTGCACACAGCTACTTCTCACACTGTACAACTAAACTGGAATAAATCTAGATAAGTCATTATTTCTTAAAACAAGAGCATTTGTTCTTGAATTAAGAAGCTAAAAGAGAAATTTTGCCAATGGATCAAGACAATGTAGATTTAAAATAAGAAAACACAATTGCATTCTCTTATTTCAAGTGCAAGTTATCTAATTATCTTATTTTAAGAGTAAAATACTCAATCCATTGGCAAGCTACCTCATTTACCTACTCAAAATTAAGGGTAAATACACTTAATTTAAGAAATTTTTAAACTTATTTCTATATCGTTTTTCCAGTGTAAACTGCAGGGTTTAGTCGTACTGGAAAAAATCGAAATCTAGACAAGTCATTTTTTCTTAAAATAAGTGCATTTGTTCTTGGATTGAGGGAGGAGTAGTGAGACGTTTTGCCAATGGAACAAGACAATTTAGGCTTAAAATAAGAAAACACAATTGCATTGTCTTATTTCAAGTGCATATTATCTAGTTATCTTATTTAAGAGTAAAAAATACTCATTCCATCTTATTTACCTACTGAAATTAAGGGTAAATACACTTAATCTAAGAAGTTTTTACCTATTTCTAGATCGTTTTTTCCAGTGTGAGTTCAAAGCTCACGATGTATGTGCAGCACAACGCTCTCATGCGATCTACCTGCTCACAATGTACGATTAAAAAAGCACGTCGGACTCAGCTCTGCAGTGAGATGAAGCTGCTCTGACTCATCTATCCGGAAGCCAAACAAATAGAAGGGGAATATTAACGTCACTAGAATTTGTGAATTTGAATTTGTAGAAATTTGTCCAATTTTGTGCTGAAAGCCCTAAAAAGAAAAGGCTTAATGCATGTATTTGGACAAAGACATGGCTGAGCAAACGCGGCTACTACGGTCTGTCAATTTTACAGACAGAACTCTATTTCACCCATTGCATCCCCCCGCCATGCTGTGTTTTTCATCTGAGAGGAAGAAGAAGATTCCTTGTTTGGCGCACTGAGCGACAGTAATTGACCATCTGATCGTCGGGAGAAAATCAAACATGTTTGACTAGGTGGTCGAAGAGGCTGATCAGCCTCGCTCCCCCGTACACTGCCCAACGCACGCCAAGCTCAAAGTCAGCCCTATGGAAAGATTCTCACACGACTGGGAAAATCGCACAGTGTACGCTTAGGGGTGGGTATTGGCAAAGAAGTCATGATTCGATTCGAATCACGATTCACATGCCACGATGCGATTCTATCACGATGCATCACGATACTTGAAATATTAAGTGCATGCATCACTGATATTTTCACTCAACACTGTAAGAAAAAGATAATTGCGCCTTACCAGTGGCCTGACTGGCTGGGTATGATCTGGATGCGTGTCTACAACTGATACATAACTGAAAGCAACTGAATTCATACATAGCTGTATTTATTGAAATGACTTTTGGAGGTTTTGCCATGAAAACAAATACTGGACACAAATATTACTATTACTGGCATGGACACACTGACAAAAAGATCTTAGGATTCATCAAACTTAAAATAACAAAATAAGGCCAATCAGTGCCGTTTATATGGCCTCAGTGGTCCTTTAAACCAATGAAATGAAGACATTCAAATGTATGACATTTTCCCTTTTGCAAATGGCGTGCATCATATCAATTTAAGACTTACCTTTTTGTTTTTAAAGCCAAACTGCATCCAAGCATCTGACTTGAAATGTGTTGAACGTAGGAAGCCCGGGTACCATTAATGTCCTCCATGTTTTTATTTCATATGTCTCTGTCATTACCCGATCCGTCCGGAAGCTCGATTCGTACCATCAGCTCATTTAGCCCGCCGCAACCAATATCTTCCGGTGGAAATATTTCCTTTTTCTTACTTTTTTTTTATTCTTTTGTATTTTTTTAGAGGCATAGGTTTCTTTGTATATCTTTGTATTTTAAGTCAATATTGCATTTTCTAAAATAAAAAACAAATACATAAAAAGTTCAATGCGCCTTGTGATATTTACTTTGACTGCTCTGAGCATGCGCAAATATCCGTCACTGGCGTATATTTAAATTTGTTTAAATATTTGATTTACTCTGTACTTAACTATGCACTCCAACGGTACTGATCCACAATGGATTAATTTGCTACCTTTAGAGTGACCTGCAGTTTTCATTGATAAGGGGAACATTTTCCGAAAATTTGGATTTTTATTCCAGAAAAATGGCGTCAAAGCAATACAATGGATTGAATTTAAAAGCATCCATTTCTTCCAGAAAAGTCTTCAATATTGTCTTTACGATGTAGTTTAGTATTCTTTAATTATTTAAGGATATAAATAAAGTTTTTTCAGTGCCGTAATTACATTATTTTTTGGCGACCGGAGGAGTTATTCTGTTAAAGCTTGAAACAAAATGAGCTGATAGTGCCGGATGCGTGCTACCCAGTGCGGATCGGTTTGCGACAGACTAGTCTCAGTATCCGCGGCGAAATGCTAGTGACACAAGGTAAGCGGGCATCAACATCCGCTTAGCGGCGGCGTCTGCTGGACTGGAAGTTGTATTCCACTGGGTTTGGCTGATGTGCGCCAACCATTCATGTATTTTATTTGTTCATTTTGTTTTCTTTTAATAATCGATTCTTGCCTTCAAGAATCGATGCAGTAGATCACAAAACTTAGAATCACGATGCATCGTCATGACGATTAGTTTGCACACCCTTAGTGTACGCCCAGCTTTTATTGAAATTGGTGCACCACACTATATGGCTTAATTAATGAAGATCTTGACCTTAATCATGTTGATACCAGGCGGAATGGCTAAAGCTGGCTACCACAAAGCTTCTGGTACTACATCCACTTCAGTCGTATTAAAGATATATAAACTATTATAGAAATCAGAACACCTGATTTAAAATAAACTCCATTATTTATAGTGATCAGTTATACAATCTGAATTATACAGAAAGCTTGATGATGGATGAAAGTTTGTGTGTTTCCTCTGCAGACTGTTGAGGGACATTTCACCAAACGTTAGTAGAAGCGCATTAATATTTGACAGCATTTTATGACCCTGTTTGGAATTTAGAAAATCCATTATTAATTTAAAATCTTCACTCACATATTAAAATAGTTCATTTAAGTTTTCTGCATATCATAGTAAGGGATGGAGGAGATATTCTTTTATCACTAAAAGGAGCTGTATTATTTTAAAAGTTGATTAAAAGTGCACGATTATTTGTTTTTTGGTTTCAATAATTAATGTTGGTAGATTTCTTATCACTGGCTTGTATAGCAATTATTAACACATATATATTTGTTTATTTTAAAGGAAGATGTTTTAGCTCCTCCCCCAGACAACGACGATGTTGTAAATGATTTTGACATTGAGGACGAGGTCATAGAGGTGGAGAACAGGTGAGAAAATAAATGGCCTCCAGCCTAGATGGTTTATGAGATTCAATAAGATGTTAAAAAAAGAGATATTTATTAATAACTGTTTATTTCCTGGGTTTTTAGAGAGGAGAATCTTGCTAAAATAGCTCGCAGAGTCAAAGACTATAAAGTGGAAGAACTGAACCCTCCCAGAGAAGGCAAGAAGCTTCTGGTGTTGGATGTGGATTACACTCTGTTTGGTGAGTTAGAGATATATAGTATTATTTACTGTTAAATAAAGATTTCGTTTCATAGCATCTGATTTTTTTTTTTTAACACTTAGCAAATCAGAAATCATTGAAAAACCAGCAGCTCATTCTGGGTTCTTATGTGTGTTTAGATCACAAGTCGTGTGCAGAAACGGGTCACGAGCTGATGAGACCATACCTGCACGAGTTTCTCACGTCTGCCTATGAGGACTACGACATTGTCATCTGGTGTATGTACCCCCCCATTCTTCTATTGTTTATGTATTTAGAGGTTTGAGGAATCAGTTTTAAGTTTCTTAGATGAATTACTGAAAATGAAATGACACAAAATTCAGTTTTTGGTTGATTTTTAAGGATGAGCCTAAATCAAACTGGTTTTCAGCAGCGGCGGGACAGTCAGTGTATTAGAATAACATCCCACAGTACAAAATAAGTATTAAAAGTATGTTTGAGATGTGCTTTTATCGGTCAAAGGTGTGTTGTATGGGAAATTAAACCCCTACTGAAAAACTGTTGTGAGAATTTTAAACTTAGGTTTAATCCGGCAAGTCTTCCAAGTTAAATCGTTGGCAGTGTTTGTCAATGAAGTAGAATTTTACTTTGTTTTAGTAATTTTATGCAAACAGTAAAGCACCTATGAAAAATTATCGCAAACAGTGTTACATGTAGGGCTGAAACAATTAATCATGATTAAGCGATTATTGAAATAATCAGCAACTAATTTAATAATCGTATAGAGTGTGAAACATGCTTTTAGCTGACAGAGCAACCCTCTTAGAGCAGCAACTATATCAAAATTGCAAAAAAAACAACATAAATATTTTGAATTTAAGGTAAAAAAAACCAAACATTTGTCTGTTGATATGCTTTACCCAGAACTCCTCAAGTGGAAAAGTTATCGTCTCACCTGGTTTGATTCTGTAAAAAATCTTCTTTAAGGAACCATTTGCTGTCTGATTATTAATCGGTTAAAAGTAATCGACAGATTAATCAATTAACAAATATCCATTAGTACCAGCCCTAGTTATATGTGAGGTGTGATGCTTACAGCAAATCAAAACTTGGAAAACCTAATATTACATGAGAGCAATAACTTTTTATTTTTTAAACAGGAAGGTCAGCCAACTGAACGGTATTCCCATGTACTATACAGAATATGCTTTCAATATACTGAACAGAGCTCCTTTTGCAACGCTGCAGTTTTCTCCAGATGGTATCAGCCTGTAACTCTGAGCAAATAAATGCGTTAACCCAAAAATTCAATAGTTGTAGACGGAGATCATCAAAATGAACTTAAACTGATAAATTAAAACTTGAATTATGTGATTCTGATTGTAACGGAAGAGGCATTAGGGCCCCTTTGGGAAAAAAAAGTTAACTGATTTTAGAAAATTTTATTTCAGTTTAGTTTGGGGGACAAAAGTCAGAATTCTGACTTTTTTCTCAGAATTCTGACTTTTTTCTCAAAATTCTGACTTTAATCTCAGAATTAATAACTTGAATTCTGACGATAAAAAAAAGTCAAATTCCCATACTAAAACTGAAATAAAATTTAAAAATCAGTTAACTTTTTTTTTTCCCAGTGGCCCCAATCCTCTTCCGTATGATTGTGTCTAGAACATATCTAGTAAAAATTTTGAATTCACTTACTGAATATATATATATATGTATATATTTAGTAAGGCGGGGTAATAATTTAGAAATTAAAATATTGTTTAGCAGATATCAAGCATGTTCCAAAAGATCTGTGTGTTTCTATCTTTACTACCAGATTGTTTTAATAATGTATATATCCATGTTATTTCTCTTTAGCTGCTACAAGTATGAAGTGGATAGAGGCCAAGATGAAAGCAAGTATTCCTTTCATTTTGTAACTTCTAACAATAACATTTGTATGCTATATTTAGTAAAGTAATATAGCATCATAATCATTATTATGAATCCATTTACATCATTTTTTGTGTGCCTTCCAGTAAATGCAGTACCATAGGTTTGCCAGCAGGTGTCAGTGTTAACCAATCTAAAGTTCTTTGTAAATGACTTTAGGTGACACAATTATTATATTTGTGTTTGTCTGTATACATGTAGGAGCTGGGAGTGACGGACAACCCAAACTACAAGATCACATTCATGTTGGACAGTGCAGCCATGATTACGGTACACACCCCGAAAAGAGGGGTGGTAGAGGTAGGTCCAGCTAAAATGCTTTATGTTTCCTTCTAGACTTTCAATTTATGTGTAATGAGTTTGAGGAGAAATAATTACCTCCCGTGAATAGTTTTTTGGTGAGTCCCTGATTGTTGAAATGGCTCCTTTTGGTGAAATGGAGACAGAAGTGGTAATGGCAATGTGAGCTAATGTTAGCGCCCTCCAGAAAATTATGTTAATTCAAGAGAAGGAAAATTGTGTTTTAAGGCACCTTCTGATTGGCTTTTGTGGTTTGAAAAAGAGCTTCATGCAAACAGTCTTTCCCATCACTAGATTTTGTCCTGGCAGGTTTTAGCTGAAGCCCTTTACCAACATCCGCATTTATTAAATGAGAAAGTCCGATTTCCGGGTCTTAAAATCAGTTTGAAAAAAATGCTTATGTCCCATCTGTGCTTCTTCTCAGATCTGCTGCTGGTGACATCTCTGCTTAAAAAGGCCCACCATGTCTTACTGTTGAAGGGACCAGTACTTTCCACCAAACACAGTGCTTTGAGTGATTTCTGAACACATTTGGCTATAATGGTTTTTATTTATGGGTTTTAAAGTAAAGGGGGTGAAAATACATGTGCACAGCATACCTTTTTTGATCCGTCCCATCCCGCGCCTTTTTCCTGCTTGTCCGTCGGGATCACAGGAGGCTGGTGCTTATATCCAGCAATCGGTGGCTGAAAGGGGGGATGTTCCCCTGGACAGGTAAGCCAACCCATCGCAGGCAGCACAGAAGCTATTATAACCAAACACACACACCAGTGCGTGCATAAGCGTAATTTTTACTATTCCTTGCGTTCTCCCGCTGCTTCTCTCTGAGCTCCCTCTCAGAGCTCAATAAACCACTCTGTACTACGCCCTCTTTCTCTGATCTACCGCTGTCCTTACCTCTGCTGTACGGGTGACACATCCCCGACGCAGGATAACAGTTTCTGATCACGGAGAGACGAAGGCACCACGCGAAGCGACAGTGATCCAGCTGTAGCTCCCAGACTCTCCTGGGCCCCGGTGGGACGGGCCTGGAACACCTCCGGCCCAGGGGCATCCAAGAAGATGTCCGAAAGCCACCAACTGACTCCCTTCTCGATGTGGAGGAGAACCGCTCTACACTGAGCCTCTCTAATGACCGAAGCCTCACCCCATTCTAAGGAGAGCTTCCAGCCACCCTGCGTGAAAGCTCATTTCAGCCGCTTGTATCCGATTCGGTTTTTCGTCATGATCCAGATTTCATGACCATAGGTGGTAGGAACGTAGACCAACGGGTAAATTGAGAGCTTTTGGTTTCGCCCTCAGCTTCACTTCAATTATAACAGCCAGGTGCAGCAGCAGCCGCGATCAGGATCCGGGCTCCATCACCTCTCGCCTCCATTCTTCACTCGTGAACAGGACCCCAAGATACTTGAACTCCTCCACTTGAGGCAGGGACTCTCCTCCAACCCGGAAGGACAAGCCACCTTTTCCGGTCGAGAACCATGGCCTCTGGATTTGGAGGAGCTGATTCTCATCCCGCCACTTCACACCTAAGCTCGCCCAGCAAACCGCCCCAGCGCATCGCCGCTGGGTCTTGGCAGGAGGGAGCCAGCAGAACTCACGCCATCTGCAAAAGCAGGACGAGATCCGCTGTTCCCCAAACCAGACCCCCTCCGGCTCTTAGCTGCGAAGAAATCCCGTCCGTAGTAGTTATGAACAGGACCGGTGACAGAGGGCAGCCCTGTCGGAGTCCAAACATGCACTGCTTCAATCTTATTGTTAAATTTCTCCAGAAAAGAATATGAGAAAATGAACATCCTATCCTAAATGTAGATTGAAGCAAGAACGGAGTCCAAAATGACTGCTATGGTATCCTCATGTTTACGCTTTTACTACCTAAATTCTATGACTAAGTTTCAGTAAGTATTAAAATGTAATTGACTCTGTGTCCACATTGTTCTCCATTTAGGTGGGATGTTTATTGTGGTTTTTTTTTCTGTTTGGTTCTGATCATTGCTCTGACTTCCTGTTTTGAGTACATCAAGTAGAACCGTCATTTATCGTGATGTTTCTCATTATCCTGACATTTTTCTAATAGCAATTGGGGGAAAAATCCAAAAACGGACAGAATTGCCACTTATTGCAGAATTGCATATTACACACAAATTTCTATGAGAAAGTCAATCATTTAAGAACTTATATAATATAAAAATATAAACCATATTTCTGAATTACTTAAAGATAATTGACAACCTCTAAGATTTGTTGTTGGAAAAAAAAATAATAAATTGGAATGGCACTCATACTAATGCAGTTAGCGTAATTAACTGTAGAGAAGATACGATTAGTTTATCCTTACTTTATCATTACAATATATATCCTAACATATTCTGATTGTAAGTACATGTCACCCATCTCTAATCCCCAGGTGAAGCCTTTAGGTGTGATATGGGGAAAGTATGAAGAATTTTACAACAGAAAGAATACGATCATGTTTGATGACATCGGGCGAAACTTCCTCATGAACCCGCAGAATGGGCTGAAGGTCGGCTGTGCTTTCTGCTCTTCTCTATCCCCACCCTGCGCTCCACACCTGCTCCTGTATCTTAGCTTATGCTGATGTTTTCAGATCCGACCCTTCATGAAGGCACATCTCAACAGGGAGAAGGACAGAGAGCTCTCTAAACTTGCTCAGTACCTGAAAGAAATCGCCAAGCTTGATGACTTGAGTGGACTTAATCATAAACACTGGGAGAGGTAGGCAGAAAAAGCAGAAAAACGGTCAATACTGCAGCAAGCAGGATAGTTTTAATTACAAACACAGTACTTTAAAGACGTAGGCAGTATAGTTTGCAGTAGTTGAATTAAGCCTTAAGCTTTTACTCATCTTGTTGTATTACAACCACAGCTATTTATACAAGCATTAAAACCGTGAATCATTTTTTTCATCTGCACTCCTACACAGGTGGAGAAAATCCTTGGTAACCCACATTCATGATAAACCAACAATGGTCACAGAAATAACTTTAATCTGACAAGTCATATAAAAAAAATGTATGAAGAAATAAAAACCAAATATTGCTTTTCAACTATGCTTTAACAAAAATTATTTAAAAAAACAACTCATGAAACAAAAATGATGGTAACTTAACTAGATGTTTTGTTGCACAAATTTTTGAATTAAAAACTGGAATCAAATGATTCCTGTTACTGTCAATGAGACGTCTGCTCCTCTCAGCAGCTACTCTGATCCGCTCTTCATCAGCAAATGGCTCCAAATGTCTCAGGTTTGGAGGCTGCCTTTACCAGACGGCGTGTTTCAGCTCCTTCCATAGATGATCAATAGGATATAGTTTAGGGTTCATATACCCCATTTACACGACCCTTGAGAATTCGTGCCGAAACCGGTCCGAGCTCAGTAACTGATATACTTATCGTGTGTAAATGGAAAGCAAACTGAACTGAACCGAGCTAGACACAACCGAACCGAGCTAACTGCAGACCAGTTCCCGAGGTGGGCTACATTTCGGTTTTCTCCCTGGCTCGGTTCTCTGATAACATATGAGCAGAGCAGCGTCATCTCCGGTCACGGCTTCACATACGATTCACACTGTTTCCAGTAGTTTGGCGGTAAACTACCCCTCGAGGAAACAGAAGAAAGAAAGAACAACTTCAACTATAAACAACGATCGAAATCTTCTCCACTCAACATTTTAAATAAAGGTATTTTAAACAATAATACCACAGTACAGCAATAAAAATGGAATGGGCATCTTAACTGCAGATGAGTGCGTGCCGCCATTTTGATTTAACTTGATTCCCTCCTTCTTAGTCTTCTTCTTCTTGTGGTTTTCTGGCTGTTGACAAACAACTTTTGGTGCATTACATACCAACTGCTTGATTTCCTCCTTCAATACTGGCAGTATGCATGAATCGTCACTACGGGAGGCGAGGTCGAGGAACGAGATAAGCGTGATGTGTGAATAGTGCGTCAGAACCCGGCTTCGGCCCACAGTTAGCAACTGATGATCCGATTTCGGACGTTCTTTCGGCATGGACCGGTTTTTAAAGGGTAGGTAAAATGGGGTATTAGAAGGCCACTATAGACGGTCCAATGTTTTCCTCTTGGGTGTTTTTAGGTTTGTGTTTTGGTTAATAGGACATTCTCCTAAAAGCTTTGTGGCTTGTCAACATGTAGTTTGGCAAATTCCAGTCTGGCTTTTTTAATATTTGTTTTCAACAATGGTCTCCCTTTAAGTCAACTTTGGCTCAATCAATGACAGATGGTACGATTCAATAATGATTATCCTTGAGCTTCAAGTTCCCCTTAAATCTCTTAAGTTTTTCTGGACCCTTTTGGTACCATTATTCTTATCCATCTCTTTGATTTGCCATCAAGTTTCCTCCAGCAGCCGCATCCAGGGAGTCTACAGTCCGATGGATCTGTTTCATTGATTTCATGTGTAACTTTAGTCACAGGATCATCAAGCTGCTTGGAGATGGTCTGATAGTCTTGATCTTTAACCTGCTTGTCTATAATTTTCTTCCTGATGTCTTGAGACAGCTAATACCTTTACTTCCTCTGGTCCATGTTGAGTGTGGTACACACCATGCCGCCAAACAGCAGTGACTACCTGTAGCCCTATATATAGGCCCACTGACTGATTAGGAGATTGTAGACACCTATGATGCTAATTAGTGGACACACGTTGATTAAATATTTCCCATCATTTTTGTCTAGGCCTATTGGTTAAAGCATGGTTAAAAAAAGCAATGTCCTACTTTCATTTTTTAATTATCATAGAATATTTATTATTTTCAGATTCAGTTAATTCTTTCATTAAATGAGCGGTAGGAACAAGCCTGTTGTTGTTTTTTGTTTGCAGTAGGCTGAATGTGATCTTATTTGTTATGTTTTACAGATATTTATCAAAGAGGCAGCAGCACTGAGGATCAAGAGTCAACTGTCTACCAACAATTGGGCTCAAAACAACAACAACCCCGTGGTTCAGTTCTCCCAACACACATCCACTGAATTTATCCATCTCTCCAGACAACCTTGTCTGACTTGTACCATTCATTAACCTGTTACCTTGCAGTCACTAAAACGGTTTGGCTCAGAACTGATGCGTCCCCTCCTCCTTATAAATCCACACAGTTTCCTTCTTCTGCACATTTTGCCCCAAATATATTGTTTAAATTAATTGCTGTGAACTGTGACAAACTGCAGACTGGCTACCGGCTCATGATAGAGTTTCTAACACACACAGTCAAGATCACAGTGACCTGCAGTCATTTATATCTGCTTCGTCACATTTCTGTTGGACCTTAAGGAATATGTTCCTGTGTGTACTGTTGGTTCTGTAGCAAGGAAGGCAACATGGAACTTTATTTTGGTTCAGAAAACTAAAATAACGTCCAAGTGATTTCAAAGTACAGGGATTCATTTCTAGTTTCATGGTTATTAATGTCCGTAGCATATCTGGGAAGTGTTTGTATTTGAACAGTTTGAGGGCAATGGTTCAAAGCCAAATCCGATTCTATTTTAAAAACATTTCCCTTTAAAACAAAATGCAATGACCCATTAAAGCTACTGGGAGATGGAAAAAATAATCAGGTGGATACCAGTTACACCAATAACGTACTTCATCGCGCGTTGCCCGAAGTTGTGTTTCTAGCATTTCATTATTCTCTGCATGTAATTTGTACATGCTGAATTCAAAACGTCACCAGAAAATCTCAACAAAACAACGGTCAGCTGTTTTTCTTTCTTTGTTTACAATAGTTTTTACTAAAAGGTGTTAATCTTAGACCATTTTTGTTCTTACCAACTTCATCTTAATTTATAAATGAAGTGTAGTTTATTATGAGATGTCCATGTCTGCCTTTTTGTTTTCTTATAAACTTGCTGTAAATTTAAGCATAAAACAGTTTTTGTACCAAACCTGTCTCTGCTGTTTACTTTTTAAAGTATGGTCTTGTCTATACCATAATTTTGTGATGGTTTTCCTTGATGCTAAAAGTAATATTTTTAACAGGTATTCATCATCCTTTTGAATTACATCGTGTGTGAGGCATCCTAAAGTGTTTTACATGATCTGGGTATTCCATAACCCAATATGTTTTTCAAAATAAGGCAAACATTATGCCAGTATGTGGTTAGCTTTTGACAGGACCAGAATGCACTCACCGGCCACTTTATTAGGTACCCCATACGGGTTGGACCCCCTTTTGCCTTCAGAACTGCCTCAATTCTTCGTCGCATAGATTCAACAAGGTGCTGGAAGCATTCCTCAGGGAGTTTGGTCCATATTGACATGATGGCATCACACAGTTGCCGCAGATTTGTCGGCTGCACATCCATGATGCGAATCTCCCGTTCCACCACATCCCAAAGATGCTCTATTGGATTGAGATCTGGTGACTATGGAGGCCATTTGAGTACAGTGAACTCATTGTCATGTTCAAGAAACCAGTCTGAGATGATTCCAGCTTTATGACATGGCGCATTATCCTGCTGAAAGTAGCCATCAGAAGTTGGGTACATTGTGGTCATAAAGGGATGGACATGGTCAGCAACAATACTCAGGTAGGCTGTGGCGTTGCAACGATGCTCAATTGGTACCAAGGGGCCCAAAGAGTGCCAAGAAAATATTCCCCACACCATGACACCACCACCACCAGCCTGAACCGTTGATACAAGGCAGGATGGATCCATGCTTTCATGTTGTAGACGCCAAATTCTGACCCTACCTTTCGAATGTCGCAGCAGAAATTGAGACTCATCAGACCAGGCAACGTTTTTCCAATCTTCTATTGTTCAATTTCGATGAGCTTGTGCAAATTGTAGCCTCAGTTTCCTGTTCTTAGCTGAAAGGAGTGGCACCCGGTGTGGTCTTCTGCTGCTGTAGCCCATCTGCCTCAAAGTTCGACGTACTGTGCGTTCAGAGATGCTCTTCTGCCCACCTTGGTTGTAACTGGTGGTTATTTGAGTCACTGTTGCCCTTCTATCAGCTCCAACCAGTCTGGCCATTCTCTGACCTCTGGCATCAACAAGGCATTTCCGCCCACAGAACTGCCGCTCACTGGATGTTTTTTCTTTTTCGGACCATTCTCTGTAAACCCTAGAGATGGTTGTGCGTGAAAATCCCAGTAGATCAGCAGTTTCTGAAATACTCAGACCAGCCCTTCTGGCACCAACAATCATGCCACGTTCAAAGTCACTCAAATCACCTTTCTTCCCCATACTGATGCTCGGTTTGAACTGCAGGAGATTGTCTTGACCATGTCTACATGCCTAAATGCACTGAGTTGCCGCCATGTGATTGGCTGCTTAGAAATTAAGTGTTAACGAGCAGTTGGACGGGTGTACCTAATAAAGTGGCCAGTGAGTGTATGTGCGTGTGGTCTACATCAGTCTGGCCACAGAATCTCCAGCATGGCTGTGAACTGGATAACATCCTGGTCCTGATCTTTGGTGTTATAAAAAATCTAATCATGTTTTTCCAATTAAGTTCCCTCCACACACAAGAGTCCCAGTTTTATGATTTTTAAAATGTGTTTCTAACTAAAGGAACATAGCCAGTCTTTAAGAAAAGAAAATGACACCACATGTTAACATTGCAATTTATGCCATTTTTTTTGCACATTAAATGATCTAGTTTGAAAAGGGAAACTGGTTAATTAAAAATATAAAATCAAAAATATGCGTGGCTAGGGAAACACTTATCCTACTACCTGATGACTAGTTTTTGTCCTTTGGTTGAAAAAAAACATCAGCAACAGTGAGGAATGACCTGTCACCATCTACTACTCTTTCAGTTCCAGTTCTGCATCAGGTTGAGCGTTTTTATAGATTTTTCACATATTTTCCCTGAAACGCAGTGTAATTTATGCTTGACTCCATGATGGTGAGTTGGCGAAGTCCCGCTGCAGAAAAGCTTTCCCAAATCATGACACTTCCACCTCAATGCTGCAAAGTTTGCTTGAACCAGGAAAGCCAGTCTACTGTCCCACTGTCTGTACAATATTGTTCAAAAAGCATTCTTTAAGCAGTCTTGGACTTTGCCTGCTTAGCAAACCTTAATCTGATCTTCATGTTTATCTTAAAAAGAAAGGATTTCCATTTTGCACCTCCTTCATTGAAGTTAAACCTGTGCTGCATCTTTTTTTTTTAACATGGCCTTTCAGATGTAGCCGTACCAACAGCCTGCCGGGGGTCATGTGATGACATTTAAAGGTTTCTGCTGTTCTCTTTTCAGTGTGACAGCTGAGGACATATCTGGGTTTTGAATGTTTTTCACTTGCAGAATATTTTCTACACCACAAAAGGGGTGATGATAAAAAAAAAGAAATAAAAATTGAATAAAGGCACAGACAAAAAAAATAAGATTCTTGACTTTATGATAAAACAAAGGAAAAGTATTTTTAAAAAAATGAGTAAACAGTATTCAAATTTTCACCCACTATGAACCGAGAAACATAACTTAAATAAAGGATGAATAAATACTGTACATGTATACAATAATTTTCACTTAAGAATTAACCAGTGGCGTGCACAGACTTTTTGAAGGGCACAGGCAGAAAGGAAAAGGGCACATATAGTGCATCCTCACCACTGTCAAGAGCACTTTATCACAGGTGTATGAACAATTGTTTTGTGCATGCCACTGGACTTAACGTTAGAATTCTTTTTTTACATTCATCTGGCTTTTTGTCTTCAGTTATTTTCTGTGGCAGCTAGCGAAGGTGGCAGTCAACGTTGTTTCTGGTTACTCTGCAGAGAGGAAAATACAGTTTACATTAAAGCAAATTAAAAAGAAAAATCTAATCTAAATATGGACAAACAATAATTTCCTTTCACTGATTCTCTTACATGCACTGACTCCAGTGGCTCCATGGCCCCCGGGCATGTTTGTCCTGAGCTCTCACACAAAAGATGTACTTCTTGGCTTTGATATTGACATCGAACACGGTTTCTTCGGTGAGATTATTCTGCTAGACAATTCAACACAGTTAATCGTACGTAAATGGATTTGGACAAAGTAGAAGCTTGAAATTCACATTCTGATTTCACCTGAGTGAAGTTGCCCCCCCCACCTTCTTCAAATTAGACAAAATTAGTGTCAAACGTTTGTGCAGCAAAAATTTTCGTTTGTGCCGCAATCATTTTAAAGATATGAAGAATTATTTCTAGAGGTCATCAAAGGTCAACCAGCCCCCCCACCTTCTTCAAATGAGGCAAAGTGGGTATCAATTAACTCTGTTTGTGCTGGGTTGTGCAGCAAAAACAGATGTTAACGGACTTTGATGACCTCTACAAAATATTAATATCATTGAAATAATAGCATCACAAATGAAAATTTTTGCTACACAAAAATATAACATTTTAGAATTAATTTTAAATATAAAATATTTAAAATTAATATATTAAATGATTTAAAATGCATATTTTAAAATATATACATTTTTTTTTGTACCGTTTCATTTTTAATTTATATTCCTGAACAGCAAAGGTCAGTGAACATTTTTTTCATTCTGAAACTTCATGGCAAATTGCAGTTGCTAAATCAATGATTATATAATTCTAAACTGTAAAAAAATGATAGCGGCACAAACGAAAATTTTTGCTGCACAAATGTTTGACACTAATTTTGTCTGATTTGAAGAAGGTGGGGCTGGTTGACCTTTTGACCTTTTACATTTATAATATTTCAAAGTTAAAAGCAGCAGCACAAACGAAAATGTTGCTGTACAAACGGAGCTGAGTAATTGACACCTACTCTCAGTTCCTGATTTGAAGTTAGCTGTGGGAATTTGATATCCCCCTTCTTTTTTGGCAACAGTATTTCTTTTATATATTTAAAAATGATAATTAATATAATTAAAACTAAAATTTTGTTGCACAAAACCAGCACAAATGTTTGACACTAATTTTGTCTTCATTCAGGTGAATAAGCAGGGGGGGCAACTTCACTCAGGTTCTAATTTCTAGTACCAGTATGAAGTTGTCGCTGTTGCAGGATTGTCCATTTTGGAGGACCTTGACTTGGAAGTGGAGGCCAAAGTAGGTCTGGGGCTTTTCCCAGGTGTCCGGATAGTCCCACCTGAACACCTGACCGCTGGTAATGTGCAGGTTGGGAAGCTTTTCTGGCCTCACTAAACAGTAGTCAAAGTAAAAAAAAAATCAGTAAGTTAAAAAAAAAAAGTAGGTCAATCTGAACACAAACATTAATGCAAGCAATATATCAATGCAATTAACAAATATAAGAAACTAGGGATGACGATATAATCGCTCCCCATCGTATCGGGTTGCCTTAAAACTGAATATCGTGGATTACTGGCCCACCGATATTTAACCCGATATTAGATCAGCTTCTGAGTTTCTAAAGTCTAAAAAAAAAAATACTTCTTCTTCTTCCTCAAAAACTGCTTTTTACAGACTTAAAAACTTCTAAAGACGAGGGAAAAAATATTGATACATTAAAATATCCACAATATCTTCCTTGTGCTGATATATTTGCCATTTAAAACACCATATCAATCTCTTTTTACTAAATGAAATATTGCTATAATGTCATTCGTTATGCTACGAAATCCCCCTAAAATTCACAAAATGTTGCCATATTTTTATATGTCGCATATTGGCGCTGATATTGATCTATTTTACTAACTAAATTCAGCACAAGAATTCGCAAAATATCAATGCAGAGTTTGTAACAAGAAATCCATGAAATTTCACTTCTAGATTTTGAAAGTAAAATAGATGCGATACCATACTTAAAAAATCAATTTGATATCAGCATATAGAAAACATATTTGAGTATATTGCATTTTTCAAAGTGTCAGAAATGGATAACAAACTGCTATTTTCAAATGACTACTTATTTTGTCCAGCTTTAACATCGGTATCGATATGGGATTTATAAGCTACATGAGTTTTTAAAATATGTAGCATATCGGATATCGGAAGCCAAAATCCCAATATTGTGCATCCCTATAAGAAACGGTGACATTTCTACTGTAAGGTTTACCAATTTCTCTCAGGTAGAAAGACTTTGTATACGCCTCCAGACGAGAGTAGCTGTTCATATAGATGGTGAGGTGTATGGGGTGTTTTTCCTCTTTGTAAGGACATTCGACATCCTGGCACAAAGCTCCTGATCCGTCAGCATCCAGCACACAGGATATCTCCTCCTGGTAACTGCATTCAAGGCAAAACACCATCCAGAACAGGTAAAGGGCCTTCATATAGGCAAAACGTTTCTTCAAAGCGACACTCTGGAGCTTGATTTAAATGAGAGAGGAGACTGAAGGAGATGCTTCTGCTCTTACCGGCTTGCCTTTATCAGGAGCACAGTAGCGTGAGATCTTTGCTGCGTTTTCTTCCAGTTGCAGTGAAAGGAGCCGTTGTAGTTCAATGCGGAGCAGTGGATGTGTCCTGTAGGAATTGATGTTAAGAGCATTTTATTCCACAGATCTACAAAATAATGCACTATTGGGTAACCTATTCAGTGGCCAAGGATACTATGGTATGTGGCTGAATCAAACCCTCAACTCTCTGATTACCAGAGACTACTTTTCCTATATAGCCACACACTTCAGCATTAGACATGCTACTTCACAGGAACAAGACCTTTGGTTCATAGCTGTGGCTGCAGGTTCTTTCCCTGCATGGGTGGATTTTCTCTTGGTAGCAAGAGTCCAAAGCATAGATGGCAGGTTATCGAGAGATCTAACTTACCGTAACTGACTGTTTCAGAAAATAGATGTTTTTTTCTGTTACAAATGATGTAGAAGCCATGGTATTAGTGGCGCCTCCAGAAATGTTCTATAGGGGTGGCCAGATAGGGCCACTAAAAATGTTCGGGTGGCCACTGAAAATAAAAGCCATTATTTCAGGGTTTGAATCTACTATTGTGGTAAACCTGTCTGTAGAAATCATAAAGACTTAAGTAAACAACTACTTGTATCTTGGTTTAGTGCGTGATTTTTAATGTTACGTTGCTGGCTGTGCATAATGGGATGAAATGCTAAACTGATGCTACTAAAATTTACACCGACCAAATGGTTGCCAGGACATTAAAACCAGGTGGCTATGGTTTGTTTGGTGCTATCTGGTCTTAGTCCCGGCCAACGCTTGAGGTCGTAAGTTCGGCCTGGTATTGTTTGGGGTAGTAGCGCTGCAGTAGTGTATGCGACAATATCTGGCGACAATCAAATTGTCAGGGCGGCTTTATACGAAGGATGGATAGATGATCAACAGTAACGCCACCAAAGCGCACTTGGGTGACAAAAATAATGGCTGCCGCTGGAGAGTTGAGGTGAGTAGATTCTACATTAGGTCTGTTCTAGAAGATATCGACAGCAAATTAATTTTAAAAAGAGGAACAGAGAAACGCCGCATCGGGCGCCTATCTTCATTCAGCGGAAACTGCACGCCATTTTTGTTGACAACAACCATGCGCCGCTAACATACGCCACGACTCCGTTGCTCTTATTGGTTGTAGGTCTATCCAATTGAGTGCAGAGGCATTTTTTTTCCTGGTTCGTTTGAAACACGCCCCATAATCACAGCTCTATGGAGCAGTATCAGACTCATATTCTGACTAGAATTGAGTCGGACTACGTCAGGCTAGCCATGGCCACCCCCTGGTGGCGCCACTGCATGGTACCACAGGATTAATCACTCATGAATACAGACATCATGCAAATTCCACAAGAGAAAAGCAAAAGTATTAAAAACTACTACATTTATATTTGGAATAGCTCAGTGACCACTTTTAATGCTTAGTTTAAACATTCAAATTGATTGTCAATAAGCCTAAAAATTCCAAACTCATTAATCCTCACAAAAAGTTATCAAAACTAACCTGGTCTATGTGAGCCAAAATGCCAAACTGTTTTTGCTTCAGTGCCACTACTCATGCCCAGCACTGATCTGGGCTGTAGAATCTAGATTTAACTAAGACACAACCTGCATGACAACATGAAGTAGGCTGGAAGCATGGGCGTAGGTTTGCATAGGGACCATAGGGACATGTCCCTACCAAAGTTTTGAACCGACCTAATTGTCCCGACCAATAATTGGATGTGAGCAACATGTTTATAATTTCCAGCAGTAGTTGTTGCAGCAGTAGCTTCTTTCCCTCTCGCAGCTCCTCTGCCTGCTCTCTCCTGTCCCTGTCATGTAGCAGCGCATGGAACTGTGCTGCGCTGTTTAACTCTACTCTCATTGGTTGTTCTGCCTTAGGTTCCGCCTTCTCTCCCTCTGATTGGCTGTTTTCTAGTCCGCGTGTGCTTGGAGCACAACATTGAAAATGTATTCACACTAGAATGCCGCGGTTACTATAATTAATATTAGGCTACAAAACTAGTCCCAATAAAAAAAATGAATATCATGTACACTAAAAAACATTTTCTTTTTCTTTTATAAAACGAAATATTCTGAGTCAGCCAGGAGTTCTGAAGACTGCTGGAAAATGGGCAAATAAAGGCTGTAAGCCATCAACATTTCTGATTCTTATCCACAGCCAACTAAAAAAGAAAATGTGAGGGTTTCCTTTTTACCGATATTTAGTTGATATTACTGTTTTCATTTTTTTGTCTTATTTTTACAATTTTGGTATAATTACTGATTTAAGTGGGTTGCTCTGTGGGGAAAGGCACATTTTACATTTAGATTATGTTTTATAGTCTCTATTCTTCAGTTAATGATGAATCACTCACTAAATTAGTTGCGATTATTGAAATAATCAATTAATATGATTCATTTTTTCAGCCCCAGATGAAATACATGAAATGGGCTACACAGAGTAACTACAGCCCAGATGTTCAACTTTTATAGTGAAGTTAATATATTTTAATGATTGTATTATTTTACTTGATACAGAGAGAGAATAGTGGGTACAAATATTAGAGTGGGGTTTAACTCTGCACAATTCTATATCTTCAAAACAAAATACTGTATTTACCTTCTCTCTTGAGTGGTTCAAATGAGAAACCATTTTTTAAAAGTGGAAAACAGTCCTAATTCCACATTGATCAGAGCTGGTGATACTTCAAACATTGATAAGCAGCATCTAGTGAGTGTAGTAGCATATAACATTTTTATTAATGGAGCAAAGTAGTGCACTTTCTCTTTTAACTGTGAATTCCTATTATCGATGCAGGATGCTCGCATCGAGGCATAAAAAGGGGCACGCATATTGCATAGCACCAAAGATACCCGACCAATAGTGTCCCTACCACAAAGTTCAAATCAAACCCTCGCCCATGGCTGGAAGATCTAAAGAGCAAGAATTTGTGCAATCTAAAGAAATTCAAGGGATGATATTGAACATTTTGAGGTTTAGTTTTCAAAGGACTGCAAAGGACAAAGGAGAATCTCCTCAGGAGGAGCAGGTCCACCAAAATAACCAATAGAGCAATCATTCAACTAATCCAGAAGATCAAGAAAGAACCTAGAAACACACATCTGGAACTTTTAAAGCCTTGTCTGCCTCATCTTACTTTAAGATAAAAAAAAGACTAGTTGTGAGGCCAGAAACTCTAGTCAAATCCTTAATGCTATAGCAAGACTATGACTACTTGGAACCCTTCAACATGGGTGACTAAAACTAATTTGTGAGCAAACAATCCTACACAAGGGTTGAAACTGATCAGTTCTCATTCTTATTTTTTTCCTATTTACCAGATCAGAAGCATCCATCCCATTTTTAACCTCCTAATCTATAATTCCCTCCAAACAATCCCATCTTCTCTTTAGCCTCACCTTCTTGGGGAGATTTCTCCTCCAGTATGACGGTTCTGTTGTCTGGATCCAGCTGGACCAGGATCAGTGTGTGGTTCAGGTATTCTCCAGTGGAACTGAGGTGACACGAGTAGTTCCCGGCTTTCATCTCTTTAACCAAAACCGTGATATGGTTCCCCTGGACAGCAGGCGTCAGTTCCTCCCCTGAGAAATTCAGTTTTAGCAACAGTGATGTTCCTCTTAGGTCTGTGAACTTCCTATGTCTTTGTTAACTTAAACCACAGGATACAAAAATATCAGGTTGTCTTTATTTTTTTGTTTTTGTTTAAAAGGACACACTGAATTAGGCCTTTTACAAATAAATTTGCTCTACAAATAGTACTACTAATGAAAATCAAGCTATTTTATTACCATTCTTTTTCCAAAACACCTCATGAGGCTGATAAGTGGCTCCACAGGTTAGGGGAACTTCCACCATGCTTCCAACAGAATCAGGCACTCGCAACACCAGTGCTGGGAAGACCATAAAAAGAAACAAGAGACTGGTTAATATTTAACAGCTAAAAAATTAAATAAATGAAATGGGAAAAACAAAGCGATAAAAACCATTGTCCATTAGAGTCTCTATGTGATGCTGGTGGACATTAGAGCTGGTTAAACCCAGAGCAGCACACAGGACCAACAGGAGAAAGGAATGCATCTCTAAAGGATGAAGAAAAAATGAAATGAATATTTACAAATTTCAGATAAAAAACAGCCAAAAGAAAGCTTTAATAAAAAACAATAAAAAATACAATCTTTGTATTGTTTAATTTCATATCATATGCTGTTGTTTTTTTTAAGTTCAGCTTGATGATCAGCATGAAAACAAATAGGCTGCGTTTTTGCAAAAATTTAAATATAAAAGTAGAATTAAATCACAAAGCAAGAAAATGTATCTAAAAAATAAATAGGGAAAAAAATAGATTTGCTAGATGCTGTATATTGAAAACATTATTGTATAAAATTCAATTCCATTTGTTTTTATTTACAGATATCTAGACCAAGTCAGCAGCATGCACTTGGCTATATGTCCAGTCAGATACCATAAAAAATGCCTAATTAGACTGATCATAATCTACTTTACCTTGACCGTGTGACGATCGATCCAAAATGTTGAGCTTGAAAGCAGATCAGAGTCTGTCTTGCCTGTATGTAACAGCAGTATTTATACACCACAAAAGCCAAAACAAAAAAGCCCCCGTGTGCACACAGAGGACGGCTTTAATTTCTACGTCACATCATTCAGCCTGCATAGAAAGCCAATCCAGCTGTTTGCATTCAAATACCCTTTGACATTTGACGTGACTGATTTGCTTTATAAGCCCAATAAACTTGCTGTCGTGCGGAAGTCAACACATTTTTCACAGCAAAGGTTTTACAAAACAATTGCATGTTTGATTATTAGGCAGCCCCACTGACTGCCACAGGGGGAAGTGAGTGCACCGCAAGATACAAGTTAAAGTGGAAGTGAAGTCATTGAGTTGTTTGATTGATGAACACAATCAGGAGAATTCTTTGGAAGAAGACAATGGCAGAAAATCTAATGGTACAAAAGAGAAACCCTTGGATTTTATCAGGAAAGAAGAATTCATGAACGTAGATTAATCATTTATCAAGAGGGGTTTTTTTCTTGATCCTTTTCCAGCCTGCAATATGTCCCCTAACATTTAGTGAGCATTTCTGTAATGAGACCAATTCTTATAAATATACCTCCACTTAGATGCAGAAGTTTCTTTTAAATCATTTTAGCCTGTGAGCAGAAAGGTGAGAGATGACTGTGAAAGGAGAAAAGTTTGTCCTGTGGTTTCAGTTCTGACATTTCACTTTCTCTCAATTCTTTGCTCTGAAAGGAATTGCACAAACCCTTTCCCTCTGACTCAGATATATAGTTTCAAATATGGGACCAAATTTAGAAAACAAAAGATATTGTTAATATATGGCTAAATGAGTAAATCACTCCCTGAAGCAAAGCTTTTGCTTTTTTATGGCCAAGTCCAATGAGCTGTTTGTTTCCCCCCATTATCTGTTTCTAACCTTCATATAGAGTAATCTTTTGTGCGTATATAGATACAATGTACTCTGTGTTTTCCTGCACTTACTTGCCCTGTGCGGATAATCCACAAACACGCAGAAGGTTTCAGCTCGGGGCTTTAGGGGGGCTTTATTTTGACTTGTGATGGGGATCATTATTGTGTTGAAACACCCAGTTGTGCCCAGGTTTGTAAACATCCACCCCACATTATGGCGTTAAACGCTGCAAAAACGATCTAGAAATCTAGAAATAAGTAAAAATGTCTTAAATCAAGTATACTTACCCTTAATTTTAGTAAGTAAATTAGATAATTTGCCTATGGAATTAGTTTTTTTTAACTCTTAAAATAAGATAATTAGATAATATGCAATTGAAATAAGAAAATGCAACTGTTTTTTATCTTATTTTAAAGCTAAAGTTAAAGTTTTCTTGTTCCGTTGGCAAAGTGTCTCACCTACCTCCGAGATTCAAGAAAAAAAATTACTTGTTTTAAGAAAAAAACGACTTATTTAGATTTAGATTTTTTTGCGGTAAATGAAATGTGTGAGAAAGCTAGAGGAAAAAGCAGGAACCAAGACTCGTATATAAGATGCCAACACATTCTCACTCCCAACTCGTCACATATTGACGCTTGGTACCCCTCGCGTCACATATTGACGCCGAGGGTACCCCCTTGGCGTTAATACCAGCAAAGTGGAACTGTGTATCAGATCGCCTGCCTATTTCTGCAGTTTTTAGATGATTTCTATGTTCTGTTAGCTGGGGGTTGAGTAAATATAAAAGATTTAATCTGAATTAAAAACAATTGGAAAATAAAGTAAATGTATGTAGCCCATTTCATGCCCATAGCCCATGACAATCATGGGCCTAACAGAATGGAACAAAACATAAAATATGGAACATACACTAAAACCAGAATGGTAACATATTAGAACAATAAAAAAAAAAAATTATATACATAGATAAACAGAAAGAGTCAAGGCTAAAAGAGAATGTAACTGGATAAACTTAACCTGTTTAGGGTGTAATAGATTAGCAAGGCAGATATAAAAGAAGGGGCCAGGAAATTTAAGGCTTTATGATCAATTAAAACATCTCTAAAATGAATTGATTTCAGTTTGGCTGCTCAGTGGAGCAGTGGGTAGCACTGCTGCCTTGCAGCAAGATGGTTCGATTCCCGGGCCGGGGTCTTTCTGCATGGAGTTTGCATGTTCTCCATGTGTATACGTGGGTTCTCACGGGGCACTCCAGCTTCCTCCCACAGTCCAGAAACATGACTGTTTGGCTAATTGGCTTCTCTAAATCCTCTTTAGGTGTGAGTGTGTGCATGAATGGTTGTTTATCTCTGTGTTGCCCTGCGATGGACTGGCAAACCCGCCTCTTGCTGTAGACAGGCACCAGCCTGGTGGAAAAAATGGAAGAAGGTTCACATACCTGCATAAAAGCCTTACCTGTTTGATCTGTGAATGTTTTTTTAATGCTTGCACCAAAACTAGTAGCAGAAGTGGAGTTCAGAGATGCAATCCACTTCTTAAATCTATCTTTGCGCTCCTTTAATTTCTCCAGAAGTTTTGCATTTGCACTTTTTCTCTTGGTCGGCCGGATATTTAGCATGCCTTCCATTGAAATGCCTCTACAAGTGACGATTTCTTATTACAAAGCCAACATGCAGGCAATCCTTTTCCTTTGGTAATGAAAGCAAATGATTCGGTCCATTCTTCTTTGAGTCCTCTGTTCTTATCAGCTATCTTCCTTTTTTTCCTCTGGGATCCATGGCCTGATATACACCCGCCGCTTTGTTTAGAACAGCCACCTGCCTGGCACTGCACTGCGCTGAAACGTGTTTTGCATTCTATGACACAAATCTTCATTAACAGAAATGTTTACTTTTATTATATAAATATATTTATTATTCAAATTTTTACAGCATTGGAAACATAATGAATGTTTGCTAGGCAAGTTTGGGCCTTGGACTCCTGGGCTTTTAGTCAGGTACACCTTAGGTGTAACCGGCCATTGGTGGAGGCCGTAGGCTTGCTGCTGTGGCCCCATGGAATCTCTGCACTGTGGCGTCTGGGGTTGGGCCCCTCAAGGGCTGGGCTCTTTTGGGGTTTGGCCCCTCGGGGGTCAGGTTCCGAGTGCTTGAGTCTGCCCTTCTCTGGTGGATCCCTTTGTTTGCCCTCCTTTGGTCAGGAGTTTGGTTCCATTTGTTCATAGATACACACTAATACTAAATACTAAGCTGCAGCTATATA
>JAGKQL010000034.1:2861554-2905258 GCA_018398635.1 Cyprinodon brontotheroides | reverse complement strand
CTGTTATTTTCTGTTTTCTGTCCCTCTCATCTCATACAGGTGTGGAAACAGACTTCTAGGAGTTACTGTATATCTTCTGTGTCGTTTATTTTTGCTGTTTGATTTTCTCTCTTTTCAGGCACTCTTTCCTTTCTCCGTCTCTCTCTCTTCCCTTATCTTCCCCATGTTTTTTCTCACCTCCCTTTCTGTCTCTGTGAGGTTCCATGCGAATTGACACTCAATCATTTTCAGTAGTTTCATATAAGAGTACAAAGCAGAAAATATGGCAACAGTCGTAATGGTCTGCTTGTGAAAGCAAACCTGTTGAGCTATCATTGATTCCCGGTTAGTCAAAAACTATTACCTTTGATCAGTGTCATTTCTGTGCTATGATTATTTCTAAACCAAGACCGAAAAGTGTCAATATACAACTTTATTAAGTATTTGACCTAAGAAGGGCAGATGTGCAAATGGGTCTGTAGTTATATAAGTTTAGAGGAATTAAGTGTATTCTTTTCTAACAGCAGTGTTGCAATAACATGTTTGAGAGTAGAAGGAAAGATTCCAGATGTTAAAGAAGCACTGATGTCATTCAAAAGACAATCAAGCACATTTTTAAATGAATTGGTAAGTATGGGACCTACGGCACTGGTTGCAGAAGTTAGTTGAATTATTATTTTCTAACCCTATATGCTAATACCATTTACTTGAAGAAGTTGGAAAAAATGTTTGTTTTAGACAATGTGTAGGGATACTGGAAGATAAACCAGAAAAGGAATTTGCAATACTAATATTTCTAATTATATCGATCCTCGATATGAAATAGAAGGCAAAATCATTGCATTTCTCAAGAGTTAAAAACCAGTGAATTATAATTCATCGGATTTATAAATATGCCTACAGTTACAATTTCCAGAATTAACAGAATTGATTTGAGAGAACTAATCTTTCCATGCCTTTTTAGTTTTTGTTGGTATCAATATTGTAATCTTTCATAGGTTGCCATCTCCTTTCGGTTCAGCGGCAAGTTCTTTTATTTTTCAGACAGATACTTGGCGATAGAGTTACCTACTATCTAAAAGTGTAGGTTTTCTCCTTCCATCTAGCTGTTGAAGGTTTCGCAGGGAAGAGGTTGGTTGGTTAGTTGAGGTCACAACAGAAGCAGTGGTTCTCTAAGTTCTCACCTTCTAATGTGGTCCAATATTTGCATTTAAAATGGAGTCTGCATGGGGGAGCTTAGCCAGAGAGTTAGCAAGCTGGATATCCAAGTGATCAGAAGATGGAGGAGAACATCCGGAGAGAGAATGACCTTTTAGGATTCAGTCTGCTTTACACAGTGCATCCAAAGTCCAGGTCAGAGGTCCATGGAGCTCAACTTGAGGAAATCCCCCAAAATCAAATTAGATCATCTGTTGGCATGGAAGCATCATAGTCAGAGACTTAAATATACAAAACAAATTGTTGATGCAGGCTCATTATATATTATTTATAATAAGAAAAAACACAAATTACAGGCAACCCTGAGCCTTTCATACAACAATACAATTTCTTCTGTCAGAGGCTATGTTAGAACCCCTGCAATACTGACCACTACAGGATATCTTTCTTGCCCAAAGCGATCATCACCTGCACCAACTGTTCAAGAAATGTTGTATAATATGCAATACAGCAACGTTTCATTTCCCTCTTGGATAAGAAGGCATATATTTACTGAATAACCACAAATAGAAATATTGTTTTTGGGGGTTATTTTATTTTTCAGAATGAATCTTTTTTTAAAGTCTTTCCTACAGTTTTTATTGCAATTTTGTGGCGCTTTAGATTTTTATATGGCTTTATAAATAAAATATATTGTTATCCGACATGTAGTTTTACCCTGAAATACATAATTATTCAAGCCCTGTCAGCCTTCAACTTTGCCATCCAATCATGTTCCAGCAAAGCTGATGAACTGTACTTTACTGAGCCTCTGTAGAACTTGATGGTATTGAGGTAATTCAAACACTTGAGTTAGGAGCACTGGAACAAAGATGGTTTTTGTTTTAAAGGCTGCGCTGTGGCACAACAGAAGGCACTAAGGGGGTCCTGGTTTGGATCCCATCCTAGTACCATTCTGCCTAGTTTTCGTGTTCTCCTTTTGGGTTTTCCAGCTTCCTCTCAAAACATGACTAATAATTAAATGGTTTCTCTAAATTGCCCTGAGGTTATAAGTGTGTGTTTTTGTTACCCTGTGCTGGCAGCGTGTCCAGGGAATATCCTGCCTTTTGCCAAATGACCTGTGGAGACGGGTGCTAACCCCCCTGGGTAGGATAAACAGGTATGGACAATGCATGATATTTTCCTTTACATGCAAGATCCACTCAAAACATAAATGTGAAATTGCCAACATAGACTTATGTTTAAATCCAAAGCCGAAAAAGTTAGGCACCGGAAGTAGCGTAGGATCACATTTCTGGTGCAGATCGGGCAGAGATGAGTGATAAAACACAAAGGATTTTAAGGCATTTATTATCTGAGGAAGTACATTATTAACCTTTAGCACATTATATTTTAGTATGTTTATTATTTTTGAGAAAGGAAAACATCATTTAGCTCTTTTTAAGAAAATAAAGTCGAGGACAGGGCTGCTCAGTGGGTAGCACTGCTGCCTTGCAGCAAGAAGGTCGCGTGTTTGATTCCTGGCCTGGGGCCTTTCTGCATGGAGTTTGCATGTTCTTCCTGAGCATGCGTGGGTTCTCTCCAGGTACTCCGGCTTCCTCCCACATTCCAAAAAAATGACCGTTAGGTTAATTGGCTTCTCTAAATTCTCCTTAGGTGCGAGTGTGTGCGTGAATAGTTGTTTGTCCTGTTTGTCTCTGTGTTGCCCTGCGATGGACTGGCAACCTGTTTGTAAATTAAGCGTATTAACCATTAATTTGACTAGTTAAATGAGATGATTTTCCAATGGAATGAGTATTTTTACTCTTAAAATAAGATATTTAGATAAAATGCACTTGAAATAATACGATGCAATTGTGTTTTCTTATTTCAAATGTAAATTGTTTTGTTTCATTGGCAAAATGTCTCCTTCACCTCCTAAAAATCAAGAAAAAATGCACTTATTTAAGAAAAAATTACTTATCTAGATTTTTACTAGATTTTGATTTTTTCCTTTGTGATAGCAGCGGTATACTAGTACCGAGAAGACCATCTGAAATTTGTCTGAAAGTTAAAGTTTGGCTCTACCTCCACCATAACACATTCTCACGTAACATTGGAGAAATTTTAAGCAGTTCTTATTCCTCAATCTAGACGTAAAACACAACCACAACTGTTGTTATACCTCTAACAGTTTATTGGTTTTTTTGGCCACTTAAAAGACTTTGTCAATGAAGCCGCCATCTTGTCTGTTCAATAATTTTGGAGAAACCGCCTCTGTTTTGGACGTATATCACCACATTTTTTACGATATTGACTCTCTTAGCTGTGCCATCGCGTATATTTAGTGCTGCTTATCTGATACCTTTACTCCTTGGTCCATTAGTTAATAGATGTTACCTTTTACAAGGATAGTTTGACTATATTTCTGGTTAAAAATATTCATTATGAATGATGTCTTGTGCGAATCCAAGATGTCTTCTGAAACAGAGTACTCATATAAGGATTTGCATATTTATACAACCAGGTTACGGAGTTTTTCATATTAATTTTCTCCCTAAATTACACACCATATGCGTCTCATTGTATGTAATAAAAAACATTAAAACGATCTAAGTCTCATTCTTTGCATCACATTATTTTAACAAAGTTAATTACTGAAAAATAAATGTAATACATTTGTGGTGTAGTTATTTTATATCCATGTCGATGTTTTCTTTGATACAAACCCTCTTCGTGTTCTGATGTGAATTTGCACCAAAATAAAAAAAACAACAACTGAAGAAATGAAAACGCTGGACAATTTATACTTAAAAAGATTCTATTTTTATTCAAAATATGCAACTTTGTGTCTGAGATCGATCCTTTTTCCTTATGGATAAGTTCGGTATGCGGCCCTTTGGTGTGAGCCTCCTCACACAAACACTTACAGCCAATGATGAAACAACTTACTGTTCTCTAAACGATTGAATAATTTGATTGTTTAGTGATTCAGAGTGAGGTGAGGAATCCAGCAGCAGCTATAGTTACAGACTACCAGCTCTTCTCAATATAAAAATCTGTTAGCTTTCTGACTCCCTGACTGAAATGGTTAAATGTTACCTGTTTTGTGGTTGTTGCAATGCATTAAAAACCTTTGATTTTTTTAATTTTCTCCTTATATCTGAGCTTTCTGAATTGAAGACGTACATTCAGAAAAAAGGTTCCAACACTGTAGCCTGAAAACCAGAGTTCATCTAAAGAGCTTTTGCTAACAGAACCTGAACATACGGACATTTGGACCTCTAAGCTGCTCAGCAAACCCTTTAACCATCTCAGATGTTTTTTGTAGTTTGGTTTCCATAGGACCATTTAAAAAAACTTCAAAAAAAACAAAAAGGTTAAAATTTCAATGTGTAAAACCAAAAACAGGAGTCTTTTCTCTAATAAAGAGTCTTTATGCTTCTCTACCTTTATAGCCCTTCTCAGCGAAAACAACTGAAGAGCAGAGAAGAGAAGAACAATCGCCTTTGATTCAGCTTTGTCACTTTTCATCCTCCTTGTTTTTTACCAACTAGGGCCTGGCTTTGATCAGTTCTCCACAGGTGTGGGCTCTAAAGGCAGAGCAGACGGAGTGTCTGCCACTGCCACTGGCCCAGAGGGATCTACTGTGTGTCCGGGTGGTGTTACAGGCTCTGGGGGAGGGCGCTGGCTTAATATCACCTGAACTACATAGTCTCTGGAAATGTTGAGCTGGTCCAAACGGAGCCTGTCTGTCAGCGGCCGACCTGAGAAAAACCAGCGCTGGGTCGCGGCAGGTACGCCCTCCAGGTTTTGCAAACGACGCTTCATCATGCCCACGGTGTCCGTGGAGCGGACCGCCAGGCGCAGATCGCGTCCCGTGGAAAGCCGGAGTCTAAGCTGGCATTCGCCCCCTGAAATGGGGTCGCTAGCGCTGCCAGTGGATGGGTCTGCCGTCAAGGAATCTGGATCCGATCCGTCGGGCTCGTCTGAGCGCTCTTCGATCATGTTGACGGGGGGAGAGAGGCAGTACACCGGCAACTGGTAACGGTTCCCCAGCTCATCGTAACATTCAGTCAAAGCTCCTGGAGGAAAAAAACACAAAAACATCTTTAACATTCTTTTTTCTCTTTACAAAAACATAAAAAGCCTTTGAAGAACACTAAGACATGCCTACTTGTAGAATCTTATCACACCACATTGCGAACACAAACTCAAATATTTTTGATTTCAAGTAGGGATGAACCGATCCGATATTAACATATTAGCCAAAAAATAATATCAGATTTCATCAGCCGGCATCTAAAATCATCTTAAAATATTTTAAGGCTGATAGAAACACCGCTTCTGTTGAAAGTTTCTGTAACTCATTGGTTAATATTACATGAGTCAGTTGTTTCCAAACCATTTGTTGTTGACTTTTGTTCCTCGTTTAATTAATATTATCTGACCAAGCCTTTTCCATTGGAAAAAAATGTAATCTAATAAGTCATTTTTTTCTTAAAATAAGTGCATTTGTTCTTGGATTGAGGAGGTAAAAGAGACGTTTTGCCGATGGAACAAGACAATTTATGCTTAAAATAAGAAAACACAATTGCATTGTCTTATTTCAAGTGCATATTATCCAATTATTTTGTTATCTAATTACTTATTTTAAGAGCAAAAATACTTATTCCATTGGCAAAATTCATTCCATTTCATACTAAATACATAAATTACAAAAATAAACTTAGTTTAAGAAATTTTAACTTATTTTTCTAGATATTTTTTCAAGTGTCTAACATTCCGCAGTATAAAATAAGCAATAAAATGCCGCCTGCTAATATCGTGGTATTGGCCAATTCTCAGCAGCAGCATTATTGGTAACATATCGAGACAACCCTAATTTTAATTTTAAAAAGTGAAACGAGCATAGAAATATGCCATACAACTGAGTGTTATCATCTTTGAAATCATAGTTGCAGGTTTCTCTAACATCTTTACCATTTCTTTTTAGTAAAACAGCACAAGCTCCATCTGATTGCATGAAAAGCATCAAGGTCTGTAGGTCTACGACTTGACTAGGCCATTTGAACACATGAATATGTTTCAACATAGATCGTTTTTAATCCAACAGGTCCCGCATTTGGCTCCATCCCATTATCCATCGCACTCTAACCAGCTTCCCTGTTCCTGTTAAAGAACATCCCTAAACTATGATGCTCCTATAACTATATTTAATGTTGGCGCGATATTGGTAGGGGGATGTGCAGTGTTGCTTTTTCAAAATAAGTTAAAATCTTGGCCAAAATAATAATAAAAAAAAAACCCTGACACTATTATCTAACCAAAGCACCTGATTCCACATGTTTGCTGAGCCGCCTACATGGCTTGTGGCAGAATCCAGTTGGTTATATTGGATATTTAAGGCTCTCAGAGTAAAGTAAAGTAAAAGTTTTATGTGAACTGAAGGCGGTATCTCCTCATCAAGGAACAATGCTTTCACCTTGTACAGTACCTCACATCACAGTACAACAAAATGCAAAACATAAAACCCCATTTACACTACCCCTTTGAAAACCAATCCATGCCGTAGACCGGTCCGAAGCTCGGATCAGTCAACCAGGCTGGAGTTTTCGGGTTCTTGACGGTAATCGCCTAACACACGCCTCTAGGTTCCTCGACGCTTCTAGGTTCTCCCAGTGACGACATCTGGGCGTATGCATACCGCCAAGTATTGAAGGAGGAATCAGCAGTTGGTGGCGGTAATGCACCAAAAGCTGTTTGCCACATTCACGCATAAAAACACAAGAAGAAGAAGATCTAAGAAGTCCAGGGAATCAAGCAAATCAAAAAATGGCGGCTCTGGTCACATTCCAGAAAGTTATGCTTCTGATTTCTCATATTGCTGTACTTTCGGTGTTAGTTATTTAAAATGCCATTATTTAAAATGGGTGTTGTGGTGGAGAAGATTTCCCGCATTGTTGTTTATAGTTTGTTGTTCTTCTTCTGTTTTGTGTTGCTTGCCAAGCAACTTCAAAAAGTGGCGCATTACCAGAAACTACTGGAATGGAGTGTGAATGGGATGATGCAGCCAGGACGGAGATGACGCCGTTTCCTGCCTTGCGCGCGCTTCTTTTTAGAGCTATCAGAGAACCGAACCGGGAAAAACTGGTCTTGGAGTTAGCGTCGAATTCGGTTGTGTCTATCTCGGAAACCAGTTTCATTTTGCTTTCCATTTGGCATACCCATAAGTTATCTCGGGTTATTGAGCTCTTCCTCGGACCGGTTCTCGGCTAATCGTTTTAAGGGTAGTGTAAATGGGGTAATAATTGTATAATGGAAATTGTTATCATTCACTGGTGATTAAGATGGGTAATAAAGAGGGAGCTTTATGTTTAGAACTGTTAAACTCAATGGAAATGCTTTTAATATTCATGATTTCTTGTGCTAATTAGCACATGTGGCTGTTTTTAGTGTAGAAATTGTGATTTAGGCCTTCTTTCCCTAAGAATAAACTACCCTTTCACTCATTTATTCTTTAATTAATAATGGCAAATACTTGCATTGTTGCAATCAGCAAGTAGAAGTAGCATCTAAATCCTGTTTTCATTTAAAACCAAGCTTACAGTTCCCATTGTTATATGAGGGAATGAGGAAATGAAAACTAGGCTCACCAGAACATCAAACCGAAAGGAAGGAGCAGGGAGCGAAAGCAGGAAAACATCACATGCTGGATGTGCTGTGTGTCAATGTATTATGTCACTAGGGACAATAAGACACAGTTTAGAGGCCCGATCATTCATATGGGAGACCCCCCAACCATCCTGAGGGGGATTTCAGGCAGACGGGTCTAACACCTAATGAGTTAATGTGACTAGTTCTGGCACCCTACTAAACATTCCTTCTATTCTAGCGCTGGACGCTTTTTGTTTTCTTTAGAAGAAAGAGGTAAATTAAATACAAATATAAACAGTCACATTCCAGATTTGATTAGATTTTCGAGTTGGATATTGTAAAAAAGAAAAAACAAATAACTTTATTAGTAAAAACTAAAAAAAAGTAGCCCACCTCTGGTAACTACGTTGAAAAAGGTCACTGCACCACTCGTGTTCTATGACGTATACAGCACCAAATGCACGAGAAAGAAGGTGAGTTCTGTGGTAACTGAAACTGAGCTTAGAAGGCCACAGGATGTTGCTCTGTTTTCTATTTGCAGTCAGGGAGGGGACAACATAGTAAGATCAGGGCCCCGGGAAATATCTGGCCAAGTTAGTGTAGGAGTGAAGGCCGCAAAGAGAGAGTTCAATGAGTAGTGATGTGGGGAAAAACTGGAGCCCATCTCTAATCAGCACTCACCAGGAAACTGGTAGGAAAATAAACCCAGTTTTTAGCCCCCAAAATACCCCTAGATAACGAGAAAACATTTCTTTCAAATCCAGGACATTTCTGGCTAGGCTGAAAGGCTCGATCGGCCCAATTTACAAACAGTGCAACCGTTTTTCTACTGCAGGAAACGGTCTACTGCAGCTACATTGACAGAGATTGAAGTTTTTTTACTCCCCAAGAATAAAAAAAATACAATAATGAACCAAAACATGTTTTATATGGAAAAAAAATCATCCATTCTTACAATTTAACTGCGTAGCCACTGGAATGATTGTGAAAGTGGAACATTTTTAGCAGCTTTAATCTGCACCTTTTGAAACATTGGTGTCTGTAAGTGGCCTGTGTTTAGTCAGGATCACCTGGTTAGAGCGCAGGTTGATTGGGTGAACTAAAAAAAAAAAATCAAGGTTGAACAAAAATAATTTGAACATATCCTGATATATCCAGAAATATGTTACAAAGTCCTATTAGTGTTATCGAATAAAACTCTATGGATGATGTGAAGTTAGTGTCCAACCCAAGTCTTAAAGGGAAAACAGTTTTTACATTTGGGCCCTTGATTTTTACATATTACACCATGTTCTACTCACCCATATGAGTTTTGTCATTTTGAGCTGTTCTGAAGATATTTTTGTAATCGAAGTAAAGTCTTCCTTTGTCATCCACGGTTATATTTTTATGCCATATCTTTTAAAAACAAAGCCAGTGTGTATGATGTCATCCAGGTAGCGGACTGGGTTGTGACAGGCAGCCTGGGCCCAGAGGATGATCTCGCTCTACCCCTTCTATTCATTGACTAGCTAATCTAGATTGTTCAATTCCCATTTAGAGGCGAGATCATCTGTGATAGTAGCACTAGAGACACAGTGGCGGTCCTAGATCAAATGTACCAGGGGGGCAGGAGGGGGCCAGCATTGTTTTCAAGGGGGCACAGAAAAGTGTGAAATAAAAAAACAGGGTAAGGGATTCATAAGTGAAGTAAGACAGCTGCATGAGTCAAATTTATTCAATTAGGTTTAATTACAATTATATTTTTATTAGGTCATATTATTCATAATTTAGAAATTTTACATATTTTTCAAATTAATTTGGTTAAAATAGATTTTTTTAAACTTGATCAATTCAGCTATAAAAATGAGTATTTTTTAAATTTATTTTAAAAGAAAACATTTAAAATCAGAAATCTGGGCTCCTATCTCAATACCACGGAAGCCTTATTATCACCTTATTGTTTCTGAATTATTAGTAAAACAGAATTTGTAAAGAAAAAAAAAAAGTAACAAAGTATTATGTCTTCAGTGCAGGGGCCATAACAGGGGCCAGGACATGAGCTACAGGGGCACTGGCCCCCGTTGGCCCCAGTCTAGAACCGCCTATGACTGGACATCTTCCAGGCATGTGAGTAAAACTAGCAGCAGTTCAGCGGACAGGATGGATGAATGATAGCCGGCGCGCGCAGATGACGTCATACATGCGCCACTTTGTTTTTAAAACATATAAATATAAAAATAACGGCGGATGTCTGGGGGACAGTGATTCGCCTACATGTTATGAATGCTGGCGTGCCATAAAGAATAAATTATGAACAGTTTAATTTGTGCCTTCAAGTCGCGTTGCCCATAGGAAGGCGTTACTTGGATATAACCCTAGCGGAATATTTTCAGAACGGCTCTAAATGACACCAAACTAATATGTGGGTGAAATTAGAACATGATGTAATAACGTAAAATCAAAGGGGCCAATGTAAAAAAAAAAAAAAGTAAAATTCCTCTCATTTCACTGAATGTGGATTTAAACTCCTTCTAATGCTCTTAGTTTTCCTGACTCTTAGTCTTAGATTTCCCTTTAGATTTTCTAATCTTAGTCTCAAAAGATAATGCAGGTAATCTGAGCTTTACAGATGTATCCTAAAGTGAGCTTACATTTTTAATCATGCTTAGAAGTTATCAGTACTTCTTGAATATGAGCGTTCGAAGCCTAAACTGTATGGAAGTTGTTTACAATTTGTTTACCCAAAATAATAAAATACCAGATTTCCATATTGGGGAAGGAAATGAAAAGATGTGGCAAAAGAAACGGTTCATATTTCTGCCATAAAATGAGTTCCTCAGTAAGGTCAACATCAGTAGCTCTGAGTTTAGCGTCTCATCTGTCACGCACGAGTAGAAACTTTCATCTCATCTCGTGTGAATCAGCGTGACATTAGAAATGCTCATCATGGTCAACATTAAACATATTGTGCATCAATAAGATAATAGTACAGAGTAAATATTAGAGAATGTAAACATGGAGCAAGTTCCCACATCAGTGCTCTGGGGAGAAGTTGTCTGACAGAAACTGAATGTTCTGTGTTGCTTAATGCGACATCTGCTGATTTTGTCCAACCTCTTTGGAGAAACACTGGAAACTCTTCCAGATACTGAAGTAAAAACAAAGCAAACTCCAACTATTTTTTAAATAAAAATAAGCAGACAAGTTGAGCAATTTATTCTTTGACATCATACTCTCTAATAAAATCTGGCAAAAACACAAACAACCGCCACTAGAAGCCACTTGGTGAGTATAGTAGTAATTGAGTCAGAGATAAAGTAGTTTGACAGTTGAAAGGCAGCTTAGTTGGGTCGGCTTTAGATGACATTTAATTCATAATCTGCTAATTTACCAAGATATTATCTACCTAAAACAACAGACTGGCTAAGTGGAGCACAGATCAGGGAAGCAGCAAAAGAGACCCTGGGGAAGCTTAAAGAGGATGTTAGCGAGCACTACTCTATGGTTAACATGAAATACTAGCAGCCTGGTGTAGAGGAACATCCAAAATAACCATAACCAGCACTAACTGCATGCTCTATTTTTTTTTTTTTTAAGTTTTTTAAAACTGCGAGGAGGCTGCAGGGTTCATGGATCAGCTAGTGATGATACTAAGAAGAATACATAAACTCCATTTCAATGCCATTTTCAATCTTGTTTCACTGAGAATCTAAGGGGACACTGAAAGGGAAAAAAATCTGTCTCTTACTTACAGAAAGGCTGAAACGAGGAGCAACCAGATTTAAAAACTGTTATTTAGTACACCTATTAGAGGTCTTTTGGCACCATTTACACTACCCTTTTGAAACGTGCCAAGATCGGTCTGGAAACACGGTAACCGAGAGAGATAACTGTTGAGTGAAACTGGTATGCAGAACTGAACCGAACCACGCTAACATGGTACTAGTTCATCAGTAGGCCTCGGAGTGGTTCAGTTGCGGCTCGGTTCTCATATAACAAAGAGCGCAGTAGCAGAACGCATCATCTCCTTA
Source organism: Cyprinodon brontotheroides (assembly GCA_018398635.1). Classification (NCBI taxonomy): domain Eukaryota; kingdom Metazoa; phylum Chordata; class Actinopteri; order Cyprinodontiformes; family Cyprinodontidae; genus Cyprinodon; species Cyprinodon brontotheroides. Next base: position 2,893,472 of record JAGKQL010000034.1, on the reverse strand, counting down.
CAGTTGGCCTCCGTAATCATGAAATTTCAGACATTCATAACAATACTAGCTTCCCTATTTTTAAGATTTCCAATGATATCTCTACTTAGCAGTAGTGTGTGTCATAATATTTAGTATCGGCCGCATCGCATCCAACAGCCGACGATCGATATCGTCCGCTATATTCATGTTTTTTCTGGTCTATTTTTATCCGTTTGCTCCTGGACGTAATTCTCCCTCCCGTGCTGCGGTGGCGCTAAACCTAATTTGCCCTCCTACCTCGCTTCCTGGTTATACCCTTACAGCAGTGTGTTGCAGTGAGCTTGACACAGACATTTTTAAATTATGCTCAATATTGAAGCGTGGTCTGTGCTACACGCTGTGGGTCTAGATACGACCGAGGTGGTGTGGAAGTGAGGGCGAGTTTAGTCTGACGACGGAGCAACATGAGGGCCAAAAGAGCGAAGATCCAGGTGGAAAAAAGGTCCTAGCGTTCTTGCGCACCTCGCTATTCTAGCGGGTCAAACTTCACGAGTTGTTTTCCGCTGCATTGCACTGATTTTGTGTAATATTTTTTTATGCAAGGCCTTTCAGAATCTATAACGCAGTATTATTTTTCAGTGAATGAGGTTTTAATAGGAATAGGTGGAGGGCAACTTTCTACTTTTGTTATTTTCTGTAGTTTCTCAAAAAAATGCATAAATACTACAGCTTTCATTGATTGATTTCAAATTTGAAACATTGTCTAGCCTGTAAGGTAAAAAAAAAAAAAAATGAACCAATTAATCGAATTTAATCGTATTGTGGTGTATTCTTGAGTATTGAAAATAATCGAATCGTTGGGTCAGGAAATCGATACTGAATCGAATCGTCATGATGGATGTGATTTACACCCCTACTTAGCAGTGTGATGAGCCTCCTGTTGTTTCCTGCGTCTGTAAAGGGCTGGTTATCCTCCTGCAGCAGTGTGTGTACTTATTGAGTATTAATGCAGATATTTCACGGAGTATACCCAATATTGAAGCGTGGTCTGCGCTATGTTATTCCACGCTACAACGCAAGAGGGACAATCAGGAACTAGCTGTGGGTCTAGATGCGGCTGAGGCAGTGAGGAAGTTGGGGTAAGTTCGTGCAACAATGGAGGGTAATGAGGGTGAAAAAGAGCGGGGATCCAGGTGGAAAAAGGGTCCCAGCGTTCTCACGCACCTTGCACATCTAGCTGGTCCAACTACTACTTTTCCCGCAATGACGGTCATACAAACAAAACAAGCCGGTCAGGAAATGCTCATAGTGGAGAGCGAATGTAGATTTGACCAATCAGATGCCTCCTGTCTGAGGCCACCTACAATTTTTGGAGAGGTTCAGCAGAGTGTCTGCGGCAGGGGCAGTGGCACATTTGCGTTCACTGCGACACACATGCAGACGACCTGGTTTTGAAGTAGAAATTCGCCTTTAGTCCTGATTATCGATTGTTTTTCGTATCCACTTCCCAAAAGCCGACTCACTTAAATTCACCAAAAGCTGCCTTCTTCACCTGACTCTGCAAACTTCCTGAATGTTACGGGCAGCGCCATGTTGGTTTGCTTGTAGTACCGTACATCATCACTAAAAGTCTGGTGGCTTTTCCATTTTTTCCTTCCTTTAATGTTGCCTTCGGGTTCTCTACAATTTTACTGCAAAAAGGAAAAAAAAAAAATGCATTGTCTGTACCGCAGCACTGCATGCATTCATATACAAACAGAAAGCAATCTAAGCTGTAATCTTATCACTAGTATAATATTTAGAGGCACAGCCAGATAAATACCTTCCTCATTTTTAACAGTCATGCCATCCCACGTCTTTGTAAACAATAATTGTACCAATTTAGCCACAAGAAGAACTGAACTCAAATGATAGAGAAGAGAGTGCATTTTACGTGTTTTTTTTTTTTTTTAGAGAGGATGTAATTTGTTCCTTGTGGTTGGAAAAGTTGAGCACTGTAGGGTGATAAGCAGAAAAATAAAAAGCTCAGGTAGTGTTTAAAAGTTTAAAAAATGTTTTGTTTTTATTGAACTTAAAAGAAACTTGTTTGAGAGTAGTATCACCTCTTGTCATCAGGATTAAATAAATTTAAAGAAACCAGCTGAAAAACAAATAGCTAAGAAAGGTCAGAAGGAGAATTAATCAATCTGCTTAAACAATACTACTTATATTTCCACGGATAGTTTCAAGGTGTTACCTTATTGTATCTCTACTATATCCATTGGTTGTGCTGTTCTCTTTTTTCATCCCTTTGCAGGTGATGAAGCAAAGACTGAAGATGTTTTATCTTTATCTCCCTCTTTCTTTCATCCTTTCTCCTTTTTTCTGTTTTTCCTTTTTACTGTTTTACTTATATTGCAGTCTCTATAAAATCTGTAATGCTCCCCTGCATTACATTTAAATAATAATAAAAACTATTTTAGACATGCATAAATCAAGTGGGAACACTATGGCGCTAGCCATACTACTCCACTTTGAAAGTAAGTAAATCTGTTGGGCCTTTTTGGCATCAAGACAATTATTCTTATTGGCAAATAAGCCAGACAGGACACTGTTAAAAAAAAAAAAAAAAGAAGAAGAAGAAAGGTCAGAAGCAAAACCTAATGAAGAGGATTAGGGGCCACTGAAAAACAAAGTTAACTGATTTTAAAATTTTTATTTCAGTTCAGAATTCTGGACAGCTAACAAACATGTTAGCATCAAGCCATAGCCATAAGCTCTGTTTTAGAGACTGAAAATACTCTTGTTTTAATGACCTTCTGCTCCTCCATTAATGAGGGTACCCCTCGGGCACGTAAAAGTTGCCCTAATTCCGTCATTTTCTACCACCACCAATGTGTCACAGGCCATCTGAAACACTCACATCTTTGTCAGTGAAGCTGAGTGCTCCCACATCTCTTCCTTCATGGTGCCCATCTACATTAAAATCCAAAATTCTGAGATTAAAGTCAGAATCGTGAGAGAAAAGTCAGAATTCTGAGAATAAAGTCAGAATTCTGAGAATAAAGTCAGAATTCTGAGAAAAAAGTCAGAATTCTGAGATTAAAGTCAGAATTCTGAGAAAAAAGTCAGAATTCTGAGATTAAAGTCAGAATTCTGACTTTTCCAATACTAAATTGAAATAAAATTTTGAAATCAATAAACTTTTTTTTTTCCAGTGGCCCTAATCCTCTTCCGTAAAAACCTGGTTGATAAGCTGCAAAAAAATTAAATAATGGTAGCATTCCTTCACAGTAAACTACTGCTGGATATGATTTATAAAACTGTTCCTCAAAATAAGAAACCACACAGCTAAGTTTTTAGCTCACTCCATGTGTGATTTCTGATTAAATGCAGAGCTAATGAAACGCAGACTTGATCAGGACAGAAGTGTTTCCTGATCAGCGCCGGTCCTTGGATTGAGTGAAACGGTGATGTCAGGTCTGGGGAATTCACAGCTGCAGCCCAGCAGGATCTGAGCTGACCTCCCTAACTAGCAAGAGGAACAGAGTAAAAGTAAATAGGTATTTTATATGCACTCTGATTCCATTTAAATGAATTATATCAAAACAGAACAAAAATCTCCTGAGCTTAGAAGTAAAAGTAAGAGCTCAGCCTTAAAGATGGGCTGGCATAAAAGAATTAATTTATAAAGTACTAACCTGTAAAGTTAACTCATTTAATTACCTAAACGTTAACTAACATAATAATGTTATGACAAAAATACTGAAGTAAGTTTTAATGCGTCAGCTAAAACAACAAATGGGTTATTTACGATTTTTACGAACACAATAAGGAATTTGTTTGGTTTCTGACACGTAGTTCGTCTCTCTGTCTCACTCAGTCCCATTCACACTCGCACTAATAATGAAACGGGATGTGTGAAACTAAGCATGGATACCATGGAAAACATGACCACATCTCATGTCTATAATAGAACCAGCATCTTACCAGGGAAAAGAAAACAAAACAAAAAAACAGGACCACCTCTGTCATCAGCTGGGGCAACATGACTCATAAGATGGTGTGCAAATAATGAGGAAGGACGCACGCACAAAGCTCCTCCTCCTGCAGTGAATAAAGGGACTTACTGAGGAAATCAGAGCCAAATTCAGTGTTAGAGATTTGCTAAATTTCCAGATGGAAGTTGAAACCATTGGGTATAAAAAACAAATCTTGAACTGAAACTTGAATCTCGCTTTCCTCCTTCCTCAGCAACCTTGAATCATCCTATATCCTCCACATCTGACTGACGTCTAGATTTCTCATGCATATATTTATAACAAATGTAATGAAAGGAGGCCTGGTTAAGCCCTAAAACACAACCAATGGACTGCTGAAGACTGGAATAAAGGCGTCATGGAAGGAGGAATCCAAATCTTATGTTCTTATGTTCAGGATCTGTGAAGGGGTGCAAACGGACGGTTCCTCATTGTGTGACGACGACTGTCAAACATAAAGGGGGAAGAGTGTGGTGCTGGTCACTGATCGAGACACGAGGATCATCACAAGGCAATACAGAAAGCGATGATGCACACACACTCATAGGACAGACTAAGCCTGAGGCCATGTTTTAGACTGCAGGAGAAGGAGGGAAGTCATATATGCACAGGGAGAAGGAGAAAAATACGCCCTAGAAGGCAAGGCAAGGCAAGACAAATTTATTTGTATAGCACAATTCAGTACAAAGACAATGCAAAGTGCTTTACATGATTAAAATACAGGAATATAAAACAGAATCAAAGCAAGTAAGAAAAAATAAAATAAAACAAAAAGAATATTAAAACAGTTGGACTAAAGAAAATGTTTCCAGTTGAACTGTTTAACTAGAACAGTCGAAGGCAATCCTAAACAAATGTGTTTTTAGTCTTGATTTAAAGGAACTCAGGCTTTCTGCACTTTTACAGTTTTCTGGAAGTTTGTTCCAGATAAGTGAAGCATAGGAACTAAATGCTGCTTCTCCATGTTTAGTTCTGGTTCTAGGTATGCAGAGCAGGCTGGAGCCAGAAGACCTGAGTGGTCTGGAGGGTTGATACACTGATAGCAAGTCTGTGATGTATTTAGATGCTAAGCCATTCAGAGATTTATAGACTAACAGAAGTATTTTAAAGTCTATTCTATGAGGACTTTTAGAACTGGGGTGATGTGCTCTACTTTCTTAGTCTTAGTGAGGACACGGGCAGCAGCGTTCTGGATCAGCTGCAGCTGTCTGATCCACTTTTTAGGCAGACCTGTGAAAACACCGCTTCGCAGTAATCAATTCGACTAAAAAATAAATGCATGGATCAGTTTTTCCTGATCGTTCTGAGGCCCTGTCCACACGAAGTCAAAACGAACACCTAAACGCTGATATTTTCCAAAACGCTTGCCGTAAAGACGGAGACGTAAAATAAATGTGAGCGTCCACACTAATGCATGAAAACGCTGCAAAATGTATGCCAGGCCTGTAAGTGGCGCTTGTGGTGCCAAAGCAAAAATAAGCGGCTAAAATGTTGGGGCACATGCACTAATATTTATACATGGTTGCATACCTCTGGGTCCATTTTCGTGGTTAGATTCTGTTGTAAGCCGACAGCAGGGGGTAGCATTAGCAGCAACGCCCATTGTTGTTGTAATACTGTGTCGGCGCATGCGTGTTTAGAGGCGACGCCATGACGCATGCGTGTAAAAAATATGCGAGTTAGAGCGTAAAGATGGGAAACGCGAAAACGGGCATTTCTCAAATCTTCCCACTCTGAAGGCTTAATAAAAAAAGATCGTTTACAGACCCCCAAACGCCGGGCTTCGTGTGGATGAGAGGCTGGTTTGGTGAAAAATTTGTGCTGCTTAGGCCAGGGTTCGCTTCGTGTGGACGGGGCCTGAGACATTAGTCTTTTAATCCTGGAGATGTTCTTCAGGTGATAGAAAGCTGACCTTGTAATTGTCTTTAAATGCTTTTGGAGGTTCAAGTCTGAATCCAGCACTACACCTAGATTTCGGGCCTTATCAGTGGTTACTAGCTGAAGCGACTGAAGCTGTGTGCTAACTTTAGAGCTCTCTCTATTGGTCCAAAGATTATTACTTCAGTTTTGTTTTATTCAGTTGAAGAAGATTATGGGCACATCCAGGCATTGATTTCTTTTAAGCATTTCCTCAGTGCTTGAATTGGTTCATAGTCACCTGGTGACATGGTGATGTGAAGCTGTGTTGTCAGCATAGTTATGGTAGCTGATGTTGTTGTTTTTTATTAACTGAGTGAGCATGTAGATATTGAATAGGGAGGGGACCCAGGATGGACCCTTGGGGAACCCCACATGTGATTTTTTGTCATCTCTGATGTAAAGTTGCCTACTGACACAAAAAAGTCCCTGTCCTATAGGTAGGATTTAAACCAGTTGAGAGCTGTACCAGAGAGAGCCGACCCAGTTTTCCAGGCGCTCTAACAGGATGGAGTGATCGACAGTATCGAATGCTGCACTGAGGGTCCAATAGTACCAGCACTGGGGTTCTTCCGCAGTCTGTATTTATACACGTAATGTCATTAAACACCTTTTGATAAGGGCGTCTCTGTACTGTGGTGAGCACGGAAACCTGACTGGAAAACGTCAAAGCGGCTGGTCATATCTAAGAAAGTGTTTAACTGTTGAAATACTGCTTTTTCAATAATCTTACTGATAAAGGGGAGGTTTGATATGGGCCTGTAGTTTTGGAGTAGTAGTTTGTCTAAACTGTTCTTTTTCAGCAGTGGTTTGCTGTTTTTAGGGACTGCAGGGACGTGTTTATTATCTGAGTCAAATCAGACGCTATGACAGGCAAAACTTTCTTAAAGAAAGCTGTGGGTAGAACATCAAGGCAGCAGGAGGAGGAACTTAGCTGCTGAATGATTTCCTCTAAGCTTTTGTAGTTTATTTGGCTGAATTGGGACATTTGGTCAAGATCAATTCCAGTTGGAGACAACTTTGGTACTGAACTTGATATGGATTTATAAACTGATCCTCTGATCTTTAGGATTTTCTCAGTAAAGAAATTAACAAATTCATTGCAGGCCCTGGTGGAGTGGAGTTCAGGAGCCACAGACACAGGAGGATTTGTTAACTTGTCGACTGTGGCAAATAACCTACACGAGTATTATTAATGTTCTTGTTATTGATTTCAGAGAAAGATTCTCTTGCATTTTTCAGTTGTAAGCTATATCTGTAAGGTCTCTCTTTATAGATGTCATAGTGAACCTGAAGTTTCGTCTTTCTCCACCTGCGTTCAGCTTTTCTTAATCTAACTAGATCAAAGGAAGCCATGTGATAAAAAAACCACAAAGGATTTTTCACAAGCCCTGAAAAAACAGAGCTTTCTCCTATCAACATTTTGAACTGGTCGGATTCCTTCATCAATCCTTTATCTAAACAGATCTAAAAGGCTGACCAAGGGATCTCATTTTTTAACAATTACATGTCCTGACTTTACTCTGAGAACAAAAGCAACAAATGTGCAACATTAGCAAGGCGGAAAAAACATCAACATTTATAAAAGTCCAATCAGGAGATTAAAAAAAAGCACTCGGGGCACTGAACTAAGACACTAAATGCTGCAAAATATTTAAACTAAAAACAAAACAGGCTAGTTGTATAAAGAAATGACAAAAAAAATGAAAAATCATGTCACCGTGGAAGGGTAAATAACATAAAGACAGAATAATAAATCTCATATTGGACTCACAGTTTAACAGCAATAATAAATCAGTCCCAATGAAAGCCAACAATCACCTTTTAATGGGTAGAGGATTGCAGAGGTAATGTTATCAGGATGAGATAGAGAAGCTGGCATTTATCTTTGGTAGACTTGATTATTGTAATGGTGCCTTTTATTCACTGGCTGGCCCAAAGCATCAATAAGACAGCTACACGTGTTTCACAACACTGCTATTGCTTTTTGAAATCTGCACTTATAGTAAGCAATATGTTTAGTGATACATCTTTATTTCTATGCTGATAATATTCTACGCATAACCAAAAGATTTAGAAAAACAGAAAAAAATATCTGAAAGCATAAATAAGATCCACAGCAGCAGACTGTGGTTCACTTTTCACGGTCTCGCTGCTTCATGGATTTGCATCATGCATTGTTAAACTTTATTTTCAAACATATTAAAGGAATAGTACACCCAAAACATGATTAGCCTTCATTTTCTACTCACACCCATGCTGAACAACACTCTGGAGTACTTTTTTGATATCTCAAATGCATCTGGAGATCTGGGAGGCTTCTTGCTGTCTGCTGACATTCAAATAATGGCAGACGAAAGTGCGCATTCAGCTCGGCGAAAGAACTCATGCTCCTTCCTCCAAGCACACTGAAGTCCTCAGACATTTTTTCTTTGATTTGTTTCTTTCTTTGCACAGGTAAACAGCACACATTTCTTCTGCCTGCAGCTTGCATTATTGGCAGAGCAGGCGCTGAATGAGCACTTTCATCTGGTTTTTGGTCTCCGGCTGACTGGCGTCGTGTGAAGCTGGCGCTGGCCAGCCGCTTTTAGAAATCCTATACACTACTGTTTTATGCTCTAAAACATTCTAAATGACTTTGTTTAGAGTAAATTCTGAATGCTACCCACTCCAGGACACTTGGAATACATTGGGCGGAAACGAGTATGGAGGAATATTGACTAGCGTTTTTGTGGACTTTTATGGACGCTTTCTGCCTCGGGCACCATAGACCTCCATTATTTGAATGTCAGCAGACAGCAAAGCCTCCCAGATCTCAGATGCATTTTGAGATATCAAAAAGTACTCCAGTGTTGTTCAGCATGGGGGTGAGTAGAAAGCGTAGGCTACCGGTAATCATGTTTTGGGTGTACTATTCCTTTTAATGGTGGCATGTTATCGGTTTATAAGGATCTTTTGCCCCAAAAGAACAAAGAGCGACAACAACTACCGATAACTATGTTCTTCTCTCCAAAAAACACAGATCTGCACCGCAGGCTTTAGAAGAAAAAAACGCCACAGAGCAGAGTCAGGATGCAGCGGCTCCGTCCAGAACAGCAGTGAAATACTGTACTGTACCGTAGTCAGTCACTATTTGTCTTATTGTACTTTGTATTTTTTTTCATAATCATTTTTCATTTTCTCCCGTTCCAATCCGTCACGGCGGGGCGGTGCTGATCCCCGCAATATTAACCCTTCATTTCGTATTGATGATTAAAAAATTATTACTTATTTATTTATAACTATATTATTTTACAGTACAGTACAGTAGTTAACATTTATTTATACCGTACTTTTATTTGTTAAACAAATGCTTGGGCCTGTAAAAAGTTTTTGTTCCTTGATTTCAATGTTGTATGGAGGTTTCTACTTCACGGATATTTCACGTGACGCGGGTTCTTTTTGGAACGTGAACCCCCGGCGACATAAATGAGGGCTCACTGTATCTAAATTTCAAGAAGAAAAAAAACTTTTATTTATCTAATCAAAAATAGCATATCAAGTTGTCTCTAGAATATACACAAGAACTTTTAAAAGCATATTTTTCTCTCGGGCTTCAACAACAAAACAGCAGAGCAATAATGGTGCTTAGATTTAAAGTGAGAAAGATTTCTTTACAGAATAAGTGACGACTAAATCCAAAAATGAGGCCACATCATATAAAAACGATCACTTTAGCTCAATAACTTCTTTCCCGATGTAATAACTGAGAGAAATATTTATAAAAACTTATAGTTAGGCTGCCTGAGGTGACCTTTAGCAATTACTCTAGCTGTGCTGCTATAATATTAAACTGCTGAGGGCTGTTCAATATGAACTGAGCTCCGTTCCAACCTCTGCTGCCTTTAATCACCAAACTCTACATGCATATGTTAAATGCTGATGTTGTTAACTTGTTTTTTTCCTTTATCTTCCACACAGAGATCCCTGGCCTGCTCAGTTCTATGTTTCATCCCTGTTTCCACCAATTTTATTAATAAAAAATACTTAAAATAAATTCAAAATTTGTTGTAATATGGAGTCAAAACTAAGTTTTTTTAGTGGGATTATCATAAAATGTAATCAAACCTCAATACTCAAATTGAATCATGTATTTCTACCAGAAGCAAAGTTAATATGTTATTCCAATTTATCAACAAGGCTTTTGTTAGGGATTAGTCCTGAATAAATAAGCTGAAATCCACTCAGATAATTGGACTTTCCCTTTCATATAAAACACATTTTTTTTGTTTGTTTGTGTGTCATCAGTGTAATACAGACATGGAGGCCTGCAATAGGTGTTGGAAGATTTCCGCAGGTTTCTAGCAGAAACAGATGGTTTTATCATGGTGGGGGGAAAACAAAGTTCCTGTGTTGAAATTAACGCAGGACTTTACAGCACAATAACAGTCATAAATCCAACAGGAACAGGTGTGAAAAGAGTTCCATACAGGGCTCAGCTCGCAAAGTAACAGGAAGTTAAGACACTTTGGGGGGAAAAAAAATAGTATTTGTCACAGTTTTCGTGTCAAAGAGAGGTGTATACTGATGGTCGGTTTGGATAATCTGTAGCCGCCAAGCTAAATTCAGTCCAACTCACATGAGGCTAAACCAACAGCCTTTTTCATTTCTTATTTCCTGAATTGCTCTGAGACACTTCTTCCCAACAGAATGATGTCATTGTGAACTCCTTTCATCTAGAGCTGAACTGATTTACATTTATATCTTCTCCCTTTAAAAAATTACACTTCAAAAAGGGCAATAAAAGAGCAGCTCACCACATATATAGGTGTTTATATATATACACATATATACATACACACATGTATATACATATATATATACACAAACACACACACACACATATATATATATATATATATATATATATATATATATATATATATATATATATATAAAAGAAAAAAAATATTATGTTTGTATAAGTATGTATATAGTGTGTGTATGCATATAGATACATCTTTTATTTCATGCAATTTTGTGTAGCATCATTCGTGTCATTTTCTCTTTTATTTTGTATGAGTTCTTGTATGGACTCCAGAAAGAAAAGCAGCACCATCTCGCTGTATTTAATAGGGATCCACATTAAAATACAAACACCCCAGCAGAATTTAAACCAAACGATGAGGGAGGCAAAAATAAACTTCCTGTTTTTAGTACAGCATCAGATGACACTTGAAACTAAAACATACTTCCTAAGGAAGCTATACAGCTTACTGGTTCTAAGAGATGACATGTAACCTACTTATGCTTTTGCTGCAAAGCTTCCCAGAAACCACAAGGATTAAGAATTAAAAGCATTAAGACTAAAGGTGTAACTCTAGAAAATGTTAATTTACTACAGATTATACATTCAATATGTGCATATCATATTACAGAGTTTTATGTATTAAACACTTTGCTCTTTAATGTGGATGATTATGAATTACAGGTAATAAAACCTGAAAATTAATCCAAGTTATTAGCAACCTGTGCACTCAACACTTGGTCAGGCCTTAATTTGTCTGAATCATTGCAATAACTTGGCACAGCATGTTGGGGATCTGCCTACAGCCATTGCATTAGGGTCCAAGTTACTCGATACAAACTCTGCATTCTGCTAAAAGTGCTCATGCATAATAAATACTTATGTCCAGTTTTATTTAAAACGAACTTAGCTCCACGCTCATTTCAAACGTTCTATGGGTTCAGAGTAAATACCATGCGGCCCTCAGTATATCACCAGCATGTGTTAGGGGTGTAAACAATAATCGTCTCCCTCCCGTACTGTGGTGGCGCTAAACCTATTTTGCCCTCCTACCTGGCTTCCTGGTTATTCTCTTAAAGCAGTTTGTTGCAGTAAGCTTGACATAGACATTTTTTTATTTATGCTTAGTATTGAAGCGTGGTCTGTGCTACATGCTGTGGGTCTAGATACGGCCGAGGCGGTGAGGAAGTGGGAGCGAGTTTTGTCGGCGTGACGGAGGGACATAGGGCCAAAAAGCGGAGGAGATCCAGGTGGAAAAAGGGTCCCAGCGTTCTCAAAGCGCACCTAAGCTCTTCTAGCTGGTCAAACTTCACGAAGTTGTTTTCCGCACTTTCGGTCATGAAAACAAAAAAAGCCGGACCTCCTGTCAGCTGCACTGTCTGCTGCGTCAGCTACAATTTGGGAGAGGAGCAGCGAGCCAATCTGCGGGGCGGGACGTCTAACAGAGCCCAGGTATTTCATTGCACTCATTGCACTGATATTGTGCAGTATTTTTTGATGCAAGGCCTTGCAGAATCTACAACGCAGGGGTATTATTAGTTTTCAGTGAATGAGGTTTTAATAGGAATAAGTGGAGTGCAACTTCTCTACTTCTGTTATTTTCTGTAGTTTCTCCAAAAAAAAAATGCATAACGATCCTTCTCCTTCTCTGTGCTTGTGGCTTGAATTGTCCCTTACCAGTGTATGGACCTGTATCTGTGCACTCATGTCAACCTTTTTCACTTTAAGGTTGGAACCAACCTGGGAAAGTAAAATGCCTGTGATTGGCTAATTTTCAGGTAATCCTGCCTGTTGAGATAGTACTATTTTCCTCTGAGTTGCCGTTTGTAAAGTTAGCAAATCATTTTAAGCCAAAACATTCACTTCATTCTATGTCAACATTAATTTCTCTGTCTTCCATTTTGATTAAGAAACGCTTGTCTCCTCTTTTATAGTAGGATGTATCTTATGCATTTGCATTCATCAATACGCAGTCGCTTGCGTACCTAAAGGTCAACTATGCAGCAAGGGGTGTCCCAATCCCTAGGGAGGATTACTAAGCCCTAACTGTTGTGGCTTCAATTTGAGGGTGTGTTGGTAGCGGGTAAGGGCTAGTGGTTGAAAGTAGGGGGAACATTAGGATAAGGCCTTATTCCTTCCACTAAACTTTCCAATAATCTACCTGAATACACCACACTTACCTTCCTCAGTCACAAGTCTTTTTTTTTCCCGACACCAATGATCTTTTCTAATAACCAAGAGGCCATAAAATGTCAGTGCTTGAGATGTATCTTACCATGTGGTAGTGTGATGCTGGCTCCGTCAAGGATGGCCTGAGCCAGTAAGTGGTCATTACTCTCAAAGGCACTGGCCGCAGCTCGCAGCGCATCCCAGATCTCCTTCCGGCCCTCAAATGCTGGCGCCGTATCCCAGAACTCATCTCTTTTGCTGCGCAGCTGGCCCTCTGTCATCGGGTAGTCACTTTTCCATTTAGGTCGCTCTCTCTTCAGGGGCTGGTTACGGCCCAGAGCCACTGAAAGCAAGGAAAGGAAGGAGGGATTAGATAGGAGGGAAGATCAGAAAACAGGACTGACTAAAGGTGGGAGAAGACAAAAACCGGAAGGGAAAAGGCTGAGATGACTAAGACGATGAGTGAGGTACGTCTGAAGGAAAAAACAAGCAATGTAAGGAAACCAGGATATTAAAGGAGATAAGAAAGGAAATATCAGGGCAAAGAATGACGATCAACTCAAATATATACAACATGGGGATGGAAGACTCCAATAAAGCATATAAAAAATTAGGTTATATCTAAAATGCAGTGAGAATGTATTCATGCCTTAATGATTTGTTTCCTATTTTCATAAGACCTGCATGTTTCAGATGAAACAAATATGAAAAGACAAAGAAAGGAAGTAAAAAAGGAAGTTTGCAAAGAGAGAGAGAGAAAACAATCTATCGTCAGCATTTGCGACAACGAGCGATGAGTCTCTGGTGGAAGGATTCTGACTCACGCTTCCTAACAGAACTATACAGCATTTATTTTAAGCATTAACGGCCTGTTGAAAGTCTTGCAAAATGTGGCTAAGTGATAGCACCCCTCTTTTTTATGCTTCGGTTCTTCTCAAATTAGTTGATTCTACAAAAACTAAATAAAAACACTGAATGAATTCTTGATAAAAGGATGAAAATGTAATTTTTAAAGTTGGTCTTTTATCTGTTATTAAAAAGTGTTTGCTTATATGAAACATTTAGTCGTGGCTCTGAAAAACAAATAAACATTTTTATTTTGCTCTCTTACTTGCTTAAGTTCTAGAAACTGATTTGACACCAAGTGATGTGGAGCATACACAGCAATAACTGATCTAAAGCTGAGAACGACATCTTCCAAGCCATGTTGAAATGTCAGGATAGTTGCAGCCATCAGAGCTCGATCTGCAGCTGAACGCCTGATGAATAACACCATCTGGATCACCATTGAACACGGCGCAGGTACAGCGTGTACGCATGTATCCGAGTTCATGACAGAAAGGAGAAGAGGATCCAGGTGTTGAGTTCCACCTGCTGCTGGTACACATGTACACTGATCAGATAACACATTCTAATCAGTCAACGTCAGCAGACTGCTTTTAGTAAACAAAGCCTCAAACTGCCTGACCTTTTTCCATGCTCGTTAGCAAAGTTTAAACAGAGTAATAACAGTGAAATCAAATTCTTAAAAATGAATATATATTACTTATGAGCAATCAGAGCAGGATGCAGAGATTTATTTTTTTTGAACATAAACTCTTTTACACAATAAGCGAACTGCAACCAGTGAACAGTTCCAGGGTTCTGATTTGGGTTCACACTGGGCTGATCCGCTCCAGAGTTTTAAAAGTTTGGTGTGAAAGCTCTGAGAGATTTCTGGTGCATAAGATCAGAAACACGTAGTTATGAAGGATGGGAAACGAAAACCAGGTCCTGTTTAGAACCGGTGCCGTGTGTTCCAATTCCAGGGCACCGTTCAGGAGCTTGCTTAACGATTCTCTTAACGATTCCAGGCAGCACCAGAGATGCTCTGGGCCGCATGACTTACGTCACGCTTTTTACGCAAGCATTCAGTAAGCAAGTACGACGTGACCAGGCGTCACTCTAGAAAAGTAAAACAAAAGCGATCGAAAGATTGGCCTCATTTTATGGAAGAGAAAGATGGCAACAAGGCGCTTTGCAATCATTGCAAAGTGGCGATTACATCCATGGGAAGAAATACATCCAACATGCAGAAACAGCTGCGCACACAACATGGCATACATTTTAACGACGGCGGTGTTTTTGATGCTTCCGGACAGAAGCTAAAGTTACGACCAGCAAGGGAAGGCAACTTCTGGTGGTAAGTAGCTAGTTTTATATCACTGGCTGTGCTTTATCGTGGTTCCTAGTAAATCAGATGCCATTTCCTACCTCTCTTTTGGGTTATTACAAACATGGTAGGAAGTTGCTCCGCAGTTCAGGAAGCGTAGAGAAAGGTGACGCTCATTTATTTAATACAGGGATGAGTTTATTTCCCGAAATTGTACAGTAATGCTTTTTCATTAAACGGATGCCTTCTCATTTGATTTAGATGACTGTGATGACATGGGTAGCCTGGCTGGCTCAGAGGCCGGCAGCTTCACTGGAAACAACAATCTAGAAATAAGTAAAAGATTTGTTAAAATTAAGTGTATTTACCTTTGATTTGAGTAGGTAAATGAGATAATTTGCCAATAGAATGAGTATTTTTACTCTTAAACTAAGATAACTAGATAATATGCACTTGAAATGAGACAATGCAGTTGTGTTTTTCTTATTTTTTAAACTTAAATTGTCTTGCGAGTCCATTGGCAATATGTCTCTTTTATCTCCTCAATTCAAGGACAAATGCACTTATTTTAGGAAAAAGGACTAATTTAGATTTAATTTTTTTCCAGTGTGTTTTCGCCAAGCCAGGCAGAAAAAGAATGTCCCAGGCGAAGGTAGACGAATGTCACCGTGCAC
Source organism: Cyprinodon brontotheroides (assembly GCA_018398635.1). Classification (NCBI taxonomy): domain Eukaryota; kingdom Metazoa; phylum Chordata; class Actinopteri; order Cyprinodontiformes; family Cyprinodontidae; genus Cyprinodon; species Cyprinodon brontotheroides. The sequence goes on along the minus strand of JAGKQL010000034.1, from coordinate 2,877,794 downwards.
TTACCAAGTTCATTGTTTCACAGAATCTATAAGGGAATCAAAATCGTGAAAATCTTATCAATTCCCAACCCTAGTTATGAAATAGCAGTAAGACTTGCTGAAGGGATCAGCTGTTTGGCAGCTTTTACAATCTCTTTATTTAATTAGCAAAGGCTTGAGTTAACTGCAAAGGGATTTACTTCCCTGACTTACTCATTTAATCTGACGGTCTACACCACCTTCTACTCCAGAAGGAAAGGCCAAGGTGAATTAGTAGAGCTTACAGGCTACTACATAAATTTGCCATCGACTTATTGAGATTTATTTGCAGTGCAGGGACCCGTATAAGCACCCCAACCCCGACTCTAATCGAAAAAAAGAGGTGTGGCGGGGGGGAATTTGGGGCCCAAGGTAAGAACTTTTAATTGCTTACATCTCACATCGGCTTTGACTACTAAATTAAAAAAAAACAATTCAATGTTTTCATCCCACTTTTACAATTATCGTCTCATTTGTTTCTCTTCACCTATAGCCACTTATATCCCAGCTTTACAACAACTTTTCCAAATACACATGAACATTATTAAATGCAAAGAATTTATCATTAAAAAATGTCTTTGTGTTTGGCTTGTTATATCAAAAATATACTATAGATACTATAGGATTAATTAAGTGTAGAGCTAAAACAATATATGGTAATATACATAGTCCCTCTGTTTGGATGTGATATTAGGCAGGCTATAAAATGTAATGTTTAATATATTTGGCCAATTCAATAGACCTTTATCCTCTTCACTTTATGGTGTAAAAATGATAATGAGAATATATATATATATATATCAGTCACAAAAAATATAATTACTGTAATATTAAGCAATCATATTTAACAAATAATCTAATTAAGATGGCCTAAGACATTTTTTGTTCCAGATAAAAACTTTTGCAAACATTGCAAAGCAACAGAACACTATTAGGTTATAAATAAAAAGGGAACGTTAAAGAAGTTGAAGGTATTTTGCAGCCAAAAAGTAGCAACAATAAGCCTATTTTTAACTTACATAATTGCTGTCCATTAAAAGTTTATAACAATAATGCTTTTGAATTTTGCAAACATTCTGATTTTGTATTACCCCATCATCCTGCTAATGTTTAAATATAATTTGACTCGGTTTTCCTTTTATAACTGACCTAAAAATCCTACAGCATTAATGTGAGCCACATCTTTCAGCATTTCTTCATTTTATTGCTTAGTGAAAAATGACAGAGGTCTGCTTTAAAGGGTAAATGTATAGTATTTTGATGATATTTTTACCCTTTGACAATTCAAAGGTATAGTGGAGGATTTCCACAAATTTTGAAAAGACCTGCCTTCTCCACTTTAAAAAAAAAAGCATATGCACAACCCCGTACCCATTCCCGAGAGGGAACGCCTATTAAATGTGTGTGAGAGCGTGCACGAGCCCATTTCTCCTCGTGCATGCTCTGTTTAAAAGTTGCTGTTTGCTTCGCTAACACAAGCTAACTTTCCAAAAGAAGATTTGCAATTTTTTCTCTATGTCAGACTCACCAGTAAGTTAAATTGGGGACAAGCACGTAGGACGGCCTTACGTAAACTCATCCGGAATGACTGACAATTAGTAGGACCACTTATTTTGATGATCGACCTGGAAAAAAAACATCCTCCACTATACCTTTAACTTTATCACACTGCAAACTAAAACTTGAATGGATTTTATTTTAGCTTTATGTGATGAAATAAATCAGAACAAAATCGGAGCAGAATACAAAGAAAACAAACAAGATCATGAATACCAAATTAAACCAACAATCAGGTCAGATCGGACCTCACCCTTAACACACCAACCCCACTATCAAACATGATGATGGAGGCATTATGCTGTGGAAATATGTTTATTTTTTTGAAAGATGGGAACTGATCAGAACTGATGGGAAGATGAATGGAGCTGAATGCATAAGAAGAATTGAGATTAAAAGAACCCTACAGCAGAGCGGCTGTATAACAGAGTAATAACTTCACCCGATTAAGGCGTGTCTGAGCGAGGAAGCAACCTAAAGTTTCAGGACATTGACCTTTAAGGACTGGCTGAGTTTGACACCCTGGGTTAGACTGAAGAAAGATCATCTGTTCAATTTACGCAAAGTTCAGACCTAAATGCACCTCAAAATCTGTAGCAAGCCTTTAAAAAAATGTTTTACAGCAGAGCTATGCAGCACACAGTAAAAACATTTTCCTGTTATTAGTGTTTGCAACACTGGTGACAAATTACATGAGAAGGAGATGGGTGATAAATGTAGAAGCCAATTATTTTTTGTTAATAACTAATGAAGTGTTTATTACTTTGGATAAACTGGTTAAGTCCTGCGATGGACTGGTGACCTGTCCAGGTTGTACCCCGCGTCTCGCCACCCCACTTGAGATAAGCTTGATGGAAATTGGATGGATGGATAATCTAGTTAAGTTTATTCATTCTAAGGTATATCCGTTCTTAGATTATATTTGTCGGTTATTTAGTTATGTTTCTTTGTTCCTAGTTAGTTATGATCTATTTCTGCAAATTAAGTTGATACATAGGCTGTCAATAGTAGGACCAGCATGCATCTGGGTGGGCGTATGTTTTTTTTTTTACCAGCGCAAGAGAAACATGGAGGAAATGTCTCAGGGTTTATACAGGAATGAGTAACTCTAATTTAATGCTCTTTTAATGCACTTAGAAATACCTCTAATGGAGCCTAGGTGGAAGTTCAACTGAATAAACTCATTAGTCTCCTTCATCCACCTGCGAAACAGTCAATCGGCTTTGAACCACCCCTCCACGAAAGCCAATCAGCATCCAAAGCTCATCTTAAAAGCTCTCCGATACGCACCTGTCTGCTCCTAGTGCGCAGGCAGCGGATGCGCTGTGACTTCATTCAGATGACACCGTTTCAACCCACCTCCAGCTCCTCCTCCACCATCGTAGCTAAACTTTCATCAGAGTGTCATTCCTCCTGGACTATCACTGCGTTCCCTGTCTCATCTCAACCGGTCCGGCAGACGACGCCATGTTGAGCCTGGTTCTGCCAGAGGTTTCTTCCCAATGGGGAGTTTTTTCTCTCTCCACTGTTGCTTCATGCTTGCTCATCATGGACAGGATCTCTCAATTTGTATTATCCAAACTGGACTTCCATCTTCCAGGTCCCTGAGTGAAGCTCTAGTATCAGCTCACGCACAGTCCACTGGATCTCCACATAAAGCTCAAGCAGACCGTCTCTTTATCCAGCAGTCTAAAGACTGACCAACTGAATCTATCTCCACTCCATCACTAGTTTCAGGCCTGGGGGGAAACAGCCCTATTCTTTGCTCCTGGTTATGCAAATCTATCAAAATTCAGTGTATGTTTCCCGCTGAGGTCGGGGCGCCAAAGACCAAGTAATTGTATCAATAAATTTCTCCTAATTGTCTTCTCTTTTCGTATGAGTTTTTCAGATTGAAATGCCATCAACAAGCACCCATGACTCTCATATATTTATATATAAACTACTGTAAATCCTTCGTCATCTTTACCATCGACAGGCTGCAGCCATGTCTGGAATTCCTCGTTTTTCAGCCACTTTTGTTGAAATTTGTACTTTCCCATTCTCTAACTTTCAAATGGAAGCAGTTATATCGCAATACAATATTTCTGACAAAATTGTTTTTATCACATTTTTTTTTAATAAAGCATTTTAAATGCAATGTTAATCATATTTAATGAATTTTATTCCCAACTAAGGCCTTAATTTAAAAAAAAATAATAACTGAATTGCTTTTAATGACCTGCTGAACCCTTTTCTGCTTGCTTGACCAAGAAGAAATAAACTAAGAAAACTGAAGGAGGGAAAATTGTCTTCTTTTTGCATTACTTGTCCATGGTGCATCTGTCTATTATAATCATTGCAATATCAGTTGATCCGAAATATTAGAAATAAATGAGATAAACTCAAGCAGGCCTAGTTTGCAGACGATGCTCAACAGAAATGAGCTTTTCATGTTGTGAAAGTAAATTGTTTCCGGAGGTAAATCTAATAATTTGTAAACGATTCTAAAAAACGTTTTTATTTATTTCTGTCCACAACTATGCAGAATTTGTGTGGCTTTATCACACTAAATCTAAAACAATAAAGTGAACTCTGCAACTGACTATAGATGCAGATTCTAGAGGTGTCAAATAGCTGCAAAGCAGAAGTTAGAGATGCCACATCTAGTTAAAGCAGCTGCAGAGGAAAAAGAGGAAGACATACAGGAAATCAAGATTTATCTCTACATCTCTAAGTGCTCCTCCTCCTCCTCCTCTTTTCCCAGATCTGCAGTGTCCCCAAGTCTGTAATTAAAATAACTCTAGCTGAGGATCCTCTCCTCAGGCAGGACAAACCCGGAAACTATCCTTCAAACTTGCCTCCCTCTACACCAAAACTCAAATTAGATGCCAGCTTTCTTAAGATCTTCAAAAACCTTAGTGTTTACAATTCACAAGTACATGCGACTCAACACAATAACCAGAGCAGAGGGGATTATTATAAAAAAAAAAATTACTAAATTTACCATTAAACTGAAACTGATTTGTTCTCTGCATCACTTTACAGTTCAATACATGCTACTAAAAAAAGAACAAAAGAAAGCAAAAGTATAGATAAATAAAAAAAGGCATCCCTAAATGTAGGGGGTTTGATTTCCCATTTAAATCCCCCTGGTTGGGTCCTCTGCTTGCCCCTCATCGCTCTGACCCATATTTGATGTCCATCCAGCAGCTAGCTAGCTAACTAGCACCGTTAAGCTAGCTCAACCTACAGCAAAGAACAAAGAGGTATTGGGGGGGCAGCAGTGCTCTAAATATTGGTTCAGTTTGCAGAGTAAAGAAGCGGGCAGAGTGTCTGTCTGTCTCCCCCCCCCCGGGTTAAATCCCGCTGCGTGGACGGAGGCGCCGAGTCTGTCTGAGGCTCCGGTTATTCTAATGGCAGGGAAGGAAGCGGAGCTCCAGCAGGACAGCAGAGACCCTGCAGGGGGAGGGAGGGAGGGAGGGGGGAAGAGCCCTTCAAACAGCGACCGCTCAGCAACACATAGAGCCCGATAAGTTACCTCCAGTGCCGTCCGAGTTCTCGTTTAAGCTGCCTGAAGAGTCGTGGTGGCTCCCGACACAGCCACCCATGGATGTTTCGGCGGAGCAGCCCGGGTTAGGTAGCTCACCCCCCGGCCCACAGCTAGAGCTACATCCACCAACCCCCCTCCCCTCTCTCTCTCTCTCCTCTCTCTCTCTGCTGTTTTCTCAGCTTCCCCTTCTTCTCTTCTCTATGTTCTGCTCTATCCCCCCTTCCTTCTTTCCTCCTCTCAGAAACTGCGCAGTTTTCTCCCTTCCTTCCCCCCCAGAAGTAAAGAAAAAGGGTTCACATGGTTACAAGGTGACAGAGGACTGAAGGAGGAAGAATAAAGAAGCAGGTAGAGGCTCAATAAAGGAGAAGAAGAAAAAGCAGAGTTCAGCTTTTTTCTCAGATGATGATGATGATGCATTTTGACACATCTGCTGTCATGTTTAGTGAGAAGCTGTTTGCTGTCCTGATGAGGACATACCAAAAAAGAAAAACTTACCCTTGTGTTGTTGAATGTCAGGGGAGCCCTCCTGCTGTTACACTGCAGTGGCTCACTTTCACATTAACAAATGAGACTGGCTCTGCTCAGTTCAGAGTCACACAGACATTTCAACTTTGGTACTTTTACTTGGCAAAATGTATATATTGTTGTTTTTTTCTATATAGCAGTGAAAGGTCAAGCACTTTTTGTGTCTTAATTTAATTTTGGAATATGGAGAGCAGTGGGGTTTCCACCGCTCACACATGCTTACTCTAAATCCGGGTCTTCAGCGTTTTTTTCCAGGCCAAGGACCCCAAACTGATGACAAGATGGGCCAATGGGGACCCCCTAATTTTATGTATTGTATGAAACTGTGTTATATCAAACTGCCATCAACACCCTTGTTTTATAGATGTTGGAGATCGGCCTTTTAATGTAGTCCTGTCTACTCTGACTGTGACTGGCTGGATCGCTCTCTTCTAGGCTTGTCAAAAGTATCGAAACTCAAAAAAAGTATCGATATTGAAACGTTGTATTTGGATACAATACTGCTTTTTAAAAGTATCGATACAGTGCCACCAGTGGCACCTAAGCAGTCATTCATCTAAAGTGCAGAATAGAGGACAATGCACTTTCAGAACACTGTGTGATTGAATAATTTTGTGCACTTTTCAGTTTCAGACTTTTTTTTTTTTGTAAGATGCAGCTGCTGAGAATTATTTTGTTTCTTAACTGGTTTGGCTAGTGTCATTGTTATGTGTGCAAGCATAGCCAAAAAGGAACACTTAATTTTAATTTTATAAGTTTTTATCCAGCTTGCTTAATATTGTGCACAACATACAACCTTTATTGTATTTATTTATTGTATTTTATTTATTAATGAAAATATTTCTGTAGAATTTTGGAGTCTTTGTTTTTATCCTTGTGTTATCAAAAATAGTATTGAGTATTTTCCTTAGTATCAGTATCAAGTTGAAAAGTTTAGTATCGTGACAACCCTACTCTCTTCATCCTCTGACATGGGAGCTGGTTCAGAGCTTCGTCTGTCCGGCTGTGTGTTTCCTGGACGGGGCCGCCTTTTACAGCTTCTTTCTGTATCTCTGCTTCTGTCTCCTTGAACCCAAGCAGTTGGCCTCACCCGAGCCTGGTTCTGCTGGAGGTTTCTTCCTGTTAAAGGGAGTTTTTCCTCTCCACTGTCGCTACAAGCATGGTTAGTGTGAGGGATTGCATTAGAGTCAATGAGTCGATGCAATCAACTGGTTTTCCTTAAATTGAACATTTTGAATCAATTTGACTGGATGATCTGGTGAACTATTAAGTGCCTTTGGATGACATGTGTTGTGAATTGGTGCTATAGAAAAAAACTGAACTGAACTGAAATATTCCTATAGTCACTCTATTACTTTCGTTACATGACTCCATCCAATACTTTAATAATCCTGGGATTATTAAAGTATTTCTGATTCAGATTCCTCGTTGATGGGACAGGTGTTGTGAATGAAACGGTGACCACCAATGTATGCATCGATGACTGAAAAGACATCTTCTGCCTCCATTTATCTGTTTACTACAGTGTGTTGAATACATGTTCATGTGTATTTAAATACATTAAATTAGTGGGAAAAATTGCAGGGGGGAAATATAGAAAAACTCTCATGCAGTACCTCTGTGGACCCCCTGTTGAAGACCTCCGCTCTAAATACATCTCAATGCAATGTTAATCTTTACAGTGCTGTGAAAACAAATAAAAAAAATGTTGTGAAAGTAAAACAAGAGATTTTTTTCTAATTTTCTTTAAAAAAAAAATTATATTTGTGCTGTGCATCTTGATTCATGCAGTTCTGTTTAGCATGCGCAGCGCGTCTAGCACCCATATGGGACCCACTTTCTAGTCAAGGTTGTCCTAAATCAAACCTTAGCAGCTATGTAGTGTGGTGCCGTCATACAGTATATTATCCACACCATGCCATCTGGGGACAATTCTTTAGCCCTTTTTCTCCCCATATGGGTCCAACATACGTTGCCTGGGTCCTTTTATCGTTTGTTCTACCTGACTTTGGACATACTGACATTTGTTTTCCTATTTTTCATTAAAAAGTATCTCCATCTCATTCAGTTTTTGACGGAGTGTGTGTAAACACCAATTTGCAGCTTGCCAAAGATTCCAATTTGGTTTATCTCTTGACTTTGACTTAGCCGGTGTAACATGAATATGCTTTCTATCATTGTAGCTTTTGCTGTATGTTTTGGGTCATTATTCTTCTGGATTTTCTGTTTTTTTTTTTTGGACCCTTAAAGGTATAGTGGAGAATTTTCTTTTTCTGGGTGGATTATCAAAATAAGTGGTCCTCCTAATTGTCAATCCTTCTGGTGATATGTTTACATAAGGCTGTCTTACATGCTCGTCCCCATTTTTATTTCCCGGCCTGACATAGTGGAAAAATTGCAAATCTTCTTTTGGAAAGTAAGCTAGTATAAGTGATGCAAACAGCATCTTTTAAACAGAGCATGAAGGAGGAGAAATGGACTTGTGCATGCTCTTGCATGCATTGTATAGGCTTTCCCTCTCTGGAGCGGGTACAGGGTTGTGCATGTGCATTTCTTTTTAAAAGAGGGCGGGCCTTTTCAAAAATTCACCGAAATCCTCCACTATACCTTTAACTGAGTTCTTCCTGGATTGTTGTGGTTTTGTATACAAACAATATCCCAATAGAATTATGCTACCACCACCATCAGGGCATGTTATGATGGTGGTAATATTGGTAAATAATGCAATAATATCAGGCGAATATTCCTATTCTCTTTGCTTTTTTTTCCTTATCAGTCTTCGAACAATGAGATTCTGGTTTGAGATTCCATCCAGCTTGAAATATAAGTTAATTACTTGCAGAATGTATGAATCTAACCACCAATCATTTCGTTACAAACAGTCTATTGCAGTAAGAATATTAAACACATTGGTATTGTGATAACGGAATACCCACAATAAATTATGCAGCCTTAACAACCATGTTTCACCACGATGACGGTGTTTAGGGTAACGGTGTGTCCAGGGTGATGTGCAGTATTAGTTCTCTGCCAAACAAAGCTTTTTATATTCCAGATAAAATGTGCAATTTTGGATTTAAGGGGTATTCGAGTAAAAGAGACTACAAACAAAACTTTCTTTTTTTTTTTGGTCTTATTAGCAAAAGGTGATGAAAACTAATTCCGATTGCACACTAGACCTCCTCAACTAAACTAAGGAGGTGGAACACACACCTTGGTTCTACAGTCCTCCCACTGGCTCCCATATCTCAGAGAATAGCCTTTAAATTTCATTTATTGGTCTATAAATCACTGAATGAATCAACACTAGGGGTGTTGAAAAAAATCATTTTGGCAATATATCGCGATTTTTGGCTGACTGATATGATATTGATCTTTTAGTTCCTAGTATCGATTTTTTTAAAGGAAATTTTTTTACCTAAAACTGAGGGAAAATGGGCTACCTTTGCACCACCACTCTGGCAGATGGCGCTGTGGCGCCCTTTTGCTGTGCGGTGCAGCGTATTATTTATAGTTGAGGCATTCACAGTGGAAGACATGGACTCACTTAAACCCCAAACAACATGGATACCAAAATAACTGAACCATCAATATCATCTGAACGTATAGAGAGGTTGCTTTTTTTTATCTATGCATTTAATTTTGATAGCAGGAAAAAATCGCAATATATGGTTATAATGCAATAAAGTGATAATATCGTATTGTGACCCGGGTATCGTGACAAGCATCGTATCGCAACATCCATGCCAATACTCACCCCTAATCAACACTAGGGCTGGACGATTCCTTGATGAAATTGTTTGATTGAAAATTTTGGTAATGAATGTTTAAATTTGGAAAATTAAGATAGATTTTTTATACCTTCAATGCAATTCTTGTGCTTCCATATACCTCAGAGTGGCATCAATTCAGCTCGTCTTGCTCTGAGATGTGCACTCATAATTGATTAGCTAGCTGACGATGGAACACCACTAACTGCAAACATTTAGTTTGTTATATTCTCATCGTTTGCTGTGAAACATTGTTTTAAAGCATTATTTTAAGGCATGAATTTCATCGCTTCTTAAATTAGGGTTACCGCCTAAAGGGGATGATTGAAATGAAAGCTAAGTAATGTATGTTATTTTGTCCCTTTTATTATGCAATTTAAGGGAGAAAAAATTGAATAATCAGATTTATTAGGGAAAAAAATGGAGATGAGATTTTTGCCCAACTCTACTTAGCAACCAAATACATTACGGACTTCCTGTGAGGATATCAACCACCAGGATTAATCAGGGCTACACTTGGTCCCCATAACTACAACAAAATGTGGAAAAGCAGCATTTAGTTCTGTGGCTCCACTAATCTGGATTAAAATCCCAGAGACTACTGAAACCCTAAATTGTTTTACCAGAGAGAATAAAAAAAACACATTTCACTGTGTAAATTTCAACTTTACTTTCATTTATTTAATCAATAATTCTAGCTTTTTTAAGTTTAATTACACATTTTTATTATATTTAATTATTTCTGTTGACTTTATACAGCTGCAGTGTACTTTTTATTTTCTGCTCATGTACAGCATTTTGAATCGTCTTACCACTAAAATCTGCTATAGAAATAAACTCGCCTTGCCCTACACTGTTTAAATAATCACATTTATACCGCCAAAATATATTTCATTAAGAGTTTTTTAATGTAATGTTATAGTTTAACCTTTTTCCTGAACTTCCTCTCATGTATATAAAGGATAAAATTTTAATTTCTCCTGTTGCCTTTATTTAAAAAGATAATTCAGTCTTCGTAGGTAAACAGCTCTCTTCTTGTCACACCAGATGAATAAATTCCTGCCTGGGGACTATCTTTAGGACTGTCTTAAAGCGCCTTTGAAGTAATTTGAAACCCTGGGACAGACACACACACAAATACACATGTGGAGACGCAGTTGTTGAGCTACACACAAATGAACTTGCATAAAATAGCAACAGGATAGGAAGGGTCATTTTACAACAATGCTGTCTTGAATTTCACTTATTTCCCATTGCTGGGAACTTAATGGAGATGTTTGTGCAGGACACAGCTTTCTTGGAACCCCCCCAATAGAGAATTACTGCATGTTGTCAATGACGCAATATGAGCTCATACCTTAGTGCCTCTTCAAGGTCAGAGCAGCGGACTTCAGGGGGTCTTTCACACTGCTGTTTGTTGAATACATTACTGGATATTAATTTCTATGCAGAAATGTTTCGAAAATGTATGTTTTTTGGGGCACAGCTTTTCATAACCTGTGTCTTTTAAAAACACCCCAAAATAATAACTGAAAACTTTAAATATGCAATTTAGACACTAACGTTCTACCTGTTTTAGCCTCTGTATGATGTTTTAAGTCTCTGAACAAATATGGAATATTACTAATACTTGAGAGGAAAAAAGGGCTGTTTAGGAATTGAGAATAGAAAAGTGTGATTAGTGAAAACAGCATAGACTTTACTCTATAGATCAGGGGTCACCGATATGGTGCCAGCAGACACCAAGGGGCCCTCAAGGACCACAAGGGGTGCCCTGAGAGTCTTCTGACACAAAACAACTCACCAGTGAGCTAAATTAGAAATGTTATCTATTTCTCTTATGTTTTTAATGATTTAGAGAGCATTTCAGCTTTTATAGAGATTTTAAAATGACAATATCTAAAAGCAAATTAGAAATAAACAATAAAAATATGTTAAGTATGTGTGAAGTTTAAGTGAACGCTTACCTGCCCAGTTCATAGGTCATTATTGGTAGCCCTTCCTATGACTTAGTGCCCGTAGCTCTAAGCCTTAAAAGGTTGGTGCCCCCTGCTATAGATAAACAGGAGAATAGTAATACTCACGTTGTGCAATGCACTATTACCACAGCCAGCCAGGGCAATCCCTAAACAATGATGTAAACACCATCATGCTTGACAGTTGTTACTCTTTTCCTTGATTCCAAAGCCTCATCTTGATCCTCCAGACCAGTGGCGGTTCTAGACCAAATGTACCAGGGGGTCAGAAGGGGGGCCAGCATGTTTTCATGGGGGCCAAGAAAAATCATAAAACAAAAAAACCAGGCCAAGGGATTTCAAATATATTAAGAGAGCTGCATGAAGTAAAATTTCCATTCAATTAGGTTTAATTAAAATAAAATTCTATGTCTTCCAACTGAAAATATTAATTTTGGCTTGAAATTGTTCCTTCGATTATCGTTAAAAACAAAATAAAAATCCTGTAGCTCTATAAATATTTAAAAGACCAAATTTTTGTTTTTAAATAAGTAGTAAAACAACATTTTTCTAAAGAGAAAAAAATGAAATAGTGAACCAGTAACCATGTCTATTCCAGCACAGATCATCATTAGAATTCCTTTTGGTATTATATCTTCGGTAGAGGGGCCATAACAGGGGCCAGGACATGATCTACAGCGGCACTGCCCCCCGTTGTCCCCTGTCTAGAACCGCCCATGCTCCAGACATATTTGTCTCATTGTGGCCAAACACCTCTGTTTTATCTGCAGAAGGCAGTACAGATTTTTTATATGGGTGTGTTTTAGTTTAGCTTAAAGGCTTCGATTCTGGACCATGATCAAAGTTTGATCGCCACCCTCTCACATCTGTTTCATCTATGTGAAGCACCTACCCAGATAACATTTATCACCAATATTTTGATCTTTAACATCAAACATGCTCTTTTCTTTATTCAGCTCAAATGTGTGGCGATAAGGTTTATTAGGGTCCTTATTCTTGTTTTTTTTGCCTGCTTGTTTGTCACTCGGACAGTAGATGGAGCTGGTGAGATAAAATAAAAAACATACTTGAGTACCTTAGCTTAGCCACTGTATTCTATAGATTTGTGTATTTTATAGGAAACTGCTTAAAAAAGTCACACTTTGAAGCTTAATTGTATCAGTCAGATCATTCAAAACTTAATAAATGGTATAATGCATTATATAATGCATTATATGTGGTATAATGCATGAAGCCTATTCAGTCTGATGCTCTCCAGTGACAGGGATGTGTATGTAGCACTTTTCTGAAATTAATGGGACTCTTAATATGTAATATATGCTGTTGAAATGACATCACGTATATTTTTCTGGTTGTTCATTGGTTGATTGCTTCAATTGTTTAATCGTTAATCTCAGGCCAGACTAACCTGCTGCCACTAATTTCATTTAACTTCCTCTTGTTTCATAAAGGAGCATGTGTCAGTTTTTGTTAAAAGTCGTGTTGTACTAGTTTTGTGCATTTTCTTTGCTCCTCCCGCTTGTCGCTTGCAGAGCAGCAGATTTGAGGCTAATAGGATTGGCACTGACTGACTGATTGATTGATTCTTTACTTGCAGAGGTCAAAAGTCACCAAAACTGCATCTGCCCTATTATCTGCCCCAGAGGTTCCAATTGTCGAGGCGTTTAATGATGTCCACTGCCTCATCTGGGCTGAAAACAGGCCTGTCTGCGGTCCCATTGATTTATTGTTATCTTCCAAGTGTTTCAAGCTTTTACTCTCCAGCCTTAGAATGGCTCCAGTGAAAGGGGGGACTGTTTGAACCTTTTATATCGACACGCAGGCACACTGTTGATTGTACTTTCATTGATTTACAATTTCACGCCTGGTCCTAACCAGCTGCAGTCTTCTACCATTTCGCCAGTATCACATTTCAAATAGAGCAAAGCATAAAAAAGGAGGCTGAGATGAAAAGGAGGAGGATTTGAAATCTGAATGAAAGTGGGAGAGGAGGGATGATAAACAGCTCAGCCAGGAAGATATTCAGGTCAAGCTAGTCCCTCAGGATAGAAGTGGCATGTGGCTGAAGATGATCAAGATAGAGCTGAGAATCAGAGGATTGTTGACCAAGTTTCAGCCGAAAGGCTGCAGTGCAAAAAATGTTAATCTAAATTAGTAATTTTTCCAAAAATAAGAGGATTTTTTTCTTAAATTGAGCAGGTAAGTGAGACACTTTGCCACTGAAATAAGACCATTTACATGTAAAATAAGAAAAAACAACCGCAGTCTCTTATTTCAAGTGCATAATATCGAATTATCTTATTTTAAGGGTAAAAATGCTCATTCCATTGGCAGATTATCTTTTTTTCCTTCTTAAATTAAGGTTGAAACACTTATTTTAAGACATTTTTTCCAGAATGTTTTTGCAAGGTGTGAATGAAATATGACAGAATGAGTTTTTTTTTTTTAGCAAATTTTGTGAATTTGCCTTGCAATAATATTTATACTCGGTAATCTTTTCCAATATGATATCACTTTTAGCATAATCTCTGTATTTCACTGTTTTTGATATAAAGTTGTACCAAAACAAAATAGGATAAAAACAATTATTTATATTTATTTATACATTTTTATTACCTCAAACAAATCAAAAAAGTCAGTATAAGTTTCTCGTCACAAACAGACAAAACCTTTCGCCCATTCTTCTTTATAATATACCTCAAGTCAGGCTGAACTGTAGTTATGGCTGGACATTGACTGAGCCATTCTAGAACATGATTTGATATGAGTCATTCCTTCATAGCGCTTGAATCCCCGCAGCATGACGCAGCCACCACCATCTTCACTGGAAAAAAATCAAAATCTAGATAAGTAATTTTTTCTTAAAATAAGTGCATTTGTTCTTGGATTGAAGAGATAAAAGAGACATTTTGCCATTGGAACAAGACAATTTACACTTAAAATAAGAAAACACAATTGGTTTGTCTTATTTCCAAGTGCATATTATCTAATTATCTTATTTTAAGAGTAAACATACTCATTCCATTGGCAAATTATCTCATTTACCTACTCAAATTAGGCTATATACACGTAATTTAAGACATTTTTACTTATTTCTAGATTGTTTTTCCAGTGTAGGAAGAGAGAGAAAATGTTCACTATGATAAAAAAACACTATTGGAGAATAGAAAAATATTTTTAAGATAACTTTCTCCACTTGAAATAATTTTCGAAACTTCAATTAGCTTTTATTTACTCTATGACAAGATATTTTAACGTTTTCTGCAGTCTCAAAAATATGGAAGCCCCACATGAAAAAAAAAAAAAAAGACAAATAGTTGGAAATATTTATGAGATTCAAAGTCATAATTATGAGATATTCGACTTTCAAATATTGTATATTATAATTATGACTTTGAAACTCCAAATGACGCCTTTGTATTTTGCAGTTTTTTTACCTTCATGAGGCGGAAACGGGCTTCCATACAAATAATATCAATTTTAATACAATACATCTATTGTACTTAAAAATTATTTTCCTCTTTCAGATCACTTTTTTTCTTTAATTTTTAAGTGTACAGTGTTTTCGCATGTGGTTTAGTTATGGTCATCTCATCAGAACACCTCCTACGATCTATTTTTGTGGCTTGTGGCACACTTCAAATAGGACTTCTCATTACTTTCTAATCACAATGTCCTTCTTGTAACCTATAACCACGGAGGCAAGATTTATTGCGTGTATGACTAATGTTTGTTGTGAAAACGGATTCTACTACCTTAGATGTGGATGCCAGCAGCTCCTCCAGAGGAACCATTGATACACCCACCCACTTCTTAGTTTATATTCAAGCCTGTCAGGTTGGGTGGAGGCTGGTTGAGGACCCAAATGAGGGAGGCAGAGACAAGTTCTTGCAGGTTTAATGAAATCAAAAAGGCAACAGAAACAAAATCCAAGAATCAAAATACAGGAAACCTAAAACCAGGAGACGTCAGGACATCGGGAGCAAAGTAACTATAAGAAACGAGCAACGAAGAACTGTAGAGGAGGTGTATATATGGGGAGCAGAACAAAGAATAGGCCACTCAGCTCATATGGAGGTAGAGGTAATTAGAAGGGAGCAAGGGGACAAGCACAAGGGGGCAACAGAGAGTCACTCAAAGATGCAACACAGCTGAAATATAACACAAAATGGAAAAGAAACTAATGACCAACAAAACAGAATGGCATAAATTACTGAAATCTCAAAAAGAAGTCCAAAAGGGGAGAATCATAACAGAGCCATTCTTTGGTAGATTTGGATTCTATCTAAACTATCTGTAAGATGTTAAATCTCCCTGAACACTTGTATTTTGGTTACCTACCCAGATTGAATAACACACTGTAACTCTTGAGAACTTTGGTTTATTGGACTTCTTTCTTTGGGGTAAATGGAACTAAACACGAATGCAAACAACTCGTTTAACTTTTTATCAGTTTTATAAAGCATGCATTTACATCTGTTTTTTTTTCCTTGAATTTTGTCTATATTTTCTAATGTATTACGGATCTAACACCACTTACATGTACTTCTCAACTATAGCTGTATACAATCTGCAAATCTTTTATATGCTATTATATGTATATACTTATATATAACAACAACTATGCTTAACTTAACAACATATATATAACACTCTATATATATATATATATATATATACCTACTTCCCTCTATATATATATATATATATATATATACTGCTATATATATATACACACACATATATATATATATACACATATTTGGGATGTTTAATAACTAATTTTAATTTCTGATCTCTGTTATTGTATGTGCACTTTTCTGAGAGTTACCAAATTTTATATATCTATATATATCTATATC